>VZTF01008130.1:2733070-3006570 GCA_013397755.1 Cnemophilus loriae
CGGCTGAGGGGGCCGGCGGCTGAGGGGGCCGGCGGCTGAGGGGGCCGGCCCCGCCGCGCCGCCGCCGTTGGGCTGTGCTTCCCCCTCCTGGTCGCCCTGCTGCGGCGGAGCTGTGTGCTCTGCACCACCAGGCTTTCATCCTCCTTATAGGAAACGTTTTCAAAAAAATAAAGTCACAGGTTTTCATTTTTTTTCCGCTCGGCTCCACAGCCTTGGCACACGCTGAGGGAAGAGGCTCAGGTCCGGCTTGCAGAGCTCCCCTCTGCGCTGGCACCAAAACAGAGCTGCTTCCTGGGTGGGGTTGATTCTTTGATTCTGATTCTGTGGCTCAGGCAGCTCGAAGCCAGGTCACAGAATCACAGAATCGATTAGGTTGGAAAAGACTTCTGAGATCGTCGACCTTGACAGAACGCCACCTTGTCAACTAAACCATGGCACTAAGTGGCACATCCAGTCTTTCCTTAAACACTTCAAGGATGGTGACTCCACCACCTCTCTGGACAGCTGATTAAGATGTCTAATCATCCTTTCTGCGAAGAAACTCCTCCTGATGTCCAACCTAAACCTCCCCTAGTGCAGCTTAATGCTATGTTCCTCATTCTGTCACTGGTTGCTTGTGAGAAGAGACCGACTCTCACCTGGATAGAACTTCCTTTCAGGGAGTTGTAAAGAGTGATAAGGTCGCCCCTGAGCCTTCTGTTCTCCAGGCTAAGCCTGGCTTGGTCCACTCAAACCTTTAGTGCGTTTCCATCGAACATGCCTCCACAAGTTTCTAGAGACTCCGCTTCGCCCTAAAAGCAAAGAACAAGTTGGCCACCCGGTCCCAGTGAAGATGGCCACTCCAGGACACCAGCCCGACTGACTGGTGCTTGTCCCCCTCACCCCCAAAGTCATGGTGTGTAGTCCCACGCCAGCCCCAACTCTGGCCTGTGCAGCCAGTCTGCATGAAGGGGCACCCAGTAAAGGTGTGTCAAGTGGACATCTTCAGGCTCATCCATCAGGTGCTTATTTTACAATAGGATTTCCTGGGTCACAAAACTTGCAAACATTGTTCCTCCAGGGAGAGACCAGGTGTACTCCTCCTGCACAAGGGAAACATGCAGGGGACAGGAGGTGGTTTGGCAATATGGCTGAACTGCTTTTCTTCCAAATGAAGCTGCTGCCTGCAGCCTTTGCCAAGCTGTCCTGTCAGCCTGGGGAGGAGTTCACTGCAGCTCTTCATCCAGGGTAAACTCGTGTGTATGCGTGGTTAATGGTACCAGCTGGAGACACAGAGGTTTGTGTGTGGTCTTTAAAGGTCTGGTCAGCCCAAAGAGTGCTCGTGGTTAATAAAGTAACCACCTGGAATGACAACGACCTAAAACATTTTAGAAATGGCATCAAACCTTTACAGTTACCAGCTCAGAACTGTGTCTTGATTGCCTTCTCTTAGTGGAAAGAATTACCATCTCTAACTGGACATCCTGTGTGGAGGCTGAGGGCTGTGAAATATGCCAGCCCCATAATGGTTGCTGTTACTCAGTGACATAACCGTGTTTATTATCTTTGCTTACATCCTAAACGACACCCATGAGGCTTTTTTTCTCTCATCCCTTCTCTTTTGGTCATTTTTCCTTCTTACCTTGTTTCTTTGTTAATCTTCTCCCTTTGCAAGGCAGCGTGACAGCTGCTGACTACGACTACACCTTTAGTTCTGGAGCTCAAGAACATGCCACCAGCAAGAAGGTTAATGGCAATGCCTTGACATGCCCAATGCTGATAAAAGCTTGCTAATTGCCTGAACGACTTGCTGAGGTAGATACTGGCAAGCCAAGGCTGTTTCTGTCTAAAGCTTCCCAGACAGAATTGTATATGCACACAAATTTGCATCATGGGGGGAATTATTAACTCAATACCTCTGTCAAGCATTCAGCTTGCCAGTGTGCAACACAAACAAGCTGTATGTACACAGTTTGTCTGGGAGTTTTGGGCAGACGACTGCAAATTCATTTTGTAGACAGCAGAGGCTGTGCATCTGATTCAGAGCTGCAGTTTGCCTCATGAAAATGTCTTTTTCAGCCTGAAAGTACTGTCCAGGATGAACGTATTTATGTTTGTCCAGAATGCCTGACTGTTTAGCAGCTCAGGCAAGGTTATCTCTATTATATCTGACTGAGCAGCCCTACATCCCAATATCCTGGGCATTTCTTCAACGTCTCCGAAGATCAGCTTCGTGCTGTAAAAGCAGCCAGTCTGAGTTGTAGTGGAAGTTTTGGGCAGCTGTGCTTCCTCCACACAGCTGGAGCTCCCCGAGCTGGCGGGAGAGGGCAGCCTGGCCACACGGGTGCTCCGCAGCTCCACACGGCAGCGCCCGTAGTTCTTCAGGCTCCAGCAGCCCTCTCAGAGCAGGGCAGGGTAATTCCTGAATGGGCTGGCAAGCATCCAGTAAGCACAGCAATTATCCGTCACAATACCTTTCAATTTATCCTGGATACAGAGAAGGTGGGAATATACAAAAAACCCCCAAGTACATAGCTTTCCAAGATAAAATATTTGGACCTGTAATTTTGCAAGCAGTAATTTTCTTTCAAAGGTGAGCACTGGGGACAGAAAGTGAATTTTCTCTGTACTGCAAATTTCCCCCTTGTTTTTTGGGGGGTAGTGGGGGCAGAAGGAAGTGAATAACAGCAGAAGGAGCAAATCCATACTGTCGGATCTTTTCTTATCAGAAAAGCAGTTCAGGTTCATATAGCGTCTAAAACACTGCCCAAAACATGTTTTTCTTACCTGACACCATGCACCCCCTGTACAAATGAAAGAGAGTGCAGTGTGGTCTGATAACAGAAATCCTTATAATGAAAGGCGTAGCACTCTTCTTCCTTTTTCAATATATTTGCTTAACATGAAATTAAAAGTGAGTCACATTAGGACTGTGCTGTGACTGAAAATTTGAAGTCTATCTTAATTGTTAGTGTTGTAGCAGAAAGTAAATTTCTACTAAAATTTTGACCTTTCTTGGGCCTAACCAACACCAGCAGAGTTCAGCTTTGATATTTGCGGTGTTTTGAGGATCAATTGCTGAGTAAGCAAAAATTTATCTTCCTCTATATAAAACAAAAAGTTTGAAAATCTCTCAATAATCTTTGTCATCTTATCGCACTCCCATGTTAGCATGATTCTGATCATTTGCAAAACAGATACTGGTCTCTGCTGATATTAATTATAATTCTGCTGATCCTCCAGTCATTAGCACATCTCTTTCAGCTTAGTCAGCATCTCCACAGTGACTCACTCCAAGTAGTATATTGACTCAGTAGGAAGTGAACTCATCATCTTGGTCAGGGAAGATCTGACAAAAAATCTAGCAGCAAATTTTGTTTTTGCCTTTCCTTGTCGCCCTTTCCCCAGCCTCACTCGCATTATGACTTGCCAATAACTGGAAACTTTTCTGTTATGGAATGAAGACACGTCTGTACCTTTACTCCTGTTTTCTTATATATATGTTTTTTATTTAATTTACTTAATTGTGTGACATCAGTTCTGCTGTTCAGGAGTTTATCAACAGGTGTCAGCAGAACCTCAGTCTTGTGCTATGATGAGCATGTGCTGAGGTGTACAAATAACTCCAGTTTCAGAGGAATGTGACTCTCAAATTGTCTGCCCTGATGGGTTTCTATTTTGGAAGCACTGACTCAAGAGCCTAAGTCCTGCTGATTTTCAATGATTCTTTGCTTCCCAAATTATGTTCATCTACTCTACACATTAATTATGATCATTGTGTATTGTTTATGGATAATTAAAGCATTGCTTGTTTTTCAGCTGGATTATGAAGTGGCTTACATAATAAAATATGATTTTATTATCTCAGTCACAGAAACTTCTACGTGACACAGGTCTGGTTAATATTTGAAGGTACAATCAAGCAAAACAATATTTCATTGTGGTAAACTTCTCTGTACGCCATGGGACAGGATGGGTGCATTGAAGTCAGTGTCACTCTGCGGAATCATCCTCTCGCTTGTCCTGGGTATGTGCATTGGTGTGCTTACACTGCTGATGCTGTGAAGTCAGTTCAGTGATGTAGTGATGTCCATGAACCATTAGTATGGCATTGCAATTACAAAGTAGTATTAAAAGGTATTTCATCAGGCGGGCAATCTAAACCAACATATCTAAACTGTTGTAGGAGGATGAACACGCAAATCGCAGTATAACTACACCCAATCCAAAATAACTTTTCCGTGAAGGAACTTTTTCAGACAGATGGAAGTTAAGGTGTTTTACGTTCACCTTTTCCTCGTACAGTGACCTGAGGTGAAAAATGAACAAAATTCTAGTCGTAGACAAGACTGGTGACCAAAATTTTTTAATTGATTCTGTCTTATTATTATTACATTTTAACATACAATTTGCCATTAAAAGAAGGATTTGCCAAAAACCAGAGATAACATAGTAAAATCTGTGCCCTTGTGTCCCTGGATAGACAGTCAATACTCAGGTCTCACTGCATGTGGTGTGCTTGGGTCATTTAATAAGTTTTCACAGAGACCTTCAGTGTTCACAGGGTTTGTAGATCTGGTGCCTACTTATGCACCAAATCACTGTTCCTGACACCTAGATTATATTTACTTCAGCATTTCTGGAAATTAATCTTAATCTTATACAATTCAGCTGGGACTCATGGCTCAAGTATTTTGCCAAATTCTTCTTAAGAAGGCTCTTGCAGAAGAAAAGTTAGAAGGAGTTGAACTTTTCTTGCTATACAGTATTTAACAGGGGATAAGGATGTGACGTAAAGTCCAACAAAGTCAATAGAAGTTTTCGTGTCTTTTTTCCCGCACCTATTTCACTGAATCTTGAATCAGCCCTTCCTCCACCTCCTCCCACCAAACATCACTCTCAAAAAAGAATTATCATTATAAATTGAATTTTCTATCTGAAGAAATTATGTTCATTCTTTTGTGTGGAAAGGTAGCAAATCCATATTAGTAAAATGGAAATATAAATGTTAGTTTTCAGTGTTTGCTTTTGCCTTTCCGAAGTGTCTTTTGTTGTTGTTCTTGTATGCTGCAAAAATACTTTATCTGCTAACTCCTGCCTTTGGCGTCAAAAGCAGCTAAGATAATCCTTATATACAAAAGGATGAAAGAATAAATAATTCTTACATGGCAGTATCTGAAAATGGAGATAAGTATGAATTGGAAGAAGGCTTTTCATTCTTTTCCATTCTGAAAATGTAAGGATAAAAATTTTCTTGGTTTGGATGAAATCTTCTGCCTATTGAAGTCAAAGGAAGTTTTGTCACTGATTTCAAGAGCGTAGGAATGTCACCCCTAATCTTGGCAGTGAGCAAAGCAGTAGGCAGCTTCCTGTTAACAGATTATGACATGTTGACAGAATTTGAAATACACTAAACATGGGGAATCTGATATATTTTTCTTGGAAAGGAAAACAGTTTTAGCTCCTTTTAAAAGACTCCACAACTAGAAATATTTTCTTCTACAGTCATCATCTACCCATGTTTAACACATTTTAAATGTATATGTTCAAATGGCTTAGAAATAAAGCTTTCTGTTATGCCTTAGAAAACATTTGGTTTGGGTTATAAAAATATAGAAACTATAGATCCCTGCAGAAAGAATAAACTTTGGAGTCAGAGCACCAGAAATGTGCTTCCAAGAGAGACTTGCACATGCCTTTGAGAAGAACCTCCCAATACCTGAGAAAGAAAGAAAACTATATGCAATTCAGTGACCACCGAATATGAAATTCAAACTAAATTGAACACTGTGCAAGGTTATCACAAAAGTAGTGCTTTAGCCACCCTGTATAGCAATTAATTTAAAATATTGCCACTACTATTCCACAATGAAGGTAAAAATAAGAAGAGTGAAAAAATTCAATTCCTGAAGTGCCTTTTAAGAAAGGCATCTAACTTCAGTAGAAGCTAAAAAATTATAATAACTATAATTCATTTTTTTTAGCATTTAGGGATAACTTTAGCCTCTTCTCTAAAGGAGTGTGAGTCAAACCTAGTCCTGAAACTGAATAACACATTCCAAAGATCCTGAATATTAAATCTCTGTATTTCTAGTACTACAGACTCTGTGTAATTCAGATGCAGACCACGGCTTCACTGTGCCATTTTCCACACATGGCCAGGTGGTAGAGATGCTCCATGTGTTTATGGTCTACTGCTTTCAATCAAAGTGAAGAACACAAAACAACAGGTAGCTTACATTCAGAGACATGGAGGAAAATAATGTGATGTTACAGGTCATTGTGCACGTAACACTTGCAGCATGCCCACAATCTGGTGTTTTGCAGCCTGTGAAAAAGCAAAGCTCCTGGGTAAAGGTTGAAGGTGCATTATGGCAAAGTTATGTATTTTTACATACAAGTTATGTTCTTACATAACATTTTATATTTATGTGTTTTTACAGAGAGCTTCACTTTGACTGGCAGAGCAATGTAGAAAGAAGGCATTACTGATATGAAAGGTTCCTGAATGTGTGATGTCAGCTGGTGCCATGGGTTGTCCAAGATGGCAGCGTGGCTGCAGTCTGCATGGAGGAGAATTATGTTATGCTTGATGTTGGGGGAGTGGATGGGAACATGGGAGGAGAGGGGAAACCTGCTTACAGCTGTGGGCATGGAGGAACAAGCAGGAAATGGGCTCAGTCAAAATCAGGGAGAAGCATCTTGTGGTGAAAGGATGAAAGCTGGACTGGTATTTTTAGCTGTGTGGAAGTATGAGGAAGGTTAAAGCCTTGAAGTTTTGTGTATCAAAATTTACAGAGAGCCTCAAGAGTCCGAAACTGAAGGTGTTGGACAAGCTCAAGGCCCAAGCAACAGAACAGCCAGTGATGTTAACCATAGTGACTGGAAAAAGCAGTAGCAAGGAGAGCTTGTAAGACAGATTAAGAGCTCTGGTGAGCCATACTGAGCTTGAGCCGATGGCGAGACATTCAGTGAGAAGCAGGCTGAGCTGTGGGCTTGGACAGAAGGGAGCAGACAGGTGGATTTGAGTCATCAGTGTGAGCAGTTGGGCTTCTGTTTACCGACGACCTTCCCCAGAGAGGAGGTGCCCTTTCCAGTGGGAAGAGGGAAGCTGACCAAGGACAGAGCCCTTTGGAGCTCACAGAAAGCTGGAGAAAAATGAGGGCATGTTATTCTCCTGTTCCAATATGCAATTTGTTGATAAGAAACACTTATAATAACTAATTTTAAATATACAATGAAAACTTTTAAAGAGATATATTCTGATGTAGTGTGGGTTTGGTCCAGAAGCCCTATGTGGTTTATTCAGTAAATAGTCAGTTTTGTAGAAGAATTTGAAGTTTGTCAAGTTACAACAATATTACTGAAAATGAATGTCTTTCATGAATTTTGTTATTTCCTTTTCTTGGAGAATTGTGCAGGAATTTCAAGGATCCAGTACATACTAGGACGAGTTAAACATTTTTCTTCACCTGGAAATTTTGATTAAATTTTCGCAAACTTTTTTTATTTTTAGGTTTTCTATCCCTACGGTTAAAAATTCTGACAGAAAATGTGGAGAAGGAGAAATTAAGACAAATTTCATGGAAATAAATTCCTCTTCGGAATATTTTTATTAGGTGTTCTCCCTTCTCCCTTTGCATTCAGTCTAGACAGAGGAGATATTTTTCAGTGCCTGGAACAGATTCCTGAGTACATCCAGAAAACATGGAGCAAATCAGAGAAATTGCAGAAATAAGTATGACACATTTGTGTAGAAAAAATTTCCACAAAAAAATTCCTCTCAAACTTCCCTCTAATTCATTGCATCTAGTTAGTCTAATTTATTTTTGCCTCTTGGCAGGTCTCCTGTTCTAAACTCTGCACATGCCTGAGAGTCATCAAAATGCACAGGAGAGGGCCAAGGTAAAACAAGGCCTCTGCCCTATAATTTCATAGACCAACTATTCCAAAGCACTGCTGAAATTATCCAGGTCAGAAGAGCCCTTTATGAATCTTGAGAAAAAAATTTAAACAAGCATTTGTGCTAAATAACAGTGATGTTATTTAGCTCCTCTTTGCCCTGTTCCTCTCATATGTAGTGGGATTGTGAAGTCAATATTCTTCACCTGTTTCTGATGTTTAGCTTCTGTAGAACCAACAGACAACCGCTGCAGGTCATTTGATCTTTAAAAAAATTATTTAATTATCTACGGTTAAATATTCTAAAGGAAATAAAAGTACTTGGGAAAGAAACCTAAATGAGAGAAAAGCAAGAATTAAAGACTAGGACATCACATCTTCTACAAGAAGGGTCTTGTTTGCCTAGTAGACTTTCTTTGATCTCTAATTATGTTAGATGTTATGTTGTTGATGTTAGTGCTGTAAATAATCTCTCTCTGAATTCACTAATTAAATCTTTTAATATTATTCATTCCCTCCTACCAAAACTTACTTTAGTAATTAAAAATGTCATGGTAATTTATTCTGGCCATATGACTATTTTGTCAGTTATTTATTTAAATAATTTTATTTTATTACAACCTCAAAAAAATTCATTCTCATCATTTAATTAGAGATGTATGTGAAAAGCCAAGAGGTATTTGGAGTTAGGCTGTGTTTGTTCACTTTATTTATGCGCTTACTCTTGAGAACTTCAGGGTATTTACAAAGGTATAAAGGGTAACAGTTGTTACCACACCAAGTAAAACTTGCAAAATATCTCCATTTGCTTCATGATAAGCATGTTATCTAAATCTTGTAAGCACTAAAGAGATCAGAGAAAGAAATGTACCTTTCTCTTGTGTAATGCTACCTGGATTTTCTTTTTGTCTTGTGGGAGACTGGCATGTTGCTGTAAACCAGCCTTCTTAATCACTTGTGCACTCACTGCCCTTTTACTGATACCACTCACATGAAGAAAGACAAATTTCTACACAGCTCTTAGGATTTCTCCTTTACGAGACCTGACTGAAGGTGGCTGCCTATGTAAGATCTTTGCTTATGCTGGCAGCTCTGAGCTGGGGGGTTTCAGCCAAAGACACACTGGGGCATCAGACAGACTTGCTCCAAGACTCAAACCTTCAGAAAAAGCACAGTAAATTTAGTAACCATGCCCCTACACCTACTAAAGAAAATGAATTTTTCTTCTAGTTTCAGGATAATAAACCCAACAGCCTCATTTCCTGAAGGGCGCTGAAAATAAATTCAGCCAGGCCCCTTGTTCCAGAGAGTGGAAAAGTTGGCAAGTAGTGTTCTCCAAGGGAAATCAAACAGAACAAGTCCCTTGGTTGGAAACACAGGGCAGCCTTCCTTTTTCTCTTTGCAGAGCACAGAGCTGAAATCATGGCTGTCTGAGTTAACCCCTTTTTATTCCCTGGAGGCGGCCTGATATGCAAAATAGACACTGTGCCAACCACCAAGCTGGAGCAGTTGGCTTGCCTGCTGAGACATCCACTTCCTACAGCCCACCACAGCCAGGGGAGGTCCACCCCTCTGATTTACTCCTCTTAACTTCTCCTTTTCAGGACGATTTGCTCACCAGTGAGGAGAGGCACTCATTGATCAGACAGAGCACTACACCTGAGCCTGACACTTCACAAGTCACATAAAAAAAAGAGATTTATCCATGTCTTCGCCATTGCCATTCAACCCCTCCAATCCACCTCATAATCTGTCCCTGAATGGACAAGATCGGGTTTGGAATGACAGCAAGGAAATGAGGAGAGCCTTAATTGCTCAGTTCCCTGAGAGTCTGCCTTAGAAACCACTCAACCAGCACACGGCTCTTGGCTGCACTAGTCAAATTGTTGGGCTCCTGATTATAGGCAGGTCTTCTGTGGAACCTCATGCTTCTATCACTCCACCAGGTCCTTGCCTTTCCTCAAGTACCTCGAAGGACATCTTCACTGTATTTGAGCTGAAATCTCATGTTATTTATGCTGTGTTGATTAAACTACTTGAAGATCCTTCTGCAGTGACTCAGGGAGGACCCCACCTGGTCTAGGAAAATGGAATTCTGGAATGGCACCACTGGAGGACCATCAGCAGGCCTGTTGTCCAGCTTGCACCTACAAAGCAGGTGATGAGCAACTAGCAGGAGCGAACATATAACCAAGTTTCTGGCCCAAATACCTAAACCTTTCTGCTAACATTCAACTTAACTGTGCAGTGGAGACATCTTGCATTGTTTTGCTGCAAATCTTGCAGAATCCAGTGCTGTCCAAAAGCATGCTCTGAAAGCTCATTTACCAGTACATACTATGCTGTCTGGTACAGTAAAAAATGCTCAGTCCCTGGAACTCAGGTCCACTCCTCCTTTCCCCTGCCCTTGCATACCTGCATGCTCAGCACTTCCCTCACATAAAGCACGATCTGCCTCCAGATTTGCTTATCACAGTCTCAAGAGTAAGTACTATGCAAAGTTAAAATCTGTTGAGCACAAGGGCATTTGACCCTGACCACAACCTGCTGTTCCTTTAACAAACAATTAAGACATTCCATGTGTGACTAAATTTGAAAGCAAACCCAAGAATTAACCGGCTTGTTTTAAATAGGGATATAAATAAGAACCGGCCCAGCCATTGCCTAAGAGATAAGCCAAAACTTTGGGGTTCAATAAAAGTTCAGTCACTTCCGAAGGCTGAATATTTATTTAGGGAACAAGGTCATAATTTAGGGAAAAGGTCTTTATTTAGGGATTTTAGGGAACAAAATGTCCCCCTGAATCTCATTTCCATTTGAGTAAGTTTCCTCTGAGTATGGATGATGCTAAAGGAAAATAACAAAGCCAAATCCATTCTTGCCTAGAACAAAAAGTATTTATGTGGGACCTCTAGTTCTAGTGTGAAGTAGCAACAAACAAAATAGCTACAAAGGTGTCTGCATAACTCTGCACTGTGTGTCTATCTCATGGCTTGTGAGAAGAGAATGCAATAAAAAAAAATCTGCATTTAAATCAGGCTTGACATAGAAGCTTAGGTGGCATAATGCAGATTAGCTTTTAAAAAGATGGTAACAAAAATATTCAAATTTTAAAATTAGTGGCACCTTGCTTGATCAATTTCATTAGAATGGCAAATACCATTTTTTATTTGAAATGGTGTATTAGATCCTTGAATAAGCTAATTAAAATATATCTTCTAGATGTTCATATAGTTATGTGTTACAGTTCTGGATCATATAACTTAGGAAAACCTAGAATATTTTTAATGCTCTATCTAGGTAAAAAATGCTATAACAAAACTGAATGCATCAGGAGAATATGGAAGTAGCTTTTTAGCATGAAAATTTTCTCTGTGGCAGAAAAATATATTTAAGCAGAACTTTGGATCTGCTTAATAGTGTGAAGTTAACAAAATCAGTAATTAAGTTATGAGATCATGGAAAGTGACTATACCCACACATTTTTTGAGGTGATATGGAGTGCAGAGAGTTCGTTTTTCAGGGTTTGTAGATTGAAGATTACACATTAACCACTAACCTAACTGATAACTCTATGGACAGAGTCCATTCTTCTGTGTAACATGGCCTCACTTGTCCCATGCATGATGTTTTATGAGAGCTCTAAAACTTATGCTTGCACTGTTTTCTTGCAAATTATTTTCCATGTGGGTCGAAAGAGCCTTTCCTAAAGGATTCGGCAAAATATCTGAGGATTTACATGTAGATGAAATGAAACCTTACATGAAAACTACTACAAGGAGGAGTTTTACTTCAGAATACAAAAGTGATCAATTATTTCTATTACTGTTGAATTGAATTTGGAAGAGCACTGCTGTTTGCCTAAGAATTGCACACTACAGCCTATCACTGCTGTGTAAAGCTTAAATGTTTGAAAGTATTTAAGTATCTAACAAGTATCGTGATTTCAAAGAGACTTAGTACATGAGCATTTTTGAAATCTTAGTGCCTTCTACGTAAAATCAAGGGCAGTAGCAAGGTTAAGGGGTTTTCATGATGTTTCTGACACCTTTTTGTGAGAGATTTTCTCTGAGTAGCCAAGAAATTGTTAATATGTCTGAAGTTGCTGGTTTAATCTATTTTAACAGCAGAGGAAGGTAAGCACATTGTTACAGCAATCAGTACAATGGTAAGATTTGTTTTGAAAAGAAGGACTTTTCATGCAATATTTTAAAGAGATGTTTCATGGCAGTATCAGGGGTCAGATGAAAGTCAGAAGATCCATTTGTTCTATAAAACACAGGAAAAAATATAAGCACACAATGGTGTTGTTATCTTCCTAATTAAAATCTTTAGTGTCTCATGCTACAAGTGAACTAAAATTGTGCAGCCATTATAGTAAGTTAACACTCAGATACAACACAGTGGTATCAATATTGATTTGTATCTGTAGATCCTTTGTGATAGTTTTTTCTTGCAACCTTATGTAAATAAAGTGAACACATACCATTCATTAACTAGTATATAATTTTCTGTATGCATTTGTAGCATTAACAAAACATTCATTTTCAAACACATAATTTTTTATGTCTCTTTTTTCACAGATATGCTACAAAAGTGTTTCAGTCACTTCACGATTTTGAGGTTTTCTATTACCAGTAAAAAGAAAGTATAGGTCTTTTGTTGAAATCAAAAGGATTCAGAGCACTTCAATGTCTGTATTTCTAAGATGGAAGTTGTACTGAATCTTTTAATTCACCCATTTGTTCCCACTTCGCCATCCTAATCCATTTTCATTACGTGGCATATTTTATTAACCGTATATTTAATATATGCCTACTATTTCAAATTTACTAATACTGTGATATTTCAGCAGGATTGTCAAAACAAATCAGTCCCAATAATTGGATTGCTTTCCCCCAAATTTCTGCTTTTCCAAGAAAATTCAAATTAACAGCTTTTCCACAATAAAAACGGAATATCAAAATGTAAAGAAAAAGTTGTCCTAAATAAAGTTTTATTTTAAAACTAGCAACGGTAATTTTCATTTGGAGTAATTTAAAAATGCATTTCTTCTCTGTAATGTACAACAAATAAATTAAGTTTTCACTCAGCTGTGGCAATAGTTGCCTTTTTGAAAGGCTGCAAACCCAAAAATATTTAGAATATTTTAATTAACTTCAGAGAAATCATATATTTTTGATTTCCTGAAAACTCACTTTAAAAGGCAGATAGTACCTTCTTGTTTGATTTTTTTGCCTCTTTTGAGGAGCTTCTTAAAGATCAGAAAGTTTAGAGGTCAACGAGATGATCTGACCCTTAGTAAGTGAACCCCTAATTATTCCAAAAGACTGAGGCACTGGGGATCTGGGATCTTCATTATTCTCCAAAATGCAATGTTTCCACTGAGCTCTGTTGAGAGATCCCTTTCCTCAATCAACTCTTTGCCTGCCCGGCAATTCTATACTTTACATTCTTGTTTTGCAGATAACACAAAATCTGTCAAATGAAATATACACTTGATCTTTCTTATCATATTGTTTTACCACAAATGATGCAGTGCGTGGTATACAATTCTAAAATAGTGCTAGAAACTATTATATTCTGCTTCCAAAGGTGACGCTGTCTGAAGTCCACAGACGCTGGCAATGTCTTTTGAAAACCTTCGGGAGCTTGATCCAAAGCCAGCTCAAGCTAATGAGACATTTTCCACTCACTTAAAAATATGATTCCTCAGAGTGCAATACATGTCGTGTGTTACAAAGAAATAGGTGCGTTTTACTTTCAGGCTTTTTAGAGTGTTGTGGTGCGGAGTATTTTTTAAAAATCGGTTTAAGGGCTAGCTCCAAACTCCACTGGTCTCAGAAGGCTGAGTCAAGCTGAAAATTCTGTTCTATGAGTATTAAATATTTCACTAAGGCAAAATTCAGCTCATAAATGCACCCATCACATACCCAGCTGACTAGATCCTTCCTCATCCTGCTTTGCCCTTCTATTGAATATAAGCTGCCTGGTGCCCATGTTTGCAAAGAAAGACCCTTATACTGAAGCAATCTATTTATAGTTAGATTTAAGGACTGTGACCTGTGCTCCCAAGCTGTAATGATTAATGATACAATAATGCAAAGGTTTCAGGCTCTAGACCACCTTTTCTTTGGGTCTTATGTTATCAAAATGACAAAGTATTCTCTGACCCATACTCTGAGAGATGCCCATTTTTTTAAGGTATTTTATTAACACACATGAACCCAGTTAAAAATTAGTAAGAACTGGGTAATTCATTCAGTAAAAATAGTGACTGACCAGGAGTGAGCTCCAGTTAGGAGTTCTGCGTGAGTTAAATATGATATTTTACTTCTTCACTGCTACACCAGTGAAATGAGTAGTCTTCTTATAAAGAAACAGCTAGATTTTTGTCTTTCACCTATTTTTTATTGCAGGTTCCTGTCTTTTAACTTTGATTTGTATAGCTGCACTGTCTGCTGTGTGCTGGTGTCCCCACAGGACCCTTTGTTTCCTACCTTTGAAAACATTCAAAACAAACAAGACCCTTTCTCTTCCCATAGACCGTACACATAATATTAATGGTTATCTACCTGTGATAAGCAGGGAAGTATCATTTTACATGACTTGAAAGGGTCATCCATATCGTCAAGCACAATTACCTTGTCTTACTCTCACAAAATGGGCTGGGGGAAGTAACTAAGAGGCCGTACTTCTTCACATACCTGGAAAACATTTCCAGGACAAGGAGACACCCAAAAGACACAAAAAGATTGTAAACAACAAGCACAACAGGCTTTCTATTGAGAAAAGAAGCTATACTGCACCGTTTTGATGTGATACTCTCTGTGGCGCCTGTGTGTGTATTTACTGAGATGATCAGTTGCATACAAGTTTGAACAAGTCAAGCTGCAGGATTTAACTTCCTGCTTATCCCACTTTTAAAGAAAGCAAACTCTTTGAAATATTTCTGGAAAACAGAGTGAAAGTTGTTTTGAGGATATATCCAGACTTCAGTAAAAAGTATTCTGAAATCTCACAGAACTTGCACTGTTTCTCTGTTCAGGTTTTGTTTTGCAGCCTACCTAGATCAGAAGAGCAAACTAAGAATGAGTGATAACTCCAGTTCTCTGAAGGAGGCTTTCACACCCTACATACCTTTCAGTTCTCAAAACTAATAAGTGAAACAAAGATTTTGCTTAGAGGAGGAAACGTCCAAGTAACTACTGTGTGGAGAACAATGTGATTTAGCATGTTAGCATATCATCTCTGAGTCAGCACTGAATCAGTGTCCCAGCTCATGTTTAGGGTAGTGCCATACTGTTTCATTCAGCTGTAATGACACTGACCACTTGGGCTGTGGAGAATGGCATAGCAGTTGTCACAATAACACAGCTATTAGATGTGTGACATGACCAAATGCCATGTCAAAGTACTGCTCTAGCCACATACATTATCCCTGCAATTAAATGAAATATGTTTCACTTCCTGTCTTAAATAACTGGGTAGTACTGCTGCCAACAAGGTGCTGACTTCCAGCAGAAGAATGATTGACTGTCAATAGCACATCCTTTATCCTGTAGAGTTTTTCTCTAAAATGCTTTAGGATCCTTTAGGAGAAAGTGAGCTGGTTAATGTAATTTTTTTCTTTATTAATAAAATTGCAAGTTTGAATCTGTCATTTTCTTTTTACTACTAATGAAAAAATCTTTGCAATGCCAATCATGTTGTGTCTTTTTCCAGTTTAATAGGCCTATATAGGGAGAGATGGTCAGAAGAAAGTTAGCCTTTATTGCTCAGATAAAATTTAAAATAGAGAAATAATTGAACAATGCCTATTTCTCGTATTTTTATTTAAAAACCCCTGTATATTTATTTTCTTCAGCAGAAAAAAAAGTCTTGAGAAGAAAGCAAAATTATTCCCAAATAATTTCTGTCCATTTTAAATTATTCTGTGATTCTGTGAATCATTTCTATGTGCATTTTCACCTTGATAAGAAAAGAGAAGTTGGAAATGCTTCAGACATCCATTTTTATTTCTTTGACAATGATTAAAGCTAAACCGGTATGTTTTGGTAAAGAAGTCAAAGCGTCCTTTCCTCTTCTTATCCTGTAGTGTCAATTTTTTTGCCAGCTCTACGCTGAGCGAATGCAGCCTGCACGAAAATCGGGAGGTTCGCGGGGGTTTAGAACAGGCTGTAGAGGGCGAGTGTTGTCCTGCAGGGAGAGCGGAGTCCCCGCGAGGCAGCGAGGGGCTGAGGACGGACCAGCTCTGTCGGTGCTCGCAGCCCACGGCTGCTGTAACATGAAGCTCGGGAAAGGTCAGCGGCCGCGCTCTGTAGTCTGCTCTCTGCCTATCTGTGCCATCTCTTGAAATAACAGCGACTTCCAAGACTCCTTCACCTTCTTTCCTCTTCGGCCCCGGCATCTCTTCCCTCCCCAGTCCTTCTCTGGCACACATCCTTCAGCGCCACTCTCTTTTCTTCCTTGAGCTTTTCCTGTTGTCATCACAAAGACCTCTATGTCCTTTATTGTTCTGTGTCCTCCTGTTGCCTGGCTCAAAGGCTATCTCTGGCTCTGGAGATAAAGTGTCCACTAAGAAAAGGATGGAGATTTAATTTGGGAAAAAAAAACACCATAAAGGGTTAAGAAAAAGAAACATGCTGGTGCCCTGTTTTGGGGACAAATCCACTCTCTCTGTTATGTAGTCACATAGGTAAATTCAAAAAGTGCCCTTAATTATCTACTCTCTCCTTATCATACCCAAACTTTGTGAATTTCCTGAACAATCTATTTGTGATCTGTACCCTTGAAACTTGGAAGCAGTTCATTTAAGAGAAGCTTACATATTACTCTGCCAAGAGGATTACCAAAATAGACCTGCATTGTTATTTTTGAGTATTCGTGACTCTTCATTCGTTTGTTTGTTTTAAAGGGATTTTTTTTTGATTGAAGCTGTTTTGCCTTTGTGACAATGAAAGTTGAAAAGGGTGTTTTAAGCAATAAGAAAGTAATTGTTTAAGTTTGCAGTGCAAATTATTTCAGAGTGATCTGTGTATTTGAAAGGATGAGACTGCTTCTGTAACATGCTATATTACGTGGTAGATCAGGTACTAAAAAATATGTACTGTACTAAGAAACTTCACTAACCTGGAGCTTTGGGTAGAAAAGTAATTACTTATGTACTTTTAGGACATAAAGCCTTGCTTAAATTTTCTTCTGAAATGAGGAAACTGTCCCTGCTGCAAGAGCTCTGCTTGAAGTTGCGGGGCCACCTGCAGCTCCTTTTCCCACATGTTTCTCACAGATGTGCCAGCAGTGGGTCTTCCACTGCTAGGAGTGTTTGTGCCTCCTCGACATCTGCTCAGGTGGGGCACCAGCCTGGTGACTGGCAGGGGAGGGGGAGACAGGTTTTGCTGTTCACCGACACCAGTCCTGTGCAAATTAAACAGCTGTCTGCAGAGAGATACGTTGGTGAGTACCTGAGTCCCTTCTCTCGACTGTGTGTGTAGCAGAGAAAGTACCCTGTCACACTACAGCACTGATGGCATTGAGGAGTAATAGCAACCTCTTCTCTTCCTTGCATTGCTAAATTGTTTTGCTGCCATAGAGCATAAACACAAGGAAAAATCTGTGGCATCCAAATCATGTTCCTACCTGAAGAATGTTTCACATTTGAAAAAAAGCAAGCAAACCAAGTGAAGATTTTAAACCTAATAGAAATATGATGAGCAGTGCACAGAATTTAACAGACTTCGTCATTAACTGTTCCCCAGTGCCTGCTGAAATATTTGACCAGATTCTCCAAGGAAATTCAGTTATTATTAAGTAAAAGAGAGAGTAGGGTCTATTTAAAAGGAATGTATTTATAGTAAAATAGCTTGAAAATGTTCCTAGGATGGACAGATAATTTCTAAAATCTTCTGTGCGTTTTGCCACAATGCTATTCCTGGTTTCAAAAAGACATCTCACTTGTACAGACAGGAATCAAAATAAACTCTGATTGCTGAAGCTACGATACAATTTAGGAGCATCCTTATATCCACTTTACTGAAGATAACAAATGTCTTCCTCAGCCCCGAGTACCTGCAGCCTATTTCAGGACCAGGCATTGAAGTAGTGCTCTGAACACATAGATAAACATATTTGCAAATAATACTGTACACATACATGTTGGCTTCTCAAACGTTATGGTACCTATGAATCAGTGGTTTGTTCGCATTGCTTGTTCTTTACTTTACGTTTGAAGCTCCTAACACTCAAAGCAGATCTGAGCTCAAGAATTACAGACCTGGTGTGTCCTTCCTGAAAGTTTTACTGGGAGACCTCTGAAAGGAAATTGTCAATTTTCACACAGAGAACAAATATTCCTTGCCCTTAACAAATGCATAGACGGCTAACTATACCATTGTCAAATGCCAATAGATAAATGCTCCTCTCATAAATCTTGTAGAATTACATGCCATTTACAAGAACATCTACTAAAAAGTAATATTTTAGATACAGAAGAAGCTACTTTTTAAAATGTATACAGATTATTCCATAACTCCAGTGAATAAATGTACTTATAGGAATATGCATGCATTTCTTTCCCCCAAACCCTGTGTTTATCTTCTGAAAATGATGACCAAGACATTGTTGTCTCCATTAAGATAAGTGGTGGGATTTCAGGTCAATAAATTAAACTGATATCTCACTGGAGGAAGTTCTAATCTTTACATCTCTTCCACCTTTCTTTTACACTATTTCTACCAGAATAGCCCATTTATTTGACAGGTAAAATTATAGTAAAGAGTGATTGATTTGAAATAAAGTCATGTCAAAAATTGTGTGACTGAATGGTAGAAAGTATTTAATGGCTTTGTGGACATAGTGTATAATTCTCTCGGCTTTGATAGGTTGATTTAGACTGCAATCTAGAAATATTGCTATAAGTACCGCTCATCCTACATGGCATCACAGCTGCCACTTTTTTGTCACCTCTTTCCAGTGAAGAGTTTCCATCTAATCTCAGTAGATGATGACATAGCTTTGCTTATTTATGTCTTTTTGCTGGGGTACAGCAATGTGATGTACACAGGTTTTTGAAGCTGAAGAAACATCAAATGGCATGGAATACTACAGCATATAAATTATCTAAAGCTATTGAAAAACTTTTCTTTTTCAGCTTCTACAAACCATTACGTGCGCAAACCAAGAGATTCCCATGCCATGTGAAGACCATGGGGAGCAAAACCCTTCCTCTGCTCTAATGAAACTAAGTGTAATAAGGATGATGGTCTTTGTGGAAGACAAATGATCAGATTCATAAATGAACTCCTGTCTAAAGAATGCCATAAATTCCATCAACCTCTCTTTCAAGGGCCTGGCACTTTGGGGCTCATTTCTTGGACTTGCTTGCCTTACATAATCATATTTAGAACAGAAATTAGAACACATTTTTCAACCATTGAAACAACGGGTTCTGAAATAACTGCCAGACTTAATGGAGAAAGAATACAAAATTGCTTCTAAGATAAATTTATGAATGGAATTAAATAGCAAAATATTATGATGATGATCTCCAAGCATGGACATTAATCTCTAAGCCATCAGGCTTTGTTATTTTCATGTCTGAACTTTCTGATCAGCACTAAAATATATGTGACCTCAGTTCATGAGATGAATTGTGTCACATTAAGGAAAGGCTTCACTTTTCTGCTGGCCACTAGCAGAGACCAAAGATTATTTTTTTTCTCTTGACAATAAACTTGACTCCAAATTTGTTTTGTGTTTGAAGATAATTTCTTCCTGCTTCCTTCTGCAGCAATAAACTGCCTACAGTAAGAACAAGGATATCACATAGGATGCGCTGAGGCATAAAGTAACTACCAGATTTGGGATCAAGAACACATTTTCCCTCATGCCCAATCGGTGAGGCCCATAGGTGTCTGGAAGGAGTGAGGACTTCTCTACAGAGGCACAAATAAATCAATTCCTGCAGCCCTGTGAGCAACCCAAACAGCAAACATAAACAAGACATTGCCAGTGATCTTGATTTCCCTTGCTCCCTTCTTATGGCACTACACAGTCCTGCAAGAATTTTCACAAATCTTTTTTCTGTGGTATTCTGGGAATTATATGGCTTGTGGTAGATGGAGACATGTGGAATACATGTGCTCAGCATCCTCTTAGGCCTTTTGTCTGGGCCCCAGTCTGTGTGATACTCTTAGATTCCACAGTATATTAAAAAGAAAAAAAAGAATGGAAGGTAAAAATGTCCCAGATTCTGTACCAAATCCAAACAATGCACTGCGTGCCTCTCCTCTTGAAAAGGGGACAAAAAACCAAACATTTTATGCTTATATGATGGACACTACCCGTGCTACTTAACGCATTAATGACAATACTTGCAAACTTCTGGTGATTGAGCTGTAAGACTCTAAAACACAGACTGGAATGAAGTACTGGGAAAGTAATATGGACAAACAGAGATTTCACTGTATAACACCATAAATATTTTTAGCAGGATAAGCATAAATTTCCTTCAGTTACATAGATAGGGGAACTCAAACGTAAATGTAATTGTTAATATTCCCAGCATGTGTATCTAAAACATGTTATTTATTGACCATTTGTACTATGAATAAGTGTGCTTAAAGACACTTTAGTGTAAAGTGTTACTGTTTGCTAAAGATCTCTTCACTAAATGTTTGTAGAGTCCTGAGTGGTTTGCAAGTCAATTAAACCACTGATGGAACAGAGATAAACACTTCCTATTGAGAAATGTCACATCAGTCTTTCTGCTTCATTTCATTATGTCATTTAATGCACTGAACAGCACTCAAGTGACACAGCACCAGCTATGATATCATGGCATGGGCTATATCACATGCTGAGCCACTTGCAGGTGGATAAACAGTATTGTAGTTGTACCAACTGGCACAGAGAGCAGAGACAAGCTGGCAGGTATTTATTTTTAGGGCACACTAACTTGCAGCTGGAGTATAGATAAATGGATTTTCTACCATGCATTACTCTCTAAGGAGAAGCAAGCAGGCATGTGCAATTTAACACCTGCTAGCTCTCCCTTCCTTGAAAATTAAGAAGTGTGGCAACCAGTGTTGTCAGGATCTTTTTAGGATTAGGTTTCCTCTTGCTTTCTACAAATCGGAATGTCAGCAAACACTGTCACTCTGTTCTACTTGATACATCACTCACATTGTTCAGGTTAATAGATAAGGCACTGGAGTTTCAGGAGTGCTAATGAGTTGCAGTTCAGTTACTGCTTGCAATTTTTCAAACAGATGAAGTATCTACCTATTATAAAGTATATGAAGAGCTCAAGAGGTCCTGATTTCTTAAGAGCTATGTAGTTACAAGGAAGGTAAAAGCATTCTTGGTGAGCAGAGAAACCATATGTCCCTATTTTAATATGAGGCCTCGTGAATTAGGTTTTAAAATACTTGAAAGCTTCCAGATTTTTATTTCATTGTTTAGATGCTCTGCTGTGGTTGGTAGCATGTTGTTTAATAACAGCAAAATATATGTCAGAGTTGACTTAGAATTCATTGTTATATTGATTACTGCGTTTCATTCAAGTCTAAATTGTGGAGGAAGTATACAGTAGTATTTAGAAGTATTTGGTAAGATAAACAGAAAAGAAGAGAAGATAGCTCAATGCACTTGGGAATTATTAGATTTGGTCTTGTAATTCAAATAAATGTTGGTGTCATATGATTCATGGTTTATAATAAATTAATGCAGCGCCCTGAAATAGAAATAAACAAGGCTCTATTTCTCAGAAATGTGCTTGCATTACTGTTGAATCAGAGCTTGGCATCAATACCAATGGAACACATGAAAGAAGTGTCCTTTTTTCTTCTACGGGAATATTTTTGGAACTGTGTTTTGAAAATACTGTAGAGCTTGTAGCTACAGCAAACCAAAGTGCGCTAGGTAGCCAATATAGCCATGAATGAAACTTGCATTTCCTAATCAAAGCAGTGACACAATATTTTCTCTGTTCCTCTTGCCAGCTAACAGTGCTAAGCCTCCTTCTCACTGCCCCTGAACCATGCTTCCAGCACTGGGTGTGCCAGATGGAAGAGAGACGTGTCCCTCTTTTCCATCTGTGCCTTTGCTCACAGAGTGCACCTCAATTTGACCTTGATTATTTTTATACATTTCTGGTGCCTTTTTTGTGATGCATTTTAAAAACAAAATTAGAAATTAAATTGGAATCAGGAAAATGGGGTTGAAAAGACCTGGAGACTTCATTTTCTGTTTTTGGGAAAGCAAAAAGACATGAAATGATAAAAAGAGACATACGCATAGAAAACCAAAGTCAGGGGTTTGTGTATCTTTCTTGTCACCCTACTGTATACAAAAGGAAAGTCATTAAGGTTACGAGTCATGAGAGTTCTTCTTGATGATAAAATTGCTTTGTCAACAAAAGGGCTAAGTATATTAATGTATCATATTTCATCTCCTGCCCTTTCTGTCTATATATTATATGCTTGCTCATTTGAGTATAATAAACCCCTGAAATTTACAGCTTCTTCTAGGATTTTTATGTGAAGTTAACTGAAAACAGATTTTACTTGGGAAAAGAAAACAAAGGCCACTACAGTATTTGCAACTGAAATGCTTCTGCGTTGGAATCAGTTCTCTGAACAGAGAAAGTTCTCAGTGAACCACTGCTGCTGGGTCTCTCTGCTGTAGGACCCTGTACACAAGGCGCTTTGGCAGATGAGAACAGCCCCTCTCATCTGCGCATGTCCTCTTCAGGAGAGCACAGCATCAGGTGTTTGCTTATTTACTCTCCTTTTGGACCTTTGGATTGACCTGTCACTGCTCACCCTGACTCATCCCCAGTGGGAAGGGTGGAGGTTTATCTGTCCCAGAAGAAGCGATCTGGTGGTTACAGGGTTCTTCTGGGATGTGGGAATTTTGGAGTCAAACTCTCTGAGGTTGAAGATGCTAGCCAGATTTCCTGTTTCCTGGATGAAGGAACTATGGCATCATGCACAATGTGAACACGGCTACTTTCTTCCTCATCCAAGCATCAGGAAATACAGGGCATAACATTTCTTCCCTGAGCGCAGAAAATCATTTGAAGCTCTGAAGCCATTTCACAAGGGTGCCAAATGCAAGCAACAGAAAAATATTCCTGACACCTCTGTTTTTTCAGTGCTCATTGTAGTTTGTTTTGAAAGTCCTGTCATGCTGAGTAGAACACTCAGACAGGAATTCTTGGGTGCTCACCTCTCTCCGTTCAGCCTGCTCGGTACCTCACCCAGAAGTCCCCCTCCACAGCTAGATGTTCCAGCCTGTAGCATCGGTTATTGCGAGGCTGGAATTCCTTCTGGTGCCTTGGCCTTAACAAGGTTCTTCTTAAGTAATAGACACTCAGCATTGGTGTGAGCCAGCTGCACCAGTACATTCTCATTCTTTTGTGGACAACATGCGCCATCAAGTGCTGAAGGTCACCAGGAGGTCACCTGGAAGGCCTTTTGGGTATGGATGAGTCCGGGTATGGATGAGTCTGGGTATGGATGAGTCCAGGTATGGATGCAGTTGGACACAGAGCTCTTGCAGGAGAAAATCTCAGATCTGTGGTAACCAGAATCCAATCCAAAGCCTGTAGGAGTCAAAACAGATACTGCTGTCTTCAGTGTGAAGGAGCTGCTCCATTAGCTGCAGGAAAAAAAAATGAACTCTTCTTTCCAGCACAGGCCAGCTATGCAAAAGCAACATTAAGCCACTTCACTGTTAAAACTTTAGAACAGACTAACATGAAGATTTTTGGGAAATCAAAAGAAAATCTTTAAAAATGACTACACTGCACTAGAGATAAGAATACATATTAAAGTAAATTTTCAGAGAGCTTGGATAAAATATTAAGTATTATAACATTTTGAAATAGGCAGCGTTTTCCAAGAATTCCACAGAGTGCCTGGATTTTTTTGTCCTGGGGGGAAAAGGGAGTGTGAAATAAAACCAGAGCAGATTGATAAATCTGTGGTATAATGTTGCAGCAAGCCAGTCTTTGAGCAGCATCTCAAACTGCAGCTACTGAGCCCAGATGCATTGCACCACAGAATGTGTGACAAAAGTCAACAACACATGTGATGAGCTGCCCTTTCATACCTTAAATCTTGCCCATCTTAACCTTCTAAATTGCCACAGTGGTCATGTCACAGCTTAAAATATATCCTTCCCGGTTCCTTATGTTTACTACCCTGAGAGTTACTCTTGAGACTAGTGGAAGGCAGGAAGTTAGGTGCTGTTATTTTTTTCCATGTGTATGTAAAGCTTAATAGACTAAACTAGGAGGGTCAACAATAGGCGAAATTAAAACAGTTCTAAAAATGAACTAGACAAGAGGAAACAATTATAGGGCTGCTATTTGGAGGAAACAAGCACTGGGTGGTTCAGTCGCTAACACAATGAAGGAGACAGCCCATGATGGTACTTCTAAACTCTTCCTGGTCTGATGATATTGCCAAACTGTCCAGTCTTGTTTACTTGCCTGGAACACTGCCACAGACACATCCTGATAGGTCAGGAGCAATCCTCGGCAATTGCTGTGAGAAATAGGAAGCAGGCAAAGAGGGCAGCAGTAAGTGACATCTGCTCTTTTGAGGAGCAGCAAGCACTTTCCTCTCTCTGGGTTGTCTGAGGCAACGCCTTTGGTCAAAAAATAACTCCAGAAGGTATCACGGATTTCAGAAAACATTGTCAGATAACATTCATGGTTGCCCAGGTCTGCTTTTAAGACATCAAAGTTTTTGGTAGTATTCTTGCTGCCATAACCCCAAATCATTAAAGCAATATTAATTGGTGAGGAACAAAAGAGATATGACCTTAAGCCAAATGCACTGACTGGGAACTTAGAGGACTTTGTGTTGACACAGAATTACACTGACTGCATCCTTGGAATGCTCAGCTTTCCACCTGTGACTAGAATTCTTGCTTTCTCCTTGTCTTTTAAATGATACATTTATCTGCAAGAGGTTTCTGGCAGGCACTGTCTCACACTGGGTGTTAATACTTCACATGGCAGAGCGATGCTAGGTTTCACACTGCCATAGCAATAACAGAGAGAGACTCCTGAGTCCATCTGCCTTACTGCTAATTAATGAACATATCTATCAAACCCTAGATCTGTACAATAATCAGTTTCATTTTTAGTGACAGACATTTGCCAGGCTCTCTGATGTCGAGTTGAAAATTAATGATTAGGAAAAGAAAGGGCTTTGTTGAAGGCACAGAAATGTCAGAAATGGAAAGTGTCAAGAGCCCAACAGATATATTACCCAAATATCCATTGATAAGCAGGACAAAGATAAGAGAGAGCTCCTCTAGTGTCATTTTTTTGTCTCCTAAAATGTTTCTAGTAGGTGAAAGTAATCTAAAGGTTTTCATTCAAAAGGCTAAATAAAAAACCAATTAAATGCTTTCAAACCTCTGCTCTGGAGAATTTATGGAAGACATTGTGCATAGATGCTCTTGTCTGTCGGGTTTTATGACGTGAGGTGAGAGTGGTGGGTTTTTTTAATCCAGAAAACAATGCAGACCACAACTATATCATCAGAAACGTACCACATGGTTATTCTTTTTTTTTTCTGCAAATATTTTAATTGCAGCTGCAAGAGACTGAAAAATCCTGCCTGATAAGCTTGCTTTTCTGCTTTATAAATACAATGGAAAGCTACCATGCGTACACGAAAGTTCATTAAATTTAATGCTAGGGATTATCTCTGAAGGTAAGTGAATATAGAAGGCAGGTGGAGATAATGAAAGCACGATATTATCCCATTAACATTTGTTCTGTTACTGCACTCGCTTTGCTGTCAGTTCTCATTAGCATCCTACCAGAAAGCTATAGACTGGCTGGTAACTCCAGCACCTCTGTGTAGCCAGCCACTCCTGCAGAGTGAGGAAAGGTGCTGTGACAGCTCCATGTCAGTTAGGGCAGTCACATGCCAAGGAAAAGTGCACGCTGCAGGTGCGGCTGCAGAGAGCTGCCTGATACGCCCTTCTCAGCACAGCCAAATGCTGTCGGTGATGCAAGAGCTCTGCTCGGGTCCTACCAAAAAAAGTGTATGCTCTTTCAGTGTTTCATTGCCTCACACCACCCATGCAGCTGCTAATGGTACTCCTTCCATTGAAAAGTGATTTAGCATGATGCACGTGTCCCAGAGCACACACGACACCTACAGACCCCTCTCTAATACCTAGGAACTCTTTAAACATGTACTCTTTAAACACAGGCTGGCAACAAGGGTGGTGCAGAGCTGCACTGGCCCTGGGGCAGCTCAGGGAAAGGAGGTAGGAAAGTGAGGGTCCTTCCATGACTCCCGGGCTGCAGGAGGGGCCAAGGGTGACCTGGCAGGGTCTGCAGCTGTGTCCCTCACTCGGGCTGCGCGGGTCTTCCAGAGCAGGAAAGTCAAAGGGGAAGATGACAATAGGACAGCTCTGCTGTGTCCCTGGCTCTGCCCTCTGGAGTCCCCTGGGAACAGGAGAAAGGCATTTTGCTGCACTCCAAGGGTTTTTTTTCTGGAGAATCACAGTCATGGCGGTGGGAAAGCAAGAGCCACTGGGAACTAGTTCTTGAGGCTTGTTCAGGAGACTGAATTAGAGCTTTCCTTTCCTAGAATTTGAAACCATTTCTGCAAGCACAGATTGACATTGTTTGTTCATCTGGTTAAGCACAGACTTTCATTCCTCCTGCAGAAGATGAGGAAGAAGATCTAGAGGAAAAAAGCATCCATGGAAGAGTCCTTATGATGACCCCCAACTGGTAGCAATTATTACATGACAGTAGAATTTGCAGGAGAAATGGGGACACTGTAATTAGCTGGCAGTCAATTCATTGCTAGTCCAGCTCATTGACAATTCATTGCCAGTCCAGGCAATCCACTTTCAGCCAGAGCACTCACTATTTTTACCTCCTTCTTCCCTCCCATTCTTTTCCTCGCCTTTGGAGTTTCTCCTGCGATTGCTCTCCCTTCCTTGTCTTTCTATGTAACTAATCTCTTCCTAATTAAACCCTATCCCAAGAACCAAACTCCCAAATCCATTAATCACTGCTCTCTCCCTGGTTTTTCTTACACCATCCATAGTTTGTTTACATACACTAAAAATACCTAATCTGTTGAGGTGGGGAAACCCCATTATTCCCTGTTTCTATTCTAAGTTCTTTTACTTCTTTTCTTTCCCTCTCTCACCCGCTAACTGCTCCTAAGGCCTCGAGTCTTATAAACATAAATACAATTGCATTTGGCTTTGAAGCACATATCAGCCCCATACAATAATATGCCATACAGAGGATACCTACAGGCTATGCTTCATTTTTTAAACTTTTTTTTGTTTTCCTTCCTCTTCTCTGCTCCTGTTTTCATTGTCTCTCTGTTTTTGTTTGTCTTCT
Source organism: Cnemophilus loriae (assembly GCA_013397755.1). Classification (NCBI taxonomy): domain Eukaryota; kingdom Metazoa; phylum Chordata; class Aves; order Passeriformes; family Corvidae; genus Cnemophilus; species Cnemophilus loriae. The sequence continues at coordinate 2,760,348 of VZTF01008130.1, forward strand.
CTGCCCCATTTTTCATCCAGGACCTCTCTCTGCTTCACCCCACCTTTGCAGCCTCACCTCAGAGGAATGCAAACCAAATAACCATTCAAGACTGATGAACTTTAAAACCCATGACATTCAAGTGGGTTGGAAATTAGACAAAACAATTTCACCCATCCCTTGTTTAGGACCCTGATGAACAGCTTGCTGTAGCTCCTGGGTTAGTGTGCAGAAGGATGTGCTGCTGCATGTCTCCCTTTCATAAGGGAAACACTGGAATGTGGCTAGGTACCAAAAAGCCTGTTGCAACATGGTTTGTTAGAAGGACACTCTGGATTCCCCACACGCATCTCATATACAGGGTTTTTCAGCTCACCTTCTTTGATAGTGAGCACATAGAAATGGCAGGATGAGTCTTGTTGATTGCTTAAGTGGAGTAATTTTTTAGTGTAATGAATAGACTAGCTGGCAAAAATGCTTGGCCCAAGTTGAAAATCTATCCCAAACAACCAAATAGCACTTTCTTTTCTTGAGCAAGAAAACAAAATTAAAAGGACTCCCCAGTTTTCATTTTCTTGCTTTTTATAAACAATTTCTTAAGGCTGCCTAAGAAAGTCACATGCCATCCCTTTATTGTCTTCAAAAATCACATCCAAGCTGGGTCCAAAATGTATTTTATTTACTTAGCAAGTAGTTTAAACAGTGTCATTATGAGCAAAGCCAGAGTGCTGGAGTCTGAGACATCAGGAGGAGATACTTTCCCCTGTGCTCCCAGCATGTGAGGGCTGCAGGCAGCAGCGAGAGACCCTTGATGTGGGGGCTCCCAGACAGTGGGGAGCAGCTGTGGGTCCCCAGACCAGAGAGGTCTCTGCCCACGGCACAGCAAGAGAGGACAGGGGTTCAGACGCAGGCGCCAGAAGAGCCAGTGCTGTGCCACTGCACGCAAGAGCAGCAAAAGCCCACCCCCGCCCATTGTTTACTCAGCTCTCTCCCTTCTCTCTCTCCACACGCAAAACCAGGCTTGCAATTATCACAATAACAAAGCTGGAATTGAATTTCTCCTCTGGAAAACCTTGAATATCAGTTCTAGTTTTGGATCTCATAGGATGAAGCTGTTCTTTTTGCAGGAAGAGGTGGAGATAATTTCTTGAAAATGAGCAAACAAAGTGAAAATGAAAATTTTAAACTACAAGCAAATGCTTAAATCCAGATTCAAGCAATAACAGATCTCTAAGGGGCATAAATCTAATTTTCCATGCAATTAGTTTCAAATCATGATAAGTGACAGATGCTTTCATTTATTTGGCTGAATTCTGACAACATTCTTTTTTTTTCCTACAGCCCTCCAAGCCTGATCCAAAATCTACTAACACCAGTGGAAAGACTTCCACTGTCCTCAAATGGGCTTTGGATCAGGCCCTAATTAGTCTAGAACAAAGCAATAAACTCAAATACTTGAATTGCTTTATGTTGAATCTCAAACAATACTTTGTTTTCATTCTGCATTTGCTAGAAAAGCTATGAATAGCTCAGATCCCTTCATTTAGGAAAATTTAACTGAATTAGTTTATATGAAAATCCCCCAACAAGTTAAAAACCTGCATTGGAAACAGTATACCTACATAATGTTAAGAAAAAATAGGAAAAGTGTACAATCTTTCCACAGACACAATGCACACACTTCAAACATCACAAAAAGCATACCCAGGAATCTTCCTTCAGCAGAATCTTAGTGATCACTAGTGATAGTCTGCTATATGCCTACCTATACCACAGCAGCTGATGTATTTATGATATATAAAAGAGTGTGTACACAAGGATGCATTTTAAATATACCTATAAGCAACTGTAATTTTTATTGACGTAAATAAACTACACTTGCTGAAGGATATTTTTTTGTTGATATAATTATATCTGCATTAGAGTTCTTTTGGCATGACTATGTGCTTCAGGTGAATTTTTCACACATCATAGCAAAGCTGGCAAGACTTTTAAGGGTTATTAAGTCGTAGGCTGGATAACATTTTGGTTGGCAAGGAGTAAGCTTCTTGACTTGCTCTGTACTAAGATGATGCAGTAGAATTTACCTAATGAGCACACTGGAGAAGGCACTTGGTTCAGATGCTTAAATCAAAATCTTGCATCCATAACAGATCCAGTGCCAATCACAAGTTTTTATAAAGACTAAACAATGCTGAAAAGGTGCACAAACAAGTGCAGACAGCTGCCTTTTCCCTCTGTTTATAATTAGAGCAGACAGCACCCTACCTAGCTCACTCTGTTTCAGAAGTCAGGTAGCCACTTTATTATTGCCACATACTCTTCCAGCAATGTGGTCTATTAGCCTGGGCTTGCTGCCATGATAGCACAGCCTCATGACTTTCAAAGTAGACCTGGTGTATGTCTGGCTAGCTCAGAACAGAGCCATGTAGGAATCAGCCGCATTGCTATACTGGGTGGGACTTCTGGTCCAAAGTTAGAGGTCCACCATGTAGGCATCTATGTCTAAGTTAGTTCTCAAGGCTCTTTTCGGAAACAGAGAAGATAAATGGGCACATCTGGGGTTCAGTTGTTTTCATTTGCAGGTGCATGTCTAAAGTCAGAGGAATTACGTGTGCAGGTGTGTAAACTTAAGAGGGATGATCTTCAACCACCTTCAAAAATGGCTGCAGCTTGGGCTTGATAAAATGGAAGCTGCACTAGGGTTTAAGTAAAAGAGAGATGCTATAGCCACATGGAGCCATGGCCATGCTACAAAGTGAAGATGCCTGCCTGTGGATAGTAAAGCCTAGTATTTTCAAGGACACTTCTGCAAAATTCTTTTTTGGAGACACATAAAATCATTATGGTTGTGCTGTGACTACTTCCCTGGGGAGCCTGTTCCAGTGCTCAATCACGCTCTGGGTGAAAAACTTTTTACTGACATCCAACCTAAACCTCCCCTGACTCAGCTTCATGATGTTTCCTCAGGTCCTGTTACTGGTCATGAGAGAAATGAGTGGGAGTAATGGCAAAGGCAAATTATGCTCTTACTGATGAAGAGGTCCCAAATACTGAGGTCTTCTCCCTGCATGGAGTTCCCATGAAACGGAGGATGGCTGCATCAGCAGCCAGTATGTCTTATTTAATCAGATCATTTGCAGGAAAATAGCCAGCACAACCTTAGCTTAGAAAACATTTGCAGGCTTTCAGCAGCTATCCGGTATGAGATGTAAATGTTCCAAATGAATAAGCTGATTGTGGTGTGTCAGACACTCCTCACCGAGTTTGAAAGAAAAACATTTAAAAAGCCTGCTCACACTGCGTAGTTCCATATGTCCTATCTGGTAATTAGCACATCTCTTCTGTGAAACACCCTGTTAAATAAATTCATTTGATCTACAGCAGTTTTTGTCAATGGTTCAGACAAGTTAACCTAGTGCATCTTTAAGGACTAAATCTGCTGAAAGAGGGGTTTATTTTATTCTGAGGCAATACTTTTAACAGATCTCAGCTGCATGGGAATGAACAAATGGGTGGCTTTAGAAGGTGCCAGCAACAGCCTTTGATGTCTATTTGATTTTTAGATATACCTTCATGTTTTAAAGACACCTCCTATTTCCCTTTACATGGAAAACAGAGTTTTTGGGTGGAATCCTTCATGCTCGTTGGTGACCAGATAATCCTAATACCTGGCACATTTAAAAGTTGGGGTTCTTTTAATCTGCCAGTATTAAAGTCTGCTTCACAAATTTATCTCATTACAATATATAGAGCTCAAAGAAGGTTATTCATATAAATTTGAATGAGGTGTGTTGTTCAACAGTCTCTCCTGTCTTGTTTGGCTTCCTGGATAACCACCACCAGAGTATATGCACATAAAAGTAATCGAATCCGAATCAGCAGCCTGCCTACCTCTGTGATTTATTTCATTCACCTGTGGAAAGATTTTTCAAAGCTCTCATGGTTCAGTCTTTTAATGGAAAGAGCAGATTAATTTCCTGATGAAGAGGGATAGCATTTTTATAAACACCCCAGGCTTTTCAGAGTGACAATGCATAGTAAGAAGGACTCTAAGCACTAGATGCAACTTCTACACTTTAACCAAAGGCTACTTAACAGAAACTATTTCCTCTTCTGTATAGGAGACATTTTTTCCCTTCAATGATTCTTCCTCCTAAGGTCACTTTACGTATCCTGGACACGCCCAACTTTTTAATATAATATCAGTCTTGCAGTTTTTGAGCAACTCTCCATCAGTATAGCAAGTAAATGTCATAGGGATCACTAAGGTAGGGTTACATAAGTCAAAGAATACAATTTCATGTCATTTAAAATGGTGTAACTCTCCAAACTGTTCTTCTTGCCTTCAGACATTTGCTCACCCAGCTTTGAAAGAACAGCTAGGAACATAGCCTTAGGGGCTAAACTAACAAATCTTTGACCCAGCTACAACGAATAAGCTAGTGTTTACTCTCTGTTTGACAGCTTGGCAACAAATTTCGCCCCTGATTTAACCAAATCCTTCAGAAGAAGTTGCATTTATTTTGACAGCCGTTGTTTAGCCAGGTATAGTATGTCCTACCAGATCAACCCAAAGTTTCTTCAGGTAAATGCATGCCGTAAGGTGAGACGCAGGTCAGGGGATGATTAAAGGCTGTATGTCTGGCCCTGGGATGCCAAGGTGTGGGTGTCACGCACCCACGTTGTTCTCAGGGCAGCTCAGCATCCAGACGCCCTTCCCTCCCCAGAGGAGCTGCTTGCCTACAGCACGGCCCTTTTCCCCGAGGAGCATGCGCTGGCTGGCTCGCCAAGCAGGGCTGTCTGACAGTGCTCCAAGGCACTCTGGGGCTGGCGCTGGAAACCCACGCTGAGCCAGCCTGGCCTCTCTTGTGCTGCCACTGCAGTGGCTGTGAGGGGGGCATGTGGGGCCAGCCTCCTCAGCCTCCCAGTGTGGGTTTGCTCACGGCTCTCACAGGAACCCCTGTTCCTGTCAAAATGCTTGGATTGCTGTTCAGAAGGCCTTATAAGGGCTCAAATCAGAGTAAGGTCAACATGAAGCATTACTGGTCAATTATTTTGTGACTTTAGCCTTACTTTTTTTATCCAGAATGCTGGAAACCATTTGCTCGATCGCTGGTCAAAGGCCGAGCTGGGCTCATCTGTCACCCAGAGGGGTAGTGGGGAGCTCTGGTGGATGCACAGCAGTTTTCCTAATTTCAGTACATCCACATGAAAATGAAACAGCGCTGTTACACTTGGATCTACTATTTCCAGAATTTAATGTCAGTGGGCAATTAGTCACTGGAGAATGAGATAAATACTTGCCTGGAAAAGGGACCTTATGAGATGAGTCAGCAGATCAGCCTCTGCTCTCTCCCCTAACGGGCAAATCCTTACTCAAATGCTAGTCATCAGAGCAAATAGAATATTCTATAAACTGGTAATCCAGGCAGAAGTTCTGTAATGGTGTGAAGTAAGAAGAAGGGATATTCCTAAATGTTTTACCCATCCACTCATCCCTAGTGTGAGGAGCTGTTTCAGCTCTCCAACAGATGTATGCCAAAGTTCACATAATGTTATGTTGGTGTTCATCAGTTGTATTCATAAATTAAACTTATGGCACATTTCTTATTAGAATTTAAAAGAATGAATGAAGCAATGTTTTCCCCATGGAAATTTCTTGGCATGAGTTCTTGGGTACTTTCAAACATGATTTTTGAAACATCTTTTTAAAAAGACAGAAAGTCAGTGCATATTTACTTGGCCTTAGCTATGGATAGACTTTAATCCTCTGGCCTAAAACAAAAGAGCTTCTCCCCTGAGTGAAAGGAGATTTATTTTTTGTGAATTTATGGCCAAGATCCTATTGAGCTCATGTCCACCACTGGCTATTTTCATCCATACAGACTTTGTCTCTGTTTTCTTGTTACAGGGTCGCTGTCAGCACCCCAGAAACCACTATCACCCTGACAGCCCTCTTTACTTCTTGCACCCCCAGTCTCATAGCAAAAGCATGCAATCCATGCATAGGGGCAGGGCTCTCCTCAACCCCACTACCATTCAGTGGGACCCACACAGCCACAGAGCCCACTCCCCTCCTGAACCGCAGTTTGCAAAGACACCCTGACACCCTTCTGCACCAGTCTGAGGCTTTTCATATTGGATGAGCCACTGGCCACAAGAGGACGGAGATGAGGATGACTCTTTCAGGGTGCCTGTGCATTGGTGCAGCTCCACTAGCATGGGCTGGTCAAGCACTCTCCTCCATCTGCTGCTCACACCCAGCAGGCGCTGGTCCCATCAGCCTGGTGTTGTGAATGTGCAAAAGCACCGTCTGCAGCCACCGTGTGCAAGCAGGCTGGCAGCAAACAAAAAACATAAAAGGGTGTGCTTTTTCATTAGATGCAAAATACTCCCCATGAGGTATGGATTTTGGAACATGGGGTGTTCTGACTTGCCAGTTGCCTTCTCTCCAGCTCACTCCCAGAGCAGCAGCAAGAATGGTATGGAGAGGGGTGACACAACTTTTGCCCACACTTGTGTGCTTCAGCCTGATTGTCCGGCTCCTGGGGACATTTGTCACAAACACATGCCAAAGCACCGTAACCTGACACCACTCCTTGCCGGACAAGGCCGGAAAGGACCTTTGTACTCATCCTTTCCCCCCAGGTCCTGCCAAACACTCTTAGGCAGAGGTTCCCCATTCTGCCTCCTGTGTCCTCCACCAGCCAGCCAAGCCCAGCTGTCTCGGTTCAGACAGATTCCTCTGCTTTGGGAAAAGCAGGCTTTGAACCTGTCTGTGCTGCAGAGAGACAGAGAGCTGGCCAGGAGGACAGAGAGCTGGCCAGGAGAACATCTTCCAGGGAGTGGGGCAGGGTGCTGCCCTGGCTCCTGGCTTGCACTGCTTGCACCTGGGTAGTCATAGTGTTGGCATCAGCCTTGCCAAGGCTGGAAGCTATTGAAGAGGCAAAAGTGGTGCTGATGTTTCTGAAAAGGCCTTTCTGGGGCTGAATTAAGTGTGAGTCTCATCTCAGAGAGGTGAACCACAAGCCAGCTGGCCTCCTGCTGCCTGCATGGTGGGGCTGGGCTCAGTTCCTCCTAAAACTCCCAGGATTAGCATGCTGGGGCACACATCTGGTGATCAGAGGGTGGAGGAGAGCCTGAAAAGACTGAGAAATATCCTCCAGAAGTGCTGTGACGTTAGTAGGCAGTTGGTCTGGACCTATTTTATGCTCTCTTCCTGGTCTCACCTTTCTCCCCACTTCTTCCACATCTTAAAATTACAGCCAAAACAATCCCCAGATGCCTCTTACTAATACCTTCATCTGGACTGTACTTTCCCAGGACCTCTAACCTACTCAGGCTGCTGTGTTGGCAAGAGAAGGAGTCACACTTCTATGCTCTTTTGGTTTCTAAGAAATGCCTCTATAGAGACATCCTGAGAGATGTCTTGGGAAGTTGTCTTGGAGAGGGAGAGCCTCAGCCCAGGGAACACCCTGGGAGCTGCCCCCATTTTGCCCCTGCTTCTTTTATTTGCAACAAATGGTGCTCAGGGTGTCCTGGTAATAATTGAAATGATTACTGATTTTGTTCTTCAGTGTGTCTGAGATGTTCCTAGAGCTGCCTCAGGCCACCTGCAAAGTGAATTTCTTCATGCAGTTCTTCGATGGGCTAGGAGCTTGAGCTAGACAGGGCAGCAGATCCAACAGCATGGGCCATAGGGAGGGCCTGGGGATACTATTTTTTGAAGAGGGTTTTTCTATTCAAAGATCCACTACCTAATGCCTTTTTTCCAGGTCTGTTGGCTAAGTAGCCAGTCCTGATTTGAAGGCTGGCTTGAGCTAGTGCTGGACTAAATGCTGTTGATGCAGTTGGCTCATTGCAGTATGGAAGAACAGTTTCTCCTGCAAACGCCTGTCTTCCATGGATCCTGTGAGGATCCTGGAAACTGGAGGCAATTTCCCCCTTTCAGACTATTTTTGTGAATCTTGGAGGACTGCAAAGCATCACTTACAAATGTCCTGACCCATGGGGACAGTTTACAAAGCTGCCAGTTCATCACTCCCAGCCTGTGCTACTTGGGAGAACACTTGTGTTTTATCCCAGGCAGCATTAACAGGCTTTTCTTTTGGGTTGGGAAGCTATGTCACATTGCTGACCTGCATCTCATCTCCCAGACTGCTGAGGTGGGAAAGGATTAGTCACAATTCCTCTCACGCCAAGGTGTGTGCAGGACCAGTGAGGGCTAGCACCACTGCTCGGAGATGACAAAAGAGAGCCCGTGCCCATGCATTGCCTGTGCCCAGCCTCCTGGCCCTGAAGCCTGGGGAGATTCTAGGGGGGAAGCTTTCTCAGTGCGTGTAGGCAACCAGACAGGCCAACTGTGTGTAGATGGAGCCTGGCTGCTGTGTCCTTGTGGGTGGCTGGGCAGCGGCACAGACAGCCCTGGGGAAAGGGCACAGAAGGTGGCTGGCCCAGAGCTCTCTTGTCTGGCCAGCACTTTTCCCTATCCTCTGCTTTTGCTGGGAGGTACTGGAGGATAATGTAGTGACTCAGGCAGTGCTTATGTGGTCTGTTGCATTTCTCCCGGGGACAATAGGTGTTTTGATTTTGTGGTTTGGGTTTTTTCTTTTTTTCCCCCTCTTTCTGTCAATAATCGAAATAAAAGGTCTGGGGGAATAACCGGAAAGAGGGGGAATAGAAATAATTACAAAGTGAATAAGCCTCTGGCTGAGAATCTTGGCTGATATCTCTTTTGCACAAAATTCTCTGGTAGCTTTTACTGTAATAGATGACCAGGGCTGACAACTCCAATACCAAAACCAAGGCAGGGCTGAACTAAGTCCATTCCCTGGATGGAGAGCCAGATTCTGGAAAGCATGATGGGAACTGGCAATCTCCACAGGTGTTTTAGTAGACACATAATCCAAATCCATGTATTTAACTCAGCATGCCCAGTGAATAGCTTATTTGTATTTCAGCTGCACAGCTGAGGCTTAATTGAATTGGTACAAATCTCCCACTAACTAAAGAAGGTCTCAAGGCAGCATCAGTTTGAGCCTGCTTCATGAGGCAGGCCAGAAGTTTTGTCTACTTCTCCATCTGCTTTCTAGCAACCTGACAACACATCTGTCACCTCTCTTGCCAATTTGAACAGGAACCAGTCATTTCCAGGTAGCATTAAGAAAGCTTTGCATACTTACAAATTATCTTTCCCGTTTCCCATTTATTTTTTGGTGTGTCCTGTTGATGCATTTCAGGTAATTTGAAAGAGGCAAAGATGAAGGTCCAGAAGATCCAAGAGGAGAGGATTCTCATAATTAGGGTGGAAAATAGTGTGGGCTTGTGAAAGGTTTTCTCCATGAGCACAGAGAATAACAATTTAGTTTCAAAGAGGCTGTAGAGCTAACATTTATTTGGTTTAGTAACTACATCTGTGGGGAAAAAGAAGACTCTAGTCTCTGAACTGAGTAGAAAAGGTCAAGTAATTTAACAGGTTTTCTACCCTTTCTAGCTTTTCTTCTTTTTCAGTTCTCTGTACAAAGGCATGAGATGGAAATGAGTAGAGATGACAGGAAGAAAATCTTAAACCAAGTCTTTTCTAAAATTTAATCATGGATGATCAAAAACTCAGAAATTAGTCACTATGTCTTCCCAAAAATTACCACATATCGTACCATTTTTGGCAAGCTCTTATAAATAAAATGTTAGACATAATTTTTCAAGAATAGATTCACAAGAAAGGACCCAATCAAACTTTGGCCATAGGGCACAGACATGTCACTGAGATAATTCCCTTCTCTGCTCACTGAAACCACATACTGTAATTGGATTAAACTACAGGAAAAAGGATGTGTGGCCTGAAGGGATTAATTTATGAGAGAAGTTTTAGATAGGAGGTGTTATGTGTGTTTTTAAAAAGAAGAACATTTCTAATAATTGAGACCTTTATATAGTGCAGATATGTGTATAAAAAAAAGGGAAGAAATATGCAGGAAAATCTCTTTACAGTAGGATGGACAGTTCCTTGTGGAATTGTCTCCCACAAAAACTGGTGAAAAAAATAGTCATTTTCATTAGATCTGACCAAATGTCAGGCCCCAGGGGAACCCTGCATAATATTGACCGTTTCCTTCTTTCATGATTTTCCTCTTGTAAAGATCTCATTTTGTTTTCAAAATGAAGCAGGGGAACTAGCATGGCAAATCTGACAGGTTAGAAATAGGTGAAAACAAAGTCAGGAGGTGCTGTCAGGACCTTTCCTAAACTGCAGGGGTGGCATCCTGATCAGTAGGCTTACCAGTCCTGACACCTCTGCAGGAATTACTGTGCTTCATTACGTAAGAGCGGAAAATATTCTGATCACCTGGTTCCTTTTCACTCATCCACTGCATAGAGGTTAGACAGCAGTGAACCACCAGATCTTATCAAAGGGTAAAAAGAAATGAGTAGGTTTGTGAACAGCAGAGCCAATGCAAGCTGGTCTGCGAGGAATTGTGTCTTGTGGTTGGGTTCTGATGTCTAATAAGGTGTGAGCTTTGCTTGAAGTTTTACACACATGAGAAGCACTCTTTCACCATTGCTGTCTCCCACTTGAATTCTCTAATGCTTCATGAAGGGTGAAGCCGTGCCACACTGATTCCTTGGAACTGGATTTCTTGGAAATAGTCTTTCTTTTCTTTAATGTCTCCTCCCCATCCTTTGAGACCTCTCTACAGCTAACAAATTTAGTTAATATTGATTGTGTGTATGCCAAGTCATTCCTTCCCACCCGATAGTCTCTGCTCCCTGGAGGCTTTCATGGGACCAGAGCAGAGAGCTGAGTTCTCCAGAAAAACCGAATTAAAAAAGCCAGTGGGTCAGGTCAGCAGAGTGGGCCAGATCAACTACAATGTGTTCTGGCTCCCTGAACTAGGTTCCCCCCAAATGCTCAAGCCAACAGAAGGCAGGGGACAGCCCAGGGCATAAGTGGTGGTTTGAGGCACGATGGCCGCTCAACAGCTTCCTCCAGCAGCTCTCTTCTGGCAGCTAGTGACAAGCCTGTGGTGTAAAAAAACACATCTGGAAGTGTTAAACAGTAGTCCCTGAACAAAGTCCACTGGCTGCATCCAGACAGTGTGTGTTCACACCTACTCATGGGCAAGCCTGGGGCTACCCATCAGGTACAAGGACTGGGCTGGGCCAGTGGTTGTTTTCCTGAGAGAAAGCATGTCCTTGACAAAGCTGGATTTTAACAAGCTCAGGGGACGCGCTCAGAGGCATTGCTTTATTCTCAGAAAAAGATGATTTTTAGCAAATGGAAATCTGGATATAAAGAGTTGCAAAAAGAAGTGTAAGTGTTAAAAGGGAGCTGTCGAGTTTTTCACCAACTGCTGGTCCCACTCCTCTCTCAGTTCCATACACTTCATTCCCAGGGCAGGACGTAAGGCCTGGCAGCTGCAGCAAACTGGTGGGAACAGAGAGAGTTTCAGGCCATAATCCCTGAAATACTGAGTTGCCTAAGTTGTCAAACCTCTGCGTGCTCAAGATCTGGGCAAGACATTAAGGTGAAAAAGAAACTGATGCTGATTTCTGCCTGTCTGAGTCTGTGTGACAGAAATAGGTAGCTGGTGGTGAAGATTTCTTTTTGTGTATTAAAGCTGGCTGCATGTGATGCTCTGGTCAGAAATGATATGCGCACCACAGAGGAACTATAAACACAGCAAAATTCTGGCAAGCTAAGGAAACCCATGGTAAATCGTCTATTTAGATGAGTATCATTCTCATACATAGCATCTGTCTCAGTCCACACAGTTCCTGGTAAATCCAAATGCTGTTTCATAATAAATGCCATTGCTTCTAAATGTCTTACTTTCAGTGCTGCTTCCTATAGTAACCTTATCAGGCATCATTTTAATTGATTCTATGATACTGTCCTGGTAGTGCGAGTGCATTCATTTTGACCACTTTGTGTATTCATGCCCAGTTTTAAAGCTCCTCCACTTTTCTTCCTTTGCTGTAGTAGATGCGGCAAGCATGCCCCAACTGATTTAGCTTTGTCTGCCTGTCTACTCAGTGAGGTCTGGAAAATCTACATTCACACAGAAATGCTGAGTTAATAATGATGAGGTGCTGAAAAAGTTTTGGGCCACTTCCAAGTCTGTGTTTCCGAAAATGAGACCCAATGCAAGAACTACAGACTCAGAAAAATATGAAAATCAGATTCACTTTTTAACCTTACAAGGGGTTTTTTCTTCGTTGCAAAGGAAATTCTGTTCAGTTACTCACATGAAACTTCAACAATTTGAGGATGTAATCCTGTAATTCTTTGTCAGACAAGTCTCCCATTAACTCAGTGATTTCAAAGGCATTGGTTCCTGTGCATGAATGGCAGGATATGGTGCAAATTTATGATCATGAAGAGCTTTACTCTGTACTTTCACATTTTTTTTTTTTTAATTCACTTTATGGGAACATGATGGGAAAAAGATCCTGGCCTCAATTCATACAACTGGAGCTCTGCCACCCACTTCCGCGGAGCCAGGCTTCCACCCGTTCTGCTTTTTGCTAGATAAACAACTTGTGGACAGCATCCTTGGAGTGAACCTTGAAACAGCATCCAAAATCGTCAGAGAGCAGGTGATTGATTTTAAGCAAATACACAAATTGGTTTCGTAGGAGAAGGAGAATCAAGGGTGTGTGGCATAATGGCACTATGACAAGAAAGTTCACTTTGCAGAAAAGATCTCACAGTGCAGTGACTGTACCTGACAGAGACAGCTTATGGCAAACCTCCTAACTTCCTTATCCTCCCAACCTGCCTTCTTAATATGAACTGCCTTGATAGGAGGTGAAGGATAAGATGGATTAATAAAATAGCTTTTCCCCACACCTAAATCATGTACAAAGTAAGATTTATGGTGCAGTTGGTGTCATAAAATAGAGATGTGATATCATTGCCATGACATTATCTCCCTTTCTACCCTTGAACTCGGGTGACTTAATGGCCTTCAATTAAATTATATTTAAACAAACCACTTCTCAAATGATCTTGTGGAACCTATTTAATCATTACCAGGAATAAGTGGTCATTGCTAAGAACTGGATTTTCCTGGCTGCACAAGCCATAGTGTGCTCAATCCCTAGGGATCAAAAGTTTATTTAACTACTTTTTTGAGTGCAGCTGCATCATTTAACCAATTTGAGAAATGATGCCACAGATTTAGAAGCCTCCAATCACAGTTTTGTTATCATGAGTGGTCTGCAAACTGTCAATCTTAAAATATGAGCTCCTACCAGTTAAGTATGTATCTTTTTATATCTTCCTCTCCATGTACAATATATGGATATATGTTTTCTTCACCTTCAATTTCATCATATTTACATACGGGCCACAAGAGCATAGCTTATTCAGGCTTGGAACTGAATTCAGTAATGGCTAATCACCATGCTTCATGTGCTGGAAATAAGATTCCCCATTCTTTATCCAAAAATGCAATTAGTCATAGTGGTTGCTGTAAAAACAGAGTAAATCTGAGAAGATGCATCTGCTTAGACAGAAAAAAAAAGTCCCAATGAACTGCAAGTACTTTCTTTCTCATGTAATTTCACTAGTGTAACAACAACAAAGTTCTCTGAGCGTGAGTTTCTCTCTTTAACCATATCCATGGAGTGTAACAGTGGATGAGTGCACATGCTACATATCAGTCCTTTGACTAGTATAACGATAGTTCCCATCTATTTTCATTTTCCCACTCTATAGTTCAGTCTGTTTCAACTTTATGTCCCACACCACGATTCCACCATAGCTGTGGATCTTAAATGCTGGCATTTATGTGTGAGATGTAGTAAATTGGGAAGTTAGATGGATCATTGCAGAGAAAAAGAAAAAGAGCTGTTATCTAACAAAATCCAGTGCTCCATATGTTGTCCTGCAGGTGTCCCTTTATGTTCTTGAGCTGGGTACTTAAGTGCTCTACTTTTTGCATAAGCACTGTCAGATTTTCTTTACCTGTTTATATCGTCATGTCCAAAACTCCACAAAAGAATTTCCTGTCAGCAAAGTGCTCCTAATGCCAGTCAGAGGAGATGTTTTTCTCAGCAAAGCCATACTTCTCAAGTGTCAACTTCTCTCCCATCCTGAAACATTTTTCAAAAAGATGAGAGAAAAGGAATTAATCTTCATAGAATCATAGAATCATAGAATCACAGAATCATAGAATAGTTTGGGTTGGGAGGATTATTTTAAGGTGAGCTAATCAAACCTCCCTGAAGTGAGCAGGGACATCTTCAGCTTGGCCAGGTTTCTTAGAGCCCTGTCCAATCCAGACTTGAATGTTCCTATGGATAGGGCATCCACCACCTCTCTGGGCAACCTGCTCCTGTGTTTAGCCATCCTCATAGTAAAAAAATTCTTCCTTATGTCTAGTCTAAATCTATTCCCTTTTAGTTTAACCATTATACCTTGTCCTATCCCTGCAGAGCCTGCTAAAAAAGTCTGTCCCTATCTTTCTTGTAAGCCCCCTTTAAGTACTGGAAGGTGCTCTAAGGTGTTCCCGGAGCCTTCTTTTGTCCCGGCTGAACAACCCCTCAGCCCATCTTTAGAGGAGAGGTCCTCCCAGCCCTCTGATCATCTTCGTGTCTCTACTCTGAGCCTGCTCCAGCAGGTCCACGTCCTTCTTATGTTGAATTCCTAGAGTTGGATGCAGCACTCTGGGTCTCACCAGCGTGGAGTAGAGGGGCAGAATTCCCTCCCTCGCCCAAGTGGCCGCACTGCTTTGGATGCAGCGCAGCACGCGGTTGGCTTTCGGGGCTGCGAGCGCACGCTGGCACGTAAGTCCAATGCCACAGACATTTTTCAGGCCAGTGTCCAAGGGTCCAAGGCACGGTTTTTAAGGTTTTCCCCCACCCCAACCGCCCCCCCCTCCCCCGGCAGGCAGGCGGCGCCGGCGCTGCCGTTCCGCCGGCCGTCGCTAGCTGGGGCTCCCGGCCAAGGGACCGGCCCGGCCACTGCCCCGGGGCTGCGCACGGCCAGCGGGGGCTGCTGCCCCACCGCCCGCCACGGCAGCAGGGCCGGCCGCTTCCAGGGGGGCTTCTCTCTCAGGAGCTCCGTGAACCTCCCGATAAAAAGCCCACATAGGAGGTAGCTACATGCTGCAATCCCGGCTTTGCACAGAGGGAAAAGGAAAATACCCCCAAATTAAGCACCTTTCTCAAGGGCGGAAAATAAGACTATTACAGGTATCTGGAACAGAATCTAGACTGACCAGCAGCAACAATTCTTTTCTTTGGAAACAAATAATTCGTCACCTTAAAAATGTCCTGAAAACTGTGTGCGGTTTTAAGGACGTAAGCGATACCAGTGACTTCACTGGGACGGCTCACGCTGCAGCATCCTCTGAAATGTGCTGCCCTGACTTGGTTTTCTGAATGTCTTGGTTGTTTCACATCCAGGCAGATGGCTTTGCCAGCTCTGAAGAAGAAACCTAAAATAGAATAAACTTCAGTATCTAAGGTTCTGGGCAAGGTTTCAGTTTAAATCCTAAATAGCCTTAAATCCATTCTTAGTAAGATATGAATCATCATGTTTATAGTCAGAGCTACAGAGATAAAACCCAGCACAGTCTGTAAAAACAATTCTGTATTAAAATGTGAAACTGCAGTTCCTCTTCAAGCTCTAAAACCTGATACCTGATACTAAAAAGGTATCACCCTCTTAACACAAGTGCCAACTATCTGTTCAGACAGGAAAACCTGCCAAAAAGCTGGTCTCCCTTTTCCAGTCTCTGCAAAAAAAAAACCAAAACCAAACCCCCCCAGCCTTTAACGGTCAAAAGCATTCAAGCTACAGAACAGATTTTCACTCCTATTAGAGTATTTTTTCCCCCAGGTTTGTTTGTTCTGTCCCCTCCTCACAACCCATGTTCCTCTGGTACAACTGATAAACAATGTCTTTTATTGCTATAGGCAGACAGTCCTGCTTAATACAATAGCAGGCAAGGCTTGGCGGGACTGCAAAGTGCAGGTGGTTGGAGTATTGTGGTCATCCAAACCAGATGCTGAGGAGATGGAGCACCTGTTTCCCTTCTTTTCTGTGCTGGAGAATACAGCACTATGCAGACTACAGAAACAGCCTGACATTAATAGCACTGCTGCTGCAGTTTTCCCTTGACAGGGTAACAGAGATGTACCATCCACAGCTTTTGCAGGCTCTCCTCTGAGTGCTCAGACACATGTTCTGGATTTTTTTAAATTTTTTTTTCCCCAGACCAACAGAAAGCATTCAGAGATGGGTCTGTAATGTAATTTCTTTCCAGATTATTTTATCCATGATTAGCCATGCCCTGGCATGAAAAAAAAAAAAAAAAGTTAGTTTTTATAGCCCTGAGAGCAGTAAAGATAAACCAAAAAAATTAATGTGCATTTTATGTCCATTTTTACAGGTTCTACAGATGTCTGTGTTGAATGTAGAAATGCATTTACAGTGTCATGCTCAGGATGGTTGACTCACAGCTACTGCCTCTGCAGGCGATGGAAAGCCCTCTGCTGATGGGAAAGAAGTTGTGATCCTACCTCTACTGAAATGCAGTAGTAATCCTACAAAAAATGGTCTCCAAAATGATAACCCTAAATAAGCTCTCCTTTATCCAATTGGCAGTCTCCGTGGCTGGCATGGCTGGGAGTCAGATCAGCTGGGAACTCCAGGCACCAGCATGATGGCGTGCAATGAGCCCTCCCACATCTCAGCCCACCTTCATCCGCTCCTTCCCACCTCCCACTTGCCGTGAGCGGCACCCTTCAGAGAGGGAGGAACAGCACACCTTCAGCTGCAGCCTTTGTGGGACCAGGTAGCTGTCAAACCACACAGAAAAAAACAACTTTTCACAGCCTGGAGGACTGTGTCTGATGCAGCAGCTGTAACCCCGATTTGTGCTGAGCTCTGAACCACAGTCAGTCTTTAAATGAAGAAATGAAATGAGTTTAAAGCAAAGGAGAACATAAAGCACCAACCACTTTATAGGTTTTTTGTTTGTTTGTTTGTTTTTAGTTGAGGGAAATGTGAATGTGAAGAAATATTTTCCAGTTTCTGGCAACAGAAATATTTGTGCCAAGAAAATATAAGTAATTTTAAAAAAACTGCCAGAAAAGTAAAATTTGAGAAACTTTTAAGAATTTTATTTTAGACCATGTCACTTTTAAATGGGCCTCTAGCTCTTACCTCTAAAAAAATACACCTACCTGAAAAAAAAAAAAGAAACCAAAATCAAACACTGTCACTTTAGTTTTACCACCATATAAAACCCAGTAAAGTCCAGCTTTATCAAGGAAAAGATACTCAAGATGCTATGGTAATATCCCAGTAAAATGAAGACACTGTGCTTTCACTGTGATTTTAGCTCAGGATGGCTCACAGCTATTGATTATCTGGTGGAAGATGCAATCATTTTTGTGGAGAAAGGGTGATGGTGAAAACACTACCTTCCCTGTGTTTTCTCTCTCATTCATGAGAGAAATAAGTATGCAAGCAAGGCTCTTGCTGGACACGAGAACTGCTCCAGGTCTTCAGCCATTCAAGCAGCTCTTCCGACATTTGGATTTCACAAGGAATTGACTGAGACCATGCAAGCTACAGAAGCAACATCTCAATTGCATCTTTCCATGCATGCCCACCTCAGAGCAGGGCTGAAGTTGCTCCTGGCTTCCTCAGTCCTCAGCCAAAGCCACCCATAAGTCCCAAATCAGTTGGGGATAGATGTTGATTTTTCCCCTGACTCCTCACAATTCATTGTGCTGACAAATGAGAAATCATCATTGCTACCACTTGGCATTCTTGAAAATGTTTTTCTCATGTCTCTATGGGCAAGGTACACTGGTTTCGCCATTTAGGCCCTTTATTTTTGTGGCTTTTGATGTGTGCTTCAGTTTAGCCCCCGAAAGTCCTCTACTGCAGCACAGATAAACCCTGCCTGACATAAGAACAACCATATTCAATCCCCTTTCTTCTTCCTGCTCCCCCTCCCTGCCCTAAACAGACAGCGTTAATGAGCCAGAAACTGTTCTGAATCAGGAAAAAGGGAATTTTGGCAACCAGAGACCTATTTCTGTAAGGAATCAGAAACGAAATCAAGAGGAGAAAAAAATGTTACAAAGAAGCTGTTTAAGCTGGAATCACAAGAGAGAGGGAAATTACCCACGCTGGGAGACAGGCAAAAGAAAGGCGAGTTGGGAGACAGATACGCTGGGCAGACTTCAAGGTCTACAAAAGATTGGTTGTCTCTTTTGGGGGTTTACACTCTCTTTGTCTAATTAGACTAATAGAGGTAGAATAGAACTGGGAGAGATTAAAAACCATGATAAACAAGGCATCTTTTATTTGATATTATTGGAACTGGTTTCACTTATCTTTAGAAATCTTTCTTTTTGTGCTCCTTAATTTGTCCTTGAAGTCCTGTATCTAATCACTAGTTGAGCAACCAATAATCCTTCTCCAGACCCTCCACCCCTTTTTATGGCCAACTTTAATCTTTCAACTCAGTGAAAAACATGTTTCCCCTATCATAACTAGTTTAACAAAAATTCCCTTTCAAGTTTAGATTGTGCAGATACAACGGCTTTCCTGCAGCTTCATGCTGAAGAGAGGAATTTACATTAGAAAAAAAATAGAGATTTATGATAGCATTGTATTTCCATTTGAATATGGAGAGTTAATAACATGCATATGTTTTTTTATTATTATTATTTTAAGGTTTAAGCTATGCCATAAGCAAAAGGAAACCTGGAAACTGTGAGACTGGCAGGGCTCAATGAATAACCTAATCTGGATTTCATTCACAAACAGCAGCTCATACATAGGGAAAGGGCTGGTGTGTTTCGCCAAATCGGAACTGGAGTAAGTGCCAGGATTTCCTGATTTGTTTACATTTCTCAAAAAAACTTTTTTCCCCTGGATGAAGCTAGAATTAGACTTCCTTTTCCACTTTTGGCCCTTTCCAAACTATTCTTGCTTGACATATTCTCTCCTTTTCCCTGTATTCTCCTTTGTTCCAGTCTCAGCTGGCTCTTTTGTCTTGGAAAACAGAAAAGGCAATGAAAGATGTCAGTCTATGATAATAATGATAATGCAGCCAGGTTTGCATGACAGCAAAACAATGCCGCAGGCTTTTCCAACACCCTTGGATCCACCACTCTTCTTACAATGGCTGCGAGGAGGGGATGGGGGGGTGGAGTTAGTGGTATCTCTCCGGGACTGCAGACTGGAACAACAGTGTCATAAGGTAAAAGAGATAAAAAGATCAAAATGAAACAGGCTAGCCCGAACCCTCTTGATGAGGCGCGTCACTGAGTTAATCAGAAATCAGAGGGGTCTAGTTACACACGACTAAATCACCTTTGCATTAGCTCACTGGCTTCTCGGTCAGCTGAAATGGTCGTGTTCCCTGCCAGTCCTTTCTCACTTTCACTGACTTTACTGTATTTTGCCCATTGTCTGCAACCTCAGTGCAATCACTGCAGAAACTTGTTTGGGAGACCTTCCCCGTGCCTTTGTTTAGAGCCCTTTGATCATCCCACAGAAAGGAAAACACTGTAGCTTGGACCTGAGCCATGGTTTTCTTAATATGACAAGACTGCCAGCCTGCAATCAGCGTTTGATGCGCATGCGTCTGGGCTGCCAGGGACTTGGAAAATTATGGGAAGACTATCAGCAATCTTGAGAGCTTGGGCACCGTGCTGAGCAGAGGTGAGAGTTTAAAGTCCCTGGTGTAGCCACCCTGCCACTGCAGAACAGCAGCCTGAGTCATCATTGTTCCTTAGTAGCAGCGTTACAGCGACACAAAGCTATTCTTGTGGGGATGTCAGGCCCTCCTTGCCGCAGCACCTTACCTGCCATCGGAGATCGCCCTGTGAGTGGTTCATGCTTTAACAGGATGAGGTGGCAAGGAGGGGCTGTGCCAAGCACAGACTTCCAGCACACGGGCAAAGCGTTCACAACAGGAGGCAGGGGTGCAAGACTGAATTTCTGCATTTCAAACAAGTGCTGTCAGCCAGGTTTTTAGCTGACATCGCTCCCGCTGACATCGATGTACCGATGCTGATTTACACCCGCTGATGAATATGCGTCTGGGAGAAGAGTGGGATAGGGTAATAGTGCAGAAGAGTTAGATGGGAAAAGGAAGTGAGAGGGGAGCAAGATGATGATAAAAGAGGAAGGGAAGGAGAGGCGTGATCATGGGACTCAGGAAACATGAACTGCAATATACGACTGTGGGAAAATGATTAGAAGAGATTGCAACAGACTGGACACCAATTTTGCAATTTCTGCAGCACCTTTTTAAGATTCCATACTGAGATACTGAGCAGAATGTGTGTAGCTGTATGTCTCAAACAAGTCCAAGCAAAAGGCCAAATGCAATCAGTCATCTGTGTTTGCTGGATCTGTGTACTGATGTTTCCTGTGCAGTCGTTGCAATATATGTCTGCTCTTGCTCTTCTGAATCCTGTTTTTCACCTTTAAGTATTTGTATCGTATTTAGTTGCTTACATCCTGTACAAGCACCTGTTTTTAGCACATTGCATAGTTTGGGGGCCAGAAGTCACTGTTCCACTCATATTCAGCAGACAGAGGGGTAAAAGAGAGAGTGAGATGGGGAAAGCTACATGAAGGGGAAGGAACAGACTTCCGAAAACAGGAGTAAGATGCTGTAAGGTGTGGCAGAAAGCACCTTTGTACACAAAATCATCAGCCAGCTTCTTTCAGTTTAGGAGATCTCTGCTGAGAAGCAGGAGATCCAAAAGCTGTTTTGCTTACACAATTGATTTGGCTGTTCTCAGTAGTGCTTCTCATGTGAGTAAGGTGAGCAGGAAGCGGATTGATGTCAGCAGGCAGCCTGCGCTAGAAACTCACACCCACCCTTTCTGCTTCATCAGTTGTCTGAGCCCACAGTTTCACTATTAGGTTTTGGTGGTGCATATTTAGATTTCCAGTTACAGCTTGCATGACAACCGCTGACGGTCTGCACCTGACCAGTTACTGCCATTTAACTTGGCAAGAACCATAAAAAAAGCATTCTTCCAGGAGAAAGAGTAGAGGAAGATACAAGTGCACTTCTAGTGCTTTCCAATAACTGTGAATCATGACTTCTGTCAGCCAGAGTACGAGTACAGTTATCACTGTGTCAGTAAGAAAGTCTTACTTTAAGAAAACACTTCTGCTTTTTTTTTTTTCTTTTTTTTTTTTTTTTTGCATTACTGATAGCTAATAGAGATGAAACCACAAACCTGAAGAGTTCAAACTTCACCAAATGTCAGTCATGCATAATTTGGAGTAAATGAGTATGTGACAGTTATTGCATTTAATTTGGATGTTCCTTTTTCTTTTTCTCACAAACCCGAATAAATTTTCATTTTCATCTTTCATACTACTCCTTGTGTGGTAAAGATCACCTGATTGTTTGAGCATAAAGTTTAAGCAATATTTTCTAATGTGGTAAGTCATAAAGGAGGTCGTACTGAGGAGCCTGAATAGTTGACCTAACAGACACCTTTGGCCCACACAAACTTCTGGTGACACTTTATAAGGAAAGTTACATTTGAGTTATTCATTTTCATAAAAAAGTTATTTTCCATGTTTCTACACCATATCGCCAGGAAAAGAGAAGCTGAAAACTGCACATGCAGGGTGACACCATTCCTTTTCTCTGTCCAAGGATGTGAGCTGATGATCTCCATGCTCTTCTGCTGTGGCTCTGTCACTCCTGATCTGACCCTCAGGATACACTGAGAGTATTGTGAGTCCTTCCAGCAGTGTCAAACATTAGCACTACAGGGCTTTACCTACTTTAGGCAAGGCTCATCCTCTGGCAATGGAATACCTCTGGAAGGTCATGAATTCCAGCCAGTGGAGAAATTCCAGTAGCCAAATGGTGTAGGATGCTTTCAGTGATCCCTTTCCACTGTGGGCGGGAGCTGTTGGCAAAGAGCAAGACTGAGTTTATAGTCAGCAGGATACGGCTGCTAAACTCAAGATGTTATTTGCTGTTAGCTAACCATGGATGCAGCCTGCAGGTTCGTGGAATGGAAACACAGCAGGTGAGTGGAGATGGACATTCCTGGGCAGGAATGGGAGGGACAGTGATACTGAGGATTGGCTTGAAGTTTTTGGTAGATATCAACCAAGAACTCAGACTCTGAATCCAGAAAACCCCCTTCGAACTGGAACTAAAACCATACTTGAAAGCACAAGTTAAATTTTATTGCCTTCAGACTGTGGTATAAGAAACATGCTCAACTTAAAAGAAATCTCAATGTTCCTCACAGAAACAGGGAATTCCCTTTCCGATACAGCTACAAGAAACAACATCATATTTTTATTTTTTCAGTTACAATTACCCTTTTTTTTTAAGGAAGAATGTAACATTTTCCAAAACATGTGTAATAATTCCTGATCAGAGTCCAAGGCATAGTTCTTCAGTTTGTCCCGATGGAATTCGTATTCCTTTGTTGTGAACGTGCAGAGTCTGTGTAAAATGAAAGAATGACAGTCTTTTTCCCATCAAGACTACCCTCCCCACTCCAGACCCCTATGGTTTTTTTTGTCCCTTTGTGATTATAGAAGGACACAACTGACAGAGGTGTGATACATGGAATTTCTGCAAAACTTTGCTTTTTTATTATCTCCTTTTTGAAATGGAAAGACCATGATGGGGCCAGCCAAATCCATCTGGCTCAGTAGCCTTACTTTGTCACTAGCCAGCTGAGGTTGGCTAAGCAAAGAAGAAAGAATGGCGCTTCTTCGGGTAAGGCCAACAATCAAGAGTTCAGAGAATTCCTGAGCCAGAAGTTGCATCTGGGCTATTGTTTTTGATGTTCATCGATGGACCTATTCTTTATAACATTCTTTATTACCATTTTGAATCCATTTATATCTCTTGGCTTCCATGACATCCTGTGACAGTGAGCTAATTATGCTTTGAGTAAAATAATTACTTGCTTCCTTTTATTTTAGATACTATGCCTCAAAATTTCAAATAGTGTACCCTCTTGTGTGTTAAGAAATAGTGAATAAATAATGCCTATCACCTCTATTATGCCTGTTTGCCTTCCTTACAGTCGAAGTTTCCCTAAATGTCAGGCTAAGATCCATTTGTTGGAACGAACTAGAGAAAAAACTAAAATCTGAAGTTTCTGTTTATCTGTTTCTACCACTGTCAGGATCATCTCTGGGTTTTGCTCTTGTTTAGTTGTTTTTATTAGGGAGAGTGATTCATGATTTTGGGGTTAGCAATACTTTACTTACGTGCTTTCCAGCACTGTCTTTGGTTTCTGGCTCCTCTCTCTTTCTCACACTTACAGCAACATGATATCCAAGTGAAATCAATCATAAACATAACATATCCAAATTTTGAGTGTTATACTGCATTAGTCTCTAAGGAAAGCTCTCTCTATTTACAATTTTATAGCATGCGTAGGTTTTTGATCTGAGCAGACACAACCCATTCAAAGATAAAAACATCAATTAATTAAGCCGTTGTTGAGATCAGAAATCTGACACCCATATGGTGTCAAATTAGTGCCTGAAAGCAGTTAACTCCAAAAGAAGCACATGCATCTGTTGCAAGAGATTAAAATGAAGTATCTATTAATTACTGAGAGTTTCTTGATTGACTTCAAAATTATATTGCTGAACTGATTCTCTTTGTGTTATTCATCTTTAATGTCATCACTTGTAAATAAGGACTTGCTTCAAAACTATCGAGTTCCAAGCAAATGCTAAGTACCCTCTAAAAAGCAAGCAAAGGAAACTCAGCTGTGAAGAAATGCCACAAAGCATGTGCTATGTTTTTGTTCCATTGCTAGGAACTACATAAAACCAGATGTATGCAAGAGAGAAATGTTGCCTGATATAACAATGAGCAATAAAGAGTATCTCACAATCATAGGATGCATGACACAATAATGAATTGTATATTACATGCCTAAGAAACACAATTAAAACTGTCAATTTCTTTCTAGTGGAAGTTCATTGGCAGAATTGTGATACAACGAAAATTCCACTTCAGGTCTTTCATACTATTTTCCTGTTTTCATGTACTCACAAATAAGAAAAAGTGCAGATGTTAGAAGAACACACACTGTGTCTCTCTGTATCCAAGGAAATAATTGTTTCAAAATATGCAGTTATCTGGTTATCACCAGCTTATTTTTAGCATTCTACATCTGCTTGGATAACATTGAATCCCAAGTCAGACGTGTCTGTCTCAGCCAGGCCTCTTGATGGAAAAGGAAATATTTCATACTAACTCAAGTGGTGACGTTCTTTCTTCTGAAGCAATGACTTGGTATTAATTTTATGAGGATATAGATATTCTGTTTCTTTAAACACGTAGCAGGAAACCAGGCAGGATGAGGATGGGAAAAGAGTCTACAGCAGCAAACCTACAGTGAGCAGAGAGAAAAAGAGCGTGTGCACATGCGGTTTTTAAGGAAAACAGTCTTATCCTCATTTTAATAAACATCTTTGTATAGGTATTCAGGAAAAATAAAAAACCAACCAAAACCAGGGGCCGGGAATTCCCACACTGCCAAGACTGGATTTTGTGACTGCAGTGCAAGGGCTGCATACACTTCTGAACATAAAAGTCTTCTCTCACTTACCTAAGACTCAGTCTAAGTAACTCTCACCCAAGCTACCTGCTTCATATCTGCTGCATCACCAGATAAATTATTTAGAAAAAAATTGTTTGGATATTATCAGCAAAATGGCTACTTTAGAAAGCGTGTCTTCTCCTCACTTGTTCTTGTGGAGAGTGTTGTGTAAGAAAGCTGAAAAACAGATGCCTGAAGAACCCTGCCTCTGGGATAAAACTATAAGTTTTCTGGTCATTTCCATCGGGAAAATGGGAACTAATCTGCTTAACACCAATGAAATTCTCCCTTTCTAGTGCAGGCAAATTAATGTATCTTCAAAACACTGATATCAAAGACTAGAACAAATCTAAAGAACTTTGCAGGCATTTTGGTCTGCACACAGATGACACTTTTGTCTAATAATTAGGCTCATGAGCTAAATCTACAGTTTTGAGGAAATCAATATTTCGGGGGGATAACTATCGTGCAACAAGCTTCCCATTGGCTTTCCTCCAAAAAGGAAACTTAAACAGACAGCAAGATTAGGAGGCACATAATTTTAAAAGTCTCTTTTGGGGACAAAATATTTTGTAAAGTTTTCTGGTTTGTTACTGAAGAATAAATATCTCTCTCACACACACACTCCTTTATAGTTTTTCACAAAGACACTCCTTTATAGTTTTTCTTATTTACATCTTCAATGAAAGACATCTCTGCTCATGTAGAGAAGCACCCATGGAGTCATCAAACAAGACAGATACTCTAGGTGTAATATGGAATGGTGCCCTCCTATTTTGTCTGCATTGTTTATTTCCAGGGACACGTCATTTGGGCTCAAGGATGAAAGAAAATGCACAGAATAATGCCTTGATTAAGATATGTACCAACATCAGGCTGCCAGTAACAAATAAAATAAAAGCCTTGCAAAAAGAGACTTTATCATTTTTATTGATCAGCACTTTTCTATCAACACCGGAAATTTACTGTTTCTCAGTTTAAAAATAAATAAAATTACTCTGACTGTAGCATTTCTCTTTATGTGAAGCCAATAATAATTACTTTTAAGTTAATGTTTTAGGTGAGTTTGATCACTGGTCCTGCCCTGTGAAGTATCATAGCTCCTCTGTGATCAGTTAGAAGCTGGGGGAGGAAGACAAGTTCCCCTTATTAAAATCATGTCACTGACATGAAGAAAACCTGGGGATGAGCTTTTTGCGTCTGATGGTTCCCAAACACAGCCATCTCCTTTGCTCCTTGGAAGCTCCTCTCCTTTTTGACAGATCCTCTTTATACACCATAAGACAGATAAAATAAATTCAGTAAAAAAGTGGAAATGCAGGGTCTGAATGCCAAAACCCAAGACTGAGTTCTCTCCCCATATCAGTCCTATATGCATCTTCTTCTAAGTCCTCTGCACCTGCTGGAGTTGTGCTGGAGAGCTGTAATGCCAAAATCTTTCCCCAAAAATGATTTCTTTGTGCAGGCTTTGACAGACAGCCCTGAAGCTGCCTCCTGAATGCTACACGTCTTGCTCTGGCATCTGCAGTGGGCCAAGCTCAGGCCCTTGGCAGAGATGGGCTTTTTGGGGCCACAGAGCAGTCCAGCAGCACCCCAGGGAGCACTGGAAGTTGTAGGAGGCTGAAGAAAAATCTCACAGCTTCGGCTGCTCACAGGTCTCTCTCAGTGCTCTGCCAGGATGTTTCTGTGCCAGGAGGTCCTGGTACAGCTTGTGGTTGGGAAGCTACCATGAGGCTTCAAATGACAGGAATATTGTCTCCTTCTTAGCATTCAAGTTCTCATCTGCATTTCTCAAAAGGTGCTGTGTGGCATTTCTCCCTGACTCTGCTTCACTTTGAAGACTCATGTAAATTGTTGTTTAACTGAAAGCTGTTTTACTCTGCTCAGAATGGGAAAGAAAGCAAAATGTTCACAACAGGATGGGAAAACTTCAGGAAGTGCTGCCGGCTTTGGTGTATAAATTCAGCATATCTCTAGGTAGGTGGTATGACAGAACAGTCCACATTACGGAGTCATTTTGGTAATAAATACCTGCTCTATCCAGATGCTTCTAAATAAATGATACATAATACACATATTTCTCATCCTAGTCAGCATTTAGTAGCATCAAATGCTCCAGAAAGTGTCGAGCTGTGTACATCTAATTTTGTGAGCAGGCAAATAACCATCTTACACAGTCTTCTAACATCTTTTAACTATCTGTGAAGAGCACAGCGGGTTGTCCTTGTGCACTTCTAAAATGTCCCACTTACTCCCTTACGCCTGTTTTTAATATAACTGTTCTTTACAAGGGTCAGCATCTGTACTACGGTAGAAATAAATCTTAAACAGTGTTTGCCTGCAGATTTAAGGAGATAGTACATGTGTCTTACTTTTTATTAGCATGAATATGGTCTAAATGGCACATACTTTCGTCTTGACAATGTTAGAAATGCTGCTCAAGAAGCCTCGACTGGATTGACCATGTGGTTTAAGGTCCATATTTGTGTACATATTGCATCCCGCAAATGCATCCATAGCCTGCAGAAAAAAGAGGCAAGCTGTTTTTAATGGTGGGAGAATTATTTACAAACACATGTATTAACTGCTTAAAAATCAGAAATTCCTAGAAGCATAGATTATCTTTGCTGGACTCATAATCATTTATTGGATTCACGGAAGATGAGGGCATTCATTCATTGAGACCTAGTCTGAAACCATCCTCTGTTGCAGTTCACTGAGATTTGGATTAAATTATGACAGAAAACACCAATGTTAACCTTTTCATTATCAGTTTGAGTAGCTATAAATCCCTGTTCTATGCTGAAGCTGGGATGGGTATTAGATCCCCAGGGTTATGCAGAGATTTTAGCAGCCTCAGTGGGGCTCTTGTGCACAGCTTGTTGCCAGGCTGCAGTGAAGAAGTTTTGATATAAAAAATATTGCCAGCTGTAGGCGGAAATGTGTGACAGCTGGAATTTCCTTCTGTATCTATGCAATGGACCAAAGTCATGAGTGACTTGCACTGTCCTGGAAACTTTGAAATTTTGTCAGCTCTATTTGAACCCAGCAATAATTTTGTTTAAATTTCTGTGAAGACATAATGGTATACTTAATCAAGACCTAGAAGCGTAGGTTGTTCTGAATATGCAGGAGATCTTAGACTCAGACACAAAGAGTTTTAATTATGTTTCCCATTCATATAAGACCATGAAGATTAATGAAAGGTACAATAAAAGCCTCTAGTTTTTTTATTGCCGCACTATGTTGTAGCTAACACAATCCAAGAGGCACCCATTTACATCTCTAGAGAGACAATACTAAAAATCAGAGCATATTTCAGTATCATCTAGCTTGTTCTGGCACACAGAAATCTTAATGGAGACCTAAGCCTTCTTGAATTCATAGATCCAGGCATTCAAACTCATTTATTCATTTATAAAGTTATTTGACTTAAACATTGCCTTTATGAGTATCCAACCAAAAGCAGGATCTATAGAGCTGGACCCTGTACAAAGAAAAGAAAAGGTACCAATAGAAAAAGCTAAAAATATAAATGGAATTAATGAAGGAATGAACATCCCTAATTTATAGTATTACCACGTGCCCACTGCCCACTGGATGTGCTTAATATACACGTCACATTTGTCTCCACTGGTTCCAGAAAAAAGACAGTGTCTAACAACCTGGGGGCTGTGAGCAAATGAATTTCCCATCCACCTCTTTATCCAATTTACCAAAGCAACAACAGCAGCTTTGGTTCAACACCCGCAACCAGGATTCCCAACAAAGTAGCATCCAGTCCAACTTTGACTTAGAAAACATAAGGAAAGTAGGAATGTTTTTGTGACTCAGAACTGATTTTGTCCAAAATCCACTCTTTTGTGGCTTTGGACATTTCTCCTTTGTTTGTATTCCAATTTCTGATATTCAGATAAATTGAAAAAATTGTGTGTCGATATCTTCTGTAGTGGGATGAGGTGAGGATGTTTAAACTGAGATTCTTTTAATCATTTTCCATGTGTTTCTTAATTGGCTTGGTTTCTTTTTCTTTTTCTGGCTTTGTTCTCCAACACTGGTTCATTCATTTCCTGAAGTTTCACTTCACCTTGTCTGGTTTTTCCATCTGCAGTATGTTGTTATGTGCATTTGGTGATGAGAATTAGCTTAAAATAATCTGTACATTAATTACTGACTTCAGACTTGTTTGTGTCTATAGGGAGATATCCACGACAAAACAAAATAACAACAAAGAGGGAAAGCTACCACGTTCTTCCATATTTGGACAGCCCAGATGTTATTTACAGCATTGTTTATGAAGCTTTTTCTTTGCCTTGCTGGCTTTGATCCACACACGTTGTCAGTTTTGAGCACACACGTCCTGTCACATGGTGACTGTGTGCCCCTGACGAGTAAACATGCGGGAATGCAATTTATAAAGACAGGCTAGAGCAGCAATTAAGGAGAAAGAGAACTACAAACAAGACAAAGGAAATTAGGCAGGAAGATGAGCTAAATCTGGTCAGAATACAGGAAATCAAGGCAACTGCACTGCATGTCATTTATTCTTTAGTCACTAGCAAGTGTCAACATCAGTGTGTGATGTCTGTGCCGGTGAAACTTTTCTCATTAGTCTGCAAGAGGGTGAGGGGCTCAGAGGGACTTGTTGCTACAGAATCTCCAAAGTGTGCGATCTTTGAAGGCCGAAGATTCATTATCACGTTTGGCACTTAGTCAAAGTGATGGAGTTCTTCAAGCATATTTGGACAATGAACAAACAGAACAAACAGAAGACTGTAAAATCTCCTTTTCCTGAAAAGTTGAAGAGGGAGCTGTTGCCAGTAAGGGTCCACAGAATATGCAGGAAGGGGAAAATATCTGACATGCGTTACATTTTCATGCTAAAGCACAGCAATGCCACAAATGTTTCAGGCAATAAAATTCAGTCACACAAATATTTGGGTGACAGCAGTGAAAGGTTATGTACCAGAACTCTTGGGGCCTGGGAAGGGAGCATGAAGTATTGCTTATTTCCTTGTTTACAAACAAACCAACCCCAGGCAAATGCTGGGATTTGGGAAGTTCGTTTAAGAGACTGTGGACTGAGCTGCTGAATCTTGGGTCTGCTGTAGGAAGAGGTCTTTGCTCTGTAAGAGGTGTACTTGATTATAAAGGCTATCACATCAGCCAGGGAAACTGTTAGTTCATTATCCCCATATCTGGTAGGACAGTATTCTGGTAGGAATCTTTCTTTTAGCTTTACCTATCTAAGTCAGTAGGAGAGGACAATGGAGGAAGCTCCTTCTCCTCTGAGAATAATTTAACTCCATAATTGCGCCTTTCGTTTTAGTCATCTGCCATGTTATCTTCTTGATCACTGTCCTAACAGTTATTGTCCTCACAGGGCAGACCTTGGTTTTTCCAATCCTTTTTTGACAAACCTCATAGTATATGGAAGAGAACTTTGCTACTAGCCTCATTTAGGGAGGGACTGAAGTTGAATGGACTCACATGGGAATGTGGTGGGTAGGTTTAAACCTTCAGTTATTTGCCACCCGGGACTTGGAACCAACGCTTGCATTGTGCTTGGATCTTTGATGTAAAAGCGCTTGTATTTTCTATAATGGCATCGTGGCTTCTATACGTGCATAATCAAGGCAGTAAACCAGCCTGTGGTTTATAATGTCACTTTGAAGTACCCATCCAAAGGGTTTCTTGTTTTATGTTTAGCTCATCAACTGGCAACATTGTCTGCTAATGAATCTTTGCCAGTATTTAAGAATCCATGTCCAGCAATTATATATGCCTTTGGAACTGTATCCAACTGTTCAAATAAGGTGTTTAAATAATCTGAAATTAAGGATTATATATGAAGTGCTGGATCCAATCCTAGCCTCCCTATTTCGAGAAAGAATTGAAGCAAATGCCATGATGGGCCACAAGGATGAATAAGGGACTGGAAGACCAGACCTAGGAGGAGAGGCTGAGAGAGCTGGGGCTGTTCAGCTTGGAGATGAGAAGGCTCAGGAGAATCTGATCAATGTGTGTAAATACCTGACTGGTGGGAGTAAAGAACAGGAAACCAGGCTCTGCTTTGTCATATCTAGTGACAGAACAAGAGACAACAAGCACAAATTAAAATATAGGACATTCAATTTAATATAAGGAAAAATATTTTTTTACTGTGGGGGAGGTCAAACGCTGGCACAAGTTATCTAGAGATGTTTTAGAGCCTCCATTCTTGGAGATACTTAAATACTGACAGACATGGCCTTGATCAGGCTGCTTTACTTAATGCTCCTCTGAGCAGGAAGGTTAGACTAGACCATCTCTAGAGGTCCCTCCCAAACTCGGCTGTTCTGTGATTCTGTAGAGGATATGATAAAACAGATGCATGTCCAGAGCACATGTCCAGATAAATGTGCAAATAAAAATTATGCATTCCAGAGCTCAGAAAATCAACCAAAATGTCACTTACAGGACAAGATAGAAACCAAAAGGAAGCAAAAAGTGAGAATGACAGAAGAACTGCATACACATCCAGCCAGTGAGAAATGGAAAGAAGAGCTTCGATTCCTTATCTCTAGCAAACACTGAAGGAAATTCATGGGAGGTTGAATGGAGTTTTTTTCTGTGTACTAATATTCCTAACCTCTTACAGGGCTAATGAGCCAGCAACACAAAATACAGATCAGTCAAAAAGCAGCAGTGGGTAAAGTTACGTCTTGCACAAAAGTGGCCAGACTAAGGTTGATGTAAAATAGGGGTAAAAATAGGCCCGTTTTTTCTTTCCCAGAGCTTCAATATTCTAAGACACTTGAGGATGCCACAGAAGCAACTGTTAGTACAGCTAAGAAGAAAGGCTGAAATTAACTGCCTTAAAACAAAGAAACAAAATTAGAAGCTCCAAGCAGGGTGAGAAGGCCAGGGAGCTGTTGAGGAATGTGTGACCAGGCACATTCAGATACACTGGGGAGAGCTCCAGGTGACAAAGGCACCATGACCTTATTTAGCCCATCTATCTTCTCACTGGTAAAGGGTTTCACTCTCTTTCCTGTTTTTTTCCTGAAACCTGTTTGCTGGAATATACCAGGAATTTGAAGAACTAATTTGAAAATGAGAGTATAACTAGCTTCCACTTGTTTTCAGCTGATTTCTGATTGACAGCTGAGTGACCCCAAGGATGAGGTGGCCTTCAGCTTCCCACTAGTAGTGTCTTTGGATCAGGTACCCCCCAAAAGTGACAGCAACACTTACCAGTACAGATTTGGAGGGCTGTAGCAAAGGCAAAATAAAACCTCAAGTCATGGCACTTTTACTGCCTCAGGCAAGTTCAGAACCAGATCTGGGCTCTCACAGCTGAAAATAGGATTAAGAGTCTTAGTACTGGATATTCTAAAAAAGATCATGATATACAGATTTCATATTACCAGAGAGCTATGTATTAAGACAGAATTGAAATATAGATAACCACTTAATTTCTTTAGACTGTTCACCTCTCCCACCACTTTCTATCCCATGTTTTTGTTGTCTTTTCCACTTATAAAGAGAAAAAAATACTTATGATTACATGATTAGAAAAGTTTTTTTCCATCATTCTTCAGAGAACTGATTCATTTGCATGTAAATATTCTTATCCGTATACAAAAATGTGCACCATAAATAGTTTTATAAGGGAAAACCAGCCAACTGGAAATCCTTCCTTTATTTTAAAGATAATAGCGCTATTTGTTTATTGCTTCTGCTATTGATTTTTTTCCAAGCAGAACAGCAAATCTGCTCTCAGTTAGGAGAGCACAACCCTTCTGTGGCCAGAGTTCAGTACATATCCCAGGGTACCTTTCCATAGGAAAACACCCTGCCTACTTCAATGAAGCTGCTCACAATTAACTCTTCTGGATGCGGAGATCCAAGTAACATAACCTTTTATTGGTTGCCTCGGGGCTACATTCGTATGGCCTGAATTCCACCCAACTCTCCCAGTGCTTGCTCCACAGGGAGAGTTGCTGCAATTGGAGGGGAGCCTGGGGCAGGCAGCCGGTGGGAAACTCTGTCCACGGGGGTTCTGGTGGAACATGTGAGCATCCCCTGGACAAATACAGACGCCAGCTACTGCCCTGTGGTTGAGCCTGAGTTTGGTTCAGCTGGACAAGCAAGGGTGATTTTTTTCTCAGCAAATGATATTTATAAAATTTACTATTTTATTATTTTTTTTAGAAATGTCTTACTTTTTCCATATGTTTGTGAGCTACGGGCTGAGCAGAAGTCCAGAGAGATCACCATCAGCAATTGTTTTCCTTTAATAATTATGTTTGACAACTGTTAAAACAAAGACTGTAGTGAAATCATCGCTACCCCTTTATTATGGTAAACTACTCAGTTTTTTCCAGTGGTTTGAGGTAAACACTCCAAACATCCATAACAATTGGTTGCACCAGGACCCGCAGTAAAATCAGCATAACAAGCACACTGAGGGCAGTATGTTGCTGCAGGGTAAACTAATGCAAAGAGCCACAGCACTAATGACTTAATTATTGCCTTGGTGGTTGTCAGGATGACACCAAAACATCAAACAAACTGAATCTTTCTCCCCAGCTGGGTTAAGGTCTTTTTCAGTTTCCTGGTCAGGTCATCGTTTCTCTCACAGGAGTTTTATATCTATATTTCTACAGATTTATACCAGAGAACTGCCTCATGGCCTGAGCTGTTGTTCCCAAAGTGTTCTATATTGGACTGTAGCATCCTGAATGCTTTTTCCAAATGTGTTTTTGTTTTGAGTAGGATAGGCAGAGAAACTCATCTTCCGTATCTCAGCAAGGAAACTCTGGGATATATTCAGGGTTGTGGACTGGGAAGAAGGAAGAATGCTAGAGAGGTCTTAGCTGCCACCAAGGAAGGGAACAGGGCCTTACAAATCTTACCTAGAGTATTTCCTTGAAAATATGTGACTTAGTCAGCAACAAGAGCATTTTAGTATGACGGGCCTTAACATTGGTCTAGTTCTTGCCAGTCTTCCTTCTGAGCCCTGGTGCCATCATGCCCTCCCTCCATTGCAATGCACTTCAGGCATCACCAGGACCTAAGTCTCAAGTTGCTGTGTCAGCTGAACCAGCAGCTGTGGTGGCCGGGGGGCCAGAGAGCCCAGGTACAGAGGGAGCCCGCTGGTGGGCAGGCTCCAAAGTGCAAGACTCCCCTTTACCTCAGTGAGAAAGGCCTCTCCCACTGACCCTGTGGAGATTCGGTCTGTCTGACTGGCCAACAGACAGACGCCCCTTGTATCCCTGCAGAGGATGTAATCCAGCCCCACTCCATCCCCTCCTTATTCCCATTGGTTGTTCTTGTATTACCCCAGCTCCCTCCTGTGTCCCTTTATAAGGCTATCCCAAATGGAAGTGTGTCCTTTTGCTGCTTTCCCCCTTTGCTCCTTGGCCCCTTCCCCCTTTGCCCCTTTGCTGCTTTCCCCTTGCCTCCCCCCTTGCTGCCTCGCTCCCTTGGCCCCTTTCCCCTGCTCCCTTGCCTCCTCTGTTGCCTCCTTGGACTGCATCGAGACAGATAAGGAATAAACATCGGTGCTCCAGCGAGGGCCGCCTCCGACTCTTTTGCCTCTAGTGACGCCTGAGCTGGCCAGCTCAGTGTGAGTGGCCGCGTGTCTCCACCGCACTGGTGAGAGAGCTGGCCTGTGGGGTGCCAAGAAGCACCGCCAGGGGTTCCTTAGCCAAAGGTTCCCTTTGGGATAAGCAGCAGTTCCTCCACCAATACCCCACTCGGCGATATCAAGTGGCAAAAGTTCAGACTTTTCCAGAAAAATATTACTTAGCTGGAGCCAGTCATTACAGCTTTCCTCCTCATTATGGATCTTACAGGAATGAGATCAAGCAAATACAGTCAAAAGCATGACCACTCAAATATAAGATCCGGGACCATATTTAACTAATGTGCCGCCAGAAAGCAATTGTCAAGAGTTTAATATGATTCAGAATGTACTTGGTTTTCCTTGTAAAACAGCCTCCTTGAACAATGGAGAGGTTTAAACAGGATTTTTGTTACTCACCCTGTGGACACAAGGAGAGAGTGCCACGGTGATTACAGCAAAGTATTCATTCAGTTGATCTGAGGAAGGACATTCATTCTTTTCTTCATTTGATGTAACCTTATCATACATTTTAAAGCTCATATCCTAAAATACCAGAGCAAGTTGCTTCATGTACCTTCCAAATAATTTTCTTCTGAGAAGGTGTTGATCAGAGATCCATGAATATCAAAAAGTAGAATGGGTCAGTCAGGACAACGCCACTTTTCCAAAGATCAGAGGCTTATCCAGACCTGACCCACATAAGCCAGACTGGTTAGGCCTGGGAGCACTATAGCCCTAAGGTCAAGAAACAAACAAAAGTTAACACAGAACTGGCCAAAAGGGGACTGTAAATCAATTATTAATACGTCTCTAATACAAAGGTTCAGGCTTTCCTAAAGTCTGGATTTCCCCTCATTTCCTCTGGGGATTTTTTAACAGCTGGATGAGTGGGATAACTTGGCTTAAATATGCTTTTCCTGTCCTGGCTCCTACGTTTGCAATCAAAAAGGACTCAAGATCACAAAAAGAGTTCCGGTCTGAAGAACAATGATCTCCCCCAGGTATCGAGAAATATGATATAATCAGCGGGACACAGTCACTGGTATGCTCGGGATGCTTTGCATCCTCTTGGTGATACAAACCAGTCATAAACCTGGACTGTCTGTGGAGCCATATAAAGCAGCCAAGGAGAGGTCTGATCCACAGTTATCAGCATTATAGATCGCATGCACCGAGAAGCCCCCAGAGAATTATCCTTTCATAGAGGTCTCTGGACCTTAGTGAAACACTGCCTGATACCACAACTTTTATCATCCTAATCACAGAAATCAGTACAAAACAGAGCATCTTGGAGCCAAGTTATTCAGCTGTACCAGGTGTTTTGAAATTCCCCAGAGGAAATGAGAGAAGACTCAGAATGTAACAATAAAAAAAAATTTTAAAAGATTATAAAAATTATAAACCTCCTTGCTTTACAAGTGAGGCTGCAACAGAGTGAGCAATGCTGGACTGCCAGGGTGGGATGAGGCTGCAGAAGCTGGCACAGAATCAAAGTCAGAGAATGCTGCTTCCTGATGGCTGGTTCAGGCAGAAGTCACCGAGGGGGTGAGCAGATCAACCAGAGGCAG
This sequence comes from Cnemophilus loriae, assembly GCA_013397755.1. Classification (NCBI taxonomy): domain Eukaryota; kingdom Metazoa; phylum Chordata; class Aves; order Passeriformes; family Corvidae; genus Cnemophilus; species Cnemophilus loriae. Next base: position 2,796,111 of record VZTF01008130.1, read on the forward strand.
CACCATGGCCCCCCTATCAGCCTTCAAGATCTTTGCCACTAGCTGGGCTAGGTCAGAAGAGAGCCTTGCAAACGTGCTACCTATTCCCTGCAGACACTTGTGGTTCAGGCTCTAATCCACTGTACTACTGTCTGCCAAAGAAACTTCTCTAGATTATGTTAGGAATTGGAGGAAATTACACACGCACAGACCCTGGGTTTCAGACCCCTAATCCACGTCATGCGGCTCAGTGCAGGAACACTTTAGTTCTATGTGAGGAAAATAAAGCTGGAAATGTTTCCAAGCACTGATAATTGAATCTCTCTTAAATTGTTTGAATGGCCTGTGCTCTGTGCTGATGTCTCAGGCCAAACCATTCCCAGACACATCCTGAAAGTTAGTGCAGGCAGAGACCACATTTGACGGAGACAAACAGGTTCTTGCTGCGCTTGTGGCCTTTCAGGTAGACAGCAGACCAGGTCATGCTTAATTTCCTGGTAGGGACTGACCTGCTGGGACTACTTCAGCTGTATTGGGCATGCAAGAGACTGCCCACAGTTCTGGTTTTAAAGATTACTGTGTTCATAGGAAGGAGATGTGTTGCTTGTTAGCTTATTCAGAATCATCTTTAGCAGAAGATTTACGTACGGAATAGTGAGTTTATTTGAAGCATATCCTTTCATAACAATGAAATAAAGTCTCAAAATGTAAACCAAAATCATATTAATAAGACTAAACTAGCAGCAAGAAGTCTCCATGCTTTTCCAGTCCCCTAGGTAGCTTGCTAGGAACATCAGGCAACTGTTACGACTGACCTCAGGTAGGCTGCAAGCATCCTTCCTTGTTTTAGCTATTAAGAATGTCTCCTGAGCCACTCCGGGCAGTTACTTACAGTGCTCCTTTCCCACTGCCCTGGGGAATGACCTACTTCGTCTTCTCCTTTCCTGTTTATTTGCCTCATTCCCTGTGATTGGATGCTGAGACATTGCACGACAACGTGGGGAATGAAGTAATTTCCTCTTTTCATACCTTCAGTCTCTGAAGTCATTTCCTTCCCCCACCCACTCAGCATTTCTCAATATTTCTGTAGTATATGCTATTTACCACTTTCTTGGCCTTATTCTGCTTTCTTCTCTTACAGCCAAAGACAGACTTATCAGTAAAATATTACACACCAGATCACGAGAAATATGACTCTAGCAAAGAATGCTGTATATGTCAAAATTATTCTTTCTTTGAGACTAGCATATAAAGAGAAAACATAGCGTAACAGCAGGTTACCTGCGTTACTGAAGTGTGCCCCCATCAACACTTCTGGCTGGAAAGGGGACAAAGATGAGTGGAGCAGGATGCTGAAGTAGCCTTAGGTGGTTTACAGCTGTAATGGAAACCTAGACACTTAGAAATCTAAAAGCCAAATGTTGTATAAAATCACCCATAGACAGTAGCATCACCATACTCCTTTCCTGCATGGCAGGAGTCTATCTATCAACAGCAAAGATCAGTTGAAGAACCAAACCAAATAAACATGCTCTATCTACTGATAGGCACTCTATCCCACAGAAGCTAGGTTTCCAGTGGGAGCTAATTTCAGAGCCACGGAACCCAGGCTAGTGCAGTTCAGGCACCAGCGCTCATCCCTTAGGGCACGAAGTAAGAGATTTCTGTGTGGTCCATGCTATCCCAAGAGGCTACAGGTAAGCTGTGGTGATCTGTCCTGTTATGAGACCCCACAGCATGGGCACACCCAACAACTGTGACTGTTTGCAGCCAGAGACAATTTAAAGAGAAGCTCATGTATTTGAGTCACAACAGAGTGTTCCACGTACTGTGTTTCCCCACAGCCATGTCAGCCTTTTCCATTTCAGTTTCAGGGCATACTGGAACAATTATAAATAGGGCCAAGAATTCACACAGTGTCTGTGCCCAGGACCAGTAGTGTGAGATATGCCCGAGAGTACATCTTGCTGCCTGATTGACTTCACTTGGGAATTTAGGAATTCCATTTCAAACAAAAATACATAGCTGGAACTAATTCAAACCACAAGGGAATAAAGCAAAGAAATAAAATCAAACTAATAAATCAAGATTACAGCTCTCTCAAAAAAAAAGATGTGTTCTAATTCAGCCACAGGTTATGAGAGTTGATTCAGGAATAACTGGAGATAACTCTATAGCCTGTGATTGCTGCTGATCATATGAAATAATCCTGTTAGTCTCTTCTGTCTTTAGTGTAAGAAGTGCAAATATAGTTGTGTGAATGATGACAAGGTCTCTTTTTGCCCACAGTGACTGCCAGCAACCAATTACACTTGAGGTGTCCACAGTGAAACAGCTGAGGCCTCTCCACAGATAAAGAGAGGAGCATCCCACTTGGCGAAAGCACCTTCTTGAGCCACAGCTAGAGTCCATAGCCCAGGAATCACACTCCACGAGTGTCTTTGGCTTTCCAGTTACAAACTGCCCTTTATGGAGAAAGAATTTAATGAAAAATGAGTGCTGCAGAATGCGCTCTTGAAACTGACAAAAAAAATTCTTATCAAAATTTAGGTTATAATGATAAGAAAGGATATTGGTAGGGAGCGGTAAAATGTGTTTTCCTTAGTTCTCTTTGTAAACCCTAACTTGGTGATACTGTATTTATCCTGAGCACATAATCACTGTATATTCCAGGGAAAGGGTTTGGAAATTTTGGTAAAACATTGCATTGGATATTCTGTCATTGCTGCATTTTAAAAGGAGCAAAAGCCCTCTGAGAAGATTCATGCCCTTTTTTAGTCAATGACAAACAAATATGTAGTCCAGAGAAAAATCCATTCTTTTTCTTTTTTGCAGTCAGTGTGACTTTTCATGGGAACATGTATTTTGAGTATGTTCGCAGCTTTGCTACCACCAAAGATAAAAGAAGTTTCAATTGCTCCAACCAAAACATTGCAAAGACAACTTTACATGATTTTTGAACTATCACAACAAAATTCAAACAGTAGTTGAAAGCATAATATATTTTTTGTTCATGTATGAATACTTTGCTGCGAAACCAAGTCATACCCATGTCTCAGCCCACAGTAACTGCCTGCAATTCGAAACAATGATTCAGCACAGGGTATGTGAAGTTGTGAACAGTTTAACGATTTTTTTTTCCTCAAAACTTTTGGCACTTCAGCCTCAGACGCTATTTGTACAGAGCAAAAGTTCAGGCACGCGTTTCAAACTAAAAAAACCTGAGAGTTTTCGGTTCATGCTTAAATGCTTGGAGAGCAGTTTAAAGGCTATCAATTAAAAGGCTTTACATTTCAAGCCCATTTGGATTTCTCTGAGGGTGTTTTCCAGAAGATCTGTGTGTTCAAATGCAGTGTGAGAGGGAAGCTCCGACAGCTGCTTTCTATTTCTTTCTCAGATGAGTGACCCTGTTCCTATCCCTACCCTCACACCCTCTTGGGCCAGCTCTCATCTCTGCACAGACCTTTATTGCAAAGGATCTTCTCATCCATCCCCCCCGGGGTGACAGGATGGTTGCCACAGACTGGGTTATACAGTCTGGGTTACAGCCTGCTTGTAGCCAGCCAGACAGATGGTCTGTAAGGCTCTGACCCCAGCTGTAGGATGCCATGACTCACACCTGCCCTTGGGAATGCTGCGGGGAGTTTCCTCTCATCACCTTCCTGGAAAACCAGCAGGAGTGAATATGGTGCCAGACGCTCCCGAGCTTCCAGGTAAGAATTACCTGGCATCCAGACAAGCAGTGAGACAGGCTCAAAATGGAAACTCCATCTCCCTTCCCGGAGGATTTCACCATGCACGTGGGTTTGTGTCACCCGCCGAAGCGAGTGCTGGACCTCCTAGGAAAGCCCAGCACGGCACGTCTGCATCCTCCAAGGATGAGGCTTCCCATCCAGCCAGCAGCCTCAGTGGCTGGAAGGTGATGTCCAGATGGGCAGCTGCCCATCACCTTTGTCCTAGGCTATGGATCAGTGATTTTCAAACTTCAGTGTAGTCACCACCAAATCTCCCCATGGAAGCACAGATTCTTGGGTGACCAATTAAGCTGACTGATATTTCAGTTGTCCAAGGACCTGCAAAAGACAACCATGGATCAAAGATTTAAAAATCTGGGAGATGGAGGGCACCCAAATTAAACCCCTGTGAGGTATTAAAGCCACATTTTGAAATAAAAGTATTAAATGTTGTGCTTTTATGGATCTTACTTTCAGAGTGATAACTCAAACCCAAATGTTCTCTGAGAAGTGTGAGAGATAAAAAAAGCCTAATTCTTGTGCATTTGTTTTAGTTTTAATTTATATTGTCCTTTTCCAAGAGTAAACATCCGTTTGCAGCCAGATCAGCTGAGCATAATAGGAGAGGGAACCAAGAATTTTTGCACCAAATTTAGGTTAACACAAAACAGGAAGTTTTTTTCCAGGAAGAATTTTAGATGTCAGGGTACATGGTATCATCTAAATATATGCAAGGTGTAATATGAACGGGGAAGGTTCAAAGTTGTTGAGCAGGTGTTGGTGATACTAGAAGAAGTAGCACTAAATAGAAAAGAAACTAATTCTTAAGTAATAAACAAAGATAAATTGAAATGTAGTAAGTGCTGACATCCTTGTTCCTCATTATTAAAGGGCCAAGTAGGCTTATGAAGCACAGAGCTTGCAGGACAAAAGGAGATATTTTTAAACAAACTTAGAAAATCAAGGAAAGAATGTTAAATTATAAATGTCTGGACTGATTCACTACACTGACTCTAGATGTGAGTCACTGCAACACCACGTTTTTTAAGTAGAGTAATTTGAATATAAATATCAGTATAAATTGAAATTGATATAATGATGTAATCATATAGTAAGATTTTTTAAAAGCATCAAAAATGTATCATGAAAGCTAGTACTCTGCAGCTTTTTTGGGCACAAAAGGAAAACATTCAGGATGAAGGTTATTTTTTCTTCTCGTAAACTAGTTTTATTCCTGGAAAAAAACCCTTGTCTTTGTCTCAGTGAAAATTTTCGAATAAAAATGAAATACTGAGATTCAGTGCTTGAGAAAACAATGCTCTTGAGAACAATTGTAACGTCCCAGTTCAGTGCTTTGGAAAACAAATAATTTTTTATATTTCCTTTTCGTTAGATACCTTAGATTTATTTTAATCCTTGAAACCTTGAAGCAAAAACTAGTTGTTGTCAGTACTGCATTTCCTTCCCTGAAGTACCAATAAGGGAAAACAGAAAAAAGATTATTATATGTGTTCATAAATAAAATTTAATAAATATCCACTATGAAGACCCTACCTTTCCTTTTCAGATTCTTGTCATTTGCCTATTTATATTTCTAAAAAGACTGGTTACAGAAAAACATTTTGTTTAGAATTCTGTAAACAAAATTTGTAATCTTAGAATTGTGAAAGGAAAGTTGATCTCAGACAGTTTTGGATTAATTTTCTTCTACATCGTTAGCCAAATTTCCTCTTCACTCTTCTTTCTAAACACTGTTTTGCGAAGTTCTTTTTTGTTTTTGTTTTTGTGGAGTTTTTTTGTTTTGTTTTAATCAGAGGGTGAAAGACTATTTCCATCCAACTCATATCCCATATGAGGAATCTGCATTTGTTCCCTGTGAGCAAGTATGGATTTTCCATTTATATCTACTCAGACCCTGATCATAAGGGCACCATGTCAGCAGCTTTGCAAGAGATCGCATGTTTTTTCCAGGATCTGGTGATGGAAAATCTGGAAAGCAATATTTCATGCTTCTCAGAAGGCTGTTTATTCTCGAAAATGCTCAGTTATTTAGCCTTTTAGCAATTACCCATTCCTAATTTGAAGACCACTCATCTAGGAGGTAAAGCATTGAGCTGTAATGAATCATTTGTTTCTTTTATGGGGATTAAGTACATTGCTAAACAAAGAGTAAGTTGCATCATTTTTTTTCCCTTTTAGTGAATAAGAAAGTGACAAACGAATGAGAAATATATACTATATATACTATATTATATATATATATTCATATATATATATATATATATTAGTTTTGGGGGGGTTGGAATTCATTTTTTAGAGGCTCCATTTCTGGCACTGCCAGTACTACCAGCAGAGCCCGCTATGGGACCACTCAAGTTTGGAGGAGAAAGGTGGACATTCTCAGCCAGGTTTCTGAAATTTCACTGTTTTCATAAATCACCAGAATTAGGGTCACAAAGAGTCACCACCCATCAGGCTCGAGCAGCTACTTATCCATGGAAGAGGAGACACCAAGTGTCACCCAGCGGATGTTGCCCTCAGCAGATCAGCAGTAATCTCAGAGGTAGCACCACATCCACCTAAGCTCATCCTTCCTGAATTTTTGCAATGATTTGCCTAAGTACAGAGTTAATTAAACTTCCCAGCTGGTCTAGGAGACGAGGCGTCAGATGGGCGTAATGCATTCAGCAGCGAAGGGACAAGGAGTATTTAGGTTGATTGTTAAGCAACAACACTACGTGCTGTGGGCAAGAAGGACACAATGCCAGCTCTGGAAATTTCACAACTGTTGAGTTTCTTTCCTCAAGACTTTGTAATTGAGGCTTGCGGGGTTAATAAACAACAACCACCACCAAAAGTAGCACTTATGACAGGAGAGAAGAAAAGGAGAAGAAGAACATTTTGGATTGTTTACAGTTGTTATTCTGCTAATACTCCAGTAAGAAAGTGAGAGGTCTTTTGTGCCTTTTTTATTCCAACAGCACATCTCTAAATAAATCCCAGAAGGGACATGCTTTTGAACACCAAGATGAAAGTGGAGGCTAAAGCAGGCAGAGAGAAAGGTGGTTTCGGCTAGACTCAAGCAGCTGTGCTTTGCATGTCCAAAGCCAAAACCACACTTTGACTTTGTGCATTAGGTGTCACTGGGCTGGGAGTGGAGTGTGCAGAATGGGGCCATGCATGGCTCAGCGCAGCCCTGAGCAAGCAACCCAAGGAAGGGCACAACCTTCTCATGTAGAAAACAGGAGGGTGAGTAAGGGAAAGCACAAAAGCAGAGCTGGGAGCTAGCTGGAGCCACAGGGAAGAGAGGCCATGGCAGGAGAGTGGTTCTTGCTGATCTTGGTGTGTAGCATCCAGAGTGCACCTGGGGTGATGTGGGTCAAAGCTAGGGTAGCAATGAGCTCAAACTCTGGTCTACAGATGTAGACCCCACCTCCTCGTCAAGGATGTGCAGATAAGAGATTTATCTCTGAGGTAGATGGACATTTTAATTTTCTTCATGTGGAGCCCTGGGTTGAACCCCTTGCTTTATCTCAGTGACTGAAGGAAAAACAAGAGAAAGTCTTCTGTGCTTGCTGCTAACCATGGCAACTGCAGCAGTAAATGTGTGCTAAGACAAACCTACACCAGCCAGGCTCACAAGCACAAATAGCAGTGCAGGCTGTGGTTGAGTGGCTAATTACTTCATGAGCTAATTAAGAGTACCTAGGCACTGTCTATGCAACCTGGTAAAAATAGGTCTCGTGCATTCAAAACCAGTTCAAACACAAAGCAATGCAAAAGAAATGGTCTGTAGAAGGGTGAGTGACACGTGCCTCAGGCTCTGCCATTTGCCCATGTGCAGCCACTCTCATGAGGGCACAGCATGGCTAAAACTGAGCACGCAAACACTCGAGGATTGGTGAAGCTGGGTATTAGTGCTAAAGAAGCTGAATTTAAGAACCAGAGCAGTGCTGAACTTAGATACTGCCCTGTGCTCCTGACAAATCCCCTTATAAATAATGCTGAAAGTCCAGCCAGACCAGGCTTTTGTGTAGGCAAAATGTTTCTCACCGCTATACAGAAAGCATAAACCACAGACAGACAACAAAATTATACTTTCTTGTGTCCAAAAGCTGGAGTGCTGGAGTCATGGACACAGGAGGGATTCGTATGCTGAAGTTTAGTGTCAATTGCTAAAATTAAAACAAGTTATTTGAGTCACTGGAAATTCAAGTATTCTTCCCCCATAGAAGGAACTGCTTCTTCTTGTGGGGCTACTCCGAGCTGCCTCGGGAAGACACGGGCAGCACGGCACAACCACGGAGAGGCCACTTAAAACAAGAGGCAGAAGGGAAACAGAGGAAGAGGGATTATTTGAGGGGAGGCAACTCAGGGTATTCTTTTCTTAATATGCCCAGTTCACTGCTGTTGAATGACAGGAAGAGAATGATGGTGGCATTAATATGTTTTCTTTAAGGTGAAGTGTTGTGTTAGCCTAGATGCATAAAAATATAAAGTGAATATTACTATTATAATACAGTTTTAATATACTGCATATGCTGTGTGTGTCTAGTATTTTCTGGACTGTACAAATCTCTGCAAATTAGCTGCAAGACACTAAAAAAATGCTTCTGTGGTTGCAAATTAAAATTCTTTGAACTTTTGCTTTGCAGGAAATGTGACTTGTTATTCCACTCAAGACCTCCCAAAAAATGCAATTTTGAAATATATCTCCCCCACAAATCCTTAGGGATTTCAGTTCAACAGAGGAGCTATGGGGAAGATTCACCATTGTAAGATTTTGCAATGATTTGGAGTTTGAAGCTGTCTGAAAATAGCAGATCATCTGAGAGTTGGACTATTTATGCCCTGGATTTAGACACACTTCCACTGACTTAGTTGTCTCTTATCACTCTCTCAGTTGCCTTTGGATTAATGGTTTTTGCTTTTCTGGTAATAGATTGTCCTGGTTTCATTTCAAATACCTGGCCAACACTATAAAAGGGTCTCAGGAACTAAAGTTCTGAAAGTAGTAAAATGCTATGGAGTAATCCAAGAGGTAGGGAAGCAATGTGTTAGTAGGTAAACACTTGTTTAATATCACAGCACTTACAAATGCATGCTGTAATTTTAGACAATAATTCTATCTGATGAGTGCAAGAATGAATGCTTTTGTTGTTTAAGACCACAACCTTTTGTCAGAACATCTGCATCTTTCCAAACTCTTTACTGGTTAAAGCTCGCTTCCCTTCTCAACACTTCTGATCAGGGGCTAGATAAAGACCACTTGCCTACGGTCTGGAGGTGAATCCACAGCTTGGATAACTGGGGTAAAGTGCTTCTTGCAGCAAGACCTGCTTGTTCCCCACAAGCATACACATATATTTTTCGGGGGTGAAAAGGACTGGTGCAGGGTGGGAGGAGGAGGGTAGGAAAAGAAAGCAAGCAGCACGGTGCAAGGACAGCGTAAGGGAAGGCTAAAGCTCACGACTTGTCCTTACTTTTCTTTCGGGTAGGAAGACACTCGGTTGTTGGAACTGTTTTTTGACAATAGGTCACCACCACTTTTACTTTGCAGAAGACAATACTACCACCAGTCTCTGTATTTTCCCCCTTTTCTGTGCATGTTTTATTCTAATGGCTGCTGGGTTGCTTGTCAACTCTGAGACTACCACCAGCACCAGTGGGTTTCCCTGATGATTCCTCAGCCACTAAGCACAGAAGCTGTGCCAATGTGCGCACCTGGGGTCGGGAGGAACATAATAGAAAAGTCTCCAGAGCAGCTGCACAAGATTGTCATAAACAGGAGGCATTTTTCTTTCCTCTTGCCTGCTGAATGTGGCTCTGGGAGAGCCGTGCTCCTTGCTGGAGTGTTCTGGCCCTGCCTTGCCAGAAAATATACCCATTTGGCCTTGCAAAGCCCAGAAGAGGTTACCCGGTCAAGGTGGCTGTCTGGAGCAGTCTAAACAAATTCTGTGTTTCTGGGAATTACCACTCCGTTGGTCAGAGCACTGGTCGTGTGGCTGCTGGCATACCAGCTCTACAAACAGAGAAAAAAAAATATCAGGACTATTTTAATAAAAGATTCCAATGGGAGTCAAAAGCATGTTGATGATTTCTTTCATGTGTTAATGCCATTAGCTACCTCAGGCATTAAGCGTGGGGAGTACCAGTAACTGACAGTGCACTGAGTGGGGAATGAATCATTTTATTTTTATTTAAGTAACTTTGTTGTTCTCATGAAATTTGGCCTCTGCAATGTTGTCAGGCTTCAATTAGTGTTGGTAACTCTGGTTCAGAAAAAAAAAATTAAACTTGATCCATGATGTGTTACTAGAAATTTGACAAAGAGTGCCTTCCAGCCCCCTTTAAAGTGGTCTGTGTCATGAAGGGCATTGAGAAAAAACAGGCCTATGGCAGAGGGACTGCTCTTGTGTCCTGGTTTTTCATGGAGGATGTAAATAGAGAAAGTTTCTGTACTTTTCTCTATGGCCAGCCCATCCAACTTGCAGGCATCTCTTAGGTCAAAATGCATACGTTTTGTACAAATTAAGCTTTTGTGACACTTCCTTAACAAAGACTGCCGAGAATTGTCAGATTCATAGCAGAAAGCACATCACAGCTGGAGATGGGGACTTCTGAAAGCAAGGGGAACAAACATATGAGCAGCTTTGCAACCAGAGAAACATCTTCTTTTGTGCTGATCCTGACGGGCTGCATGCTACTTTTCTGTTTGAAATGTGGAGCAGAAACAAGAGTAGGGCTCTGGAGAATGAAGGGCAGAATCCCAGAGATTACACTCTCTGCTCTAAAATTAAGACCGTCAAAACCCAGTGTAACAGTGGCCTCCCCTCCCCGAACCCTCATGTGCCTGAAAGCCCAGATCCAGAGGGAAGCTGGTCCTAATCGGGACCTACAAGTGTCTTACATCAGGTGTGTGTTCCTACTCCGTTCCCCACCACGGGCCTGGCTAGGGAGCCAAGCGGGCTGGCTGGAAATTCACTGTTTTTCTTTACAGGGTTAGTCTTTACCTAGTTCAGCCCCGAGAGCTGGCTCCCTGCCCAGATGAGCTGGATGGAGAAGGGGAGAACGGCAGCAGTGCTGACTAGGCTTGGCTTTGACTTGCAGGGAACTGATCTTTCCCCTCCGCCAGAAACCCGGCAGCCGTCATGGCCTTGAGCTCAGCATTGCCTAACTTATTTTGCTAAGCAGACCTAGAAGTATCAAATCAGTTCCACGGAGAGTGAAAAGCATTTCAAGGGTAGTTAATATGAAATCTCCTTGAATAAATTTTAATGGGCAGACGCCTGTCTCTTGATACAGGCCTAATTACTGAGTCATTTAGTAAACAAAGGAGTAATGCTATTAGTTAAGCATGCAGAGTTGACCCTCTTTAATCTCCGTGAAGAGTCTGGGGACTTGTATCAGAGCTTTAGAGCCTGCAGGGCACCATACACCTGAAAATGAGCGAGGACCAGAGCTTTTAAAGGTTAACCCCAAATTCTCTAAGCTATATACAAGAGAGAGAGAAAAACAACAGTACTACAGATGTGCTCAGGCAGAGCAGTCCATGTGCTTAAGTCTGTCAAGCCTGGAGGAACCTTCCTGGGAAATTAGAGGATATTTTATTATTGCTCCTGGTCTTCTTTGCTGAGGCTGCCAGTGGGTGTGCCAATTAATTCCGATGCTGACTGAGTTTTAGCAAGTGGCCACCTAACAGTCAAGCAATGATTACCAAATAACTGCATATATTTCCTCCCCTGCAGACGTCAACATATAAGCTGCCAATTAAATGAAACCTTTTTTTAGCATGCAAAGACTGATGTGAATAACACACATGTGTGTATATATATGTATATAGGAATTTTCCTTTTTGTTTGTTTGGTTTTTTTCTGAATTATAAAATATACAATAAAATCTCCTAAAAAATGCCATTGCTTATGATGAAATTGTCATTACAGGTGGATATGGAACTTTGAGGCCTGGGTGTACAAATACTACACATCTTTGAAGGAGATAAGAGCACTTTGTGTGACTGACAGCCACTAATCCAACTTTCCTGTGTACTAAGTCATCATTTCACCAGCAAGCTGGCAGCTGATGTAGGAAGAAGAACAAGACAGCTGATCAGAAGTATTAAAAAGGTCTTAATATGCACAATGAGAAGAGCAAGATGGACTACTGAACCTGTTTGACCTGATATGATGGTGTGTTGTGCCTTAAAATTGCTAAATCTAGTTCCCACTCCTCCTCACTTCTCACTCATGTCTAGACCAAACACTGAATTTAAGGTACTTTTACCACAGCATCTGTTTGCTTAGGAACTTCACTGGCCATCTTGATCACTCTGACTTTTTATGTCTGAAATGTGGTCACTGGGTCAGCTGCTGCAGCTGTCAGTTTGCCTGTCTGCACTATGCTTTCTCTTGACTCATAAAAATCCTGGCTCATTTAGGAAGCTTCTGACGGTTCGACAATAGTGTCTACCCATTGCATACATATGTTTAAATCCGTTTTCATCTGCATTCACATCCAACTAGTGCACAGCATTCGCTTTGTAGTTCTGGCATAATAGCCACAAACCCTCTGATGCATTATGAAATCATATGTTTGTAGCCCTTTCTTTTCCTTAATGAATTACAGTGTAATCAGACCTCTCAGCATCAAAAAAAACCCACTCAAAAAGCGAAGATGAGAAATACTTAGAAGACAGCACACAAATAATCTGAAATAAAATCCCATGAGTGGCAGTGTTGGCATCAGTGGTTTGTGATTATCTCTTTCACACACACTCACACAAATTGATATGATTCACTTTGAATGCTTGAACTTTTTTTTCCTTGCACAAAACAATTCCATTTGAATTCAGACTGATGAATGAAGGAACTGAGCTATCGAAAGGGCAAGGAATGAATGACTGTAATCAGGTTAGAAACATCAGCAGTTTAATATTATATTTTAACTACTGATCAGTAACTACTGGAACAGGAAAAGATCAAAAAAACCAGATCAGGTTATTCCTTCTCCTTGTGTAATCAATATGTGTCAATTTTTAAAACTAATTATATAAAGATATCTTCTGAATACTGGCACTTTTCTTTCTGTCTCTATTCATAACCATGATGGTACAAAGAAGAGGTCGGGACTCTCAGTACAAGAGGAACTTGTCTGCTTGTTGCCAGACCACTGAGGGTGTAAGGGGGAAGACCTGTCGCTGTGCCAGACAGCTCTCTTCTCAAGAAAAAAACCCAGATAAGCCATTGAAGTTTTCTTATTGTCTATAGAGAAGATCATTGGGAAACTCATGAGACCAGGTTGGTCAGGGAGAGCCTGACAGCACATGTGCTTCAGAGGAATTCTTAGGAAGGAACTGAATTTGAAATTTCAGGCTTCCTTGTCTTCTACAAACTTCCACAAAATAAGAGGTTAACAGAATTTCGTGTAAAACCATGCGTCTGAGTAAAACATTTCACTTTTATTTAGGTGGGGTTTTTCTCCCCATTCTGGTAGATAAGAGAATGAATCACCGGAATTTTTGTACTCTCCATTTCTAACCAGGGGGAAGCGAGGGCTGGTTATTTCTGGTAGGATCACTGTTTGTAGTGGTTTCACTCTGCATATTCCCCTGCTACAAAATCAGCTGCTCTTTGCCAGAGTTCAGAAAACAAACCCATCTCATCTAAAGCAGGATAGACTTCTGAGAATTACTGGATCTTCTCTACGAGCCACTAGCCTGCTGGGATCAAGGAGACAAAATGCAGCCTGCTTTCTATGCTACTTCCCAGCACATAATAGACTCTGTCACTCAGATCCCACCTGCAGTGAAAAACACGAGGTCCTCACACTTGCTTTTGAGTTCCCCAAAAAATTCGCTCAGCTTGGGCTTGGATTTTACCACTGAGACCACTGACCTGAGTGAAAAGCCAACCTTTGGCATGTGGTCTGTCATTGTGATTGGTATAGCTTTTCCTAATAACATGTTCCAGGGCTTAAGCAATACGAATTGCCTGGGTTTTTCTACATTTTTGACAAGGTGACGGAGGGATTTTTTTACGCCTGAGATTAAATGAAAACTTTTTGAAGTACTGGTTACCAGCACACAACCTTGCTCTAGATATGATCCAGGACTGAAGCAAAGGAAAGTTGGCTGCCTGTTTGCAATGGTTTCATATTAGACTCTTGCTCTTTCTTCCCCTTCTGTTCCCTGTTACTATGTTGAAATAGAGTAAAATCTGAAGAGAGGAAAATAAAATAGAAACATAAATCAAAAGAAACTAAATACAATACAATAAAATAAAATTAATCTGAGAGTATTCCATTCATATTGAGCCGTTTTAACAGTGAAGGGCAAAATCATTAATTTAATTCTGTCTGTATTTGAATATGCCCTTCCTTGGCAAATATTGAGGGTAACACAAGTTTATTCTTAAAATAATGGTGAAATTACATGCATGAGACTATTGACTACTTGCCAAGTTTAACCATTCGTACTGCAATTAATTTCATTCTGCCCTGTTTAAAATGAATCCTTTTCCCACTGAAATCAAGATTCTTGTTGCCATTAGCCTTAGGAAGAGTGGTTTCAGACTGCTTTTCAGATGTTCAGAGCAAATATTTTGGGATTTTCATCTCTAAATTGACATGGCTCCCTGTGAATAGACAGGGCAAGATCTCAGGAGCCTCGGAAATGGGATGGCAGAATTACACTCTCATTGCAAAGAGCATTGCTCTCAACCATGCAGCAAGGCTCTAGACCAGTAATCATGAGGAAAATGTGCCTCCATCATAAAGGTGGGATGATGGTTTAGTCCCTAGGGAGATCTCTAAGCCTAAAGAATAATAAAAAGTCTAGTCTTTTTGGATGGAGCTGTGTGTATCTACTGAAAGACCAACCATAAAAACCACAGTAAAAGCTTACAGTTAACATTGCTGTCCCACAGCGGCTGTATAAGGGCTTTTTCACGTAATCATCCTGTGACTGTTTAAGATTTTGCCAGTAACAGGGATTTCCCCCTCTTTCTTTGGACTACACATTTTGTCAAGTGCAGCAGGAATTTACCTGGCAAGGAAGGAAGGGGATGAAGTTCACTTACACAGAAGCTGACACATGAGCTCTGCAAAAACCACTTTACCACTCCCAGAGAAAGCATCAGTGTTATTTCCTTATTTTGAGCTATAGGAGTTCACATCCTCATTTTTTCTACAGGCACTTTCACATCTCTCACACACACACACACACGCAGAGAAGATATCTCCCTCCCATTCTCCTTTTAAGCTGATAGTCCACAGGTTCACTTCTTTTGCTGGGCCTCCTAGATCTTTAGAATCAGCACATTTCTATTCAAAGCCGAGGACAGGTATCCCAAGGAGAGGAAAGAGACACTAATCAGGTCTTGCCTCTGCCACAAGCTCTTGGATGACCTTCAGAAAGTTACTTGTGAACTTTGGCTCTTTTACCTATAAAATAAAGAGAATATTACTTCTTTTCTCTTACCTCGTTAATGTAAACTGAAAAAATCTAAAGTTTAGACACTTTCTCATATATGTCTCGGTGCTATGAAGCTGTTAGCACTCTTTGGAGACAGAGGTCTGCTACAACCTCCCTTACCTACCCATGCCAGGATTACTCAGAATTTTATTCACAGGGCAGTTATCATAGTTTGTAGTTGCCCTGACTGTCCTCCCTACTGCTTATAGGTAATTCTCCATCTTCTAATTGAAAACAGGCGGCTTGGTTGAGCCAAGTAATGACTCAGGTCAGTCTATTATGTCAGAACAGCATTTGCCTCAAAAGTTGTCTTGTTCTGCAAGATGCAGCTGTGCTCAAGCCGGGCATATGTTGCTTAAAAAAATGTCTCTTTCTCTTGATGACTCAGAGGTGAAGAGCACAGGCCATTTCTATGGATCTTACCCGTGATTTCAGATGACTTTCATCATCAGTGCTAAACCCCTTCAGTAAGGCTAAGAGAGCTTTCCACTGGTCAAATTAAAGCTGTGCCACACTGCCAATAGGAGCTAACAGGACTAAAGCAGGACAGAAGCAGAGGCTTTGTAGCCCAGTGGCTGTAGCAGTCAGATGGAATAAAGCTGTCTTGGTTTCTGGTCCCTGCTTCCAGGCTTTTGTAGATTACCCAGTACCTATTATTCACACCGGTGATGTAGATTAAAAAAGTCACATCAGTCCCATGCCTAGCTCCACTTGGAAGAAGAGCTGAGTCTTGTCTGGAGTTGTTGTGGAGCGGAAACCTCTCCTCCTACTTCTTCCTGCAGGTCTGGTGTTGTAGTATGCCCTTCCTGCCCTGTATGTATGAAGACAGAGCTCCTCCAATACCTGGATAATTGTGTTAGATAAGGGCAATAATTACATACTACACGCTTGTAACCCTTTTCATGGACAGCTTACAAAACTCCTCAAAAACATCCATCCATTCTCACAACATGCCTGGGAGGCAGATAAGGTTTGTTATGCATACAAGCCATCATTTTCCGTGTACCAAGAGACACTACTTTATTGCGGGTACACGAAAGATAAACGACTTGCCCAGGCAAAGCCTGGAAGGGAACTTTGGGTTGCTCCAAACCATGTGTTTCAATCCTTAGGCCAAAGCAGTGTTTTCAAAGTTATTTAACCTGGCAAAAGTTAAGGCAGTGGGTTACGCCACTGCGATAAATCCTGCTTTCCTGGTTTACCACAGCAGGGATGAGCGTGGCAGAGGAGACATGAGAAGGGCTGATAAGGCTGGCAGTGCTCTCCCTGCTGCTCTCCAGTGCGCGTGTGCACTTCAGCTCTGCCCTCCTGGGGGTGAGCACTGCTTCTAGACTGCGTGATGAGTCAAGGTATTGTGGCTGAGACAGCAAGCATTGGCTCTGTCACCAGGCAGACAGACAGACATTCAAAGAAACCACAGCCCTCTGGTTTCTTTGCCCTTGTTTGCCTAATCAAGTTTGGGTTGTGTGTGCGTGTACACATTTTTTCAACCACAGCACAAACAAATACTGCTTAACACCTGAGGGTGGCTGGCTCTCAGAAGTGCCTCTGGAAAGATGACTCAGAGGAGGAGTAGTGGGAGGCTCCTATGGCATTCGTCCTAACGCGGGAAAGAGCATTCCCTCTTACTGTAAGTGATCTAATTATATTACTGTAAATCTCACTCTCACATTTTCAGCTACCTCCGCATCAGCTCTCAGGCTGAACTTATGTAATTGTGGAAAGCTCTCTGTCAAACAGAAGATTCCTGCTGCATGCCACATTGTTTGCAGAAGACTTGTATGTGAGAGTGAGCACAGAAGGGAGACTTCAGTGCAGAAGACTTGAAAGTGATACCGTCTCTAAAGGTCATGAATTTGTCCACTAAATTATACCATAGGCCTATAACAATTGCAAAGAAAATGAGCAGTCTAAGAAAGGTATGTTGTTTTCTTCAGTGGGATAAATCCCATTTAGACAAATAGGCCAAATTTTTACTCCTAATGTTCCAATTAAAGACAATATTCCTTCTACTTCTTGTCCTCAGTCTCACCTAGTGCCACTGATCCTATCATTAAGCTGCTGATAGAGTCCTGGCTTCATTTCAGTGGTCCTCCACCTGTATCCCCCTGTAGGTGCTCCCCAAAAGCCAGCTCATCTCACACAGACCCCTGTTAACATGGGAAGAGGACCCAAGACTAAGGTCAGGAGCATCTGGTAAAAGACGATCGAGGTGATGACCTGGGAGCAACAAGCACTTGGGGAATAAAAAGTGCTTTATGGCTGTGCCAGTTTTTATTGCTATGGCTGGCTGACCAGGCCTCGTTAAGTTGGTGTGTGGAAGTGACTCTACCATTGAGGCTTTTTGAGGGAGAGGGTAACCATAGAACTGTGGAATGGTTCTGGTTGGAAGGGATCTTACAGATCACCTAGTTCCAAACCCCCCACCATGGGCAGGGACGCCTTCCACTAGACCAGCTTGTTCAAATCCCTGTCCAGCCTGGCTGGGAACACTTCCAGGGATGGAGCATCCCAAGATGCTCTGGGCAACCTGTGCCAGTGCCTCACCACCCTCACAACGAAGAATTTCTTTCTATCATCTCATCTAAATCTCTCCTTTTTCTTAGTTTAACACCATTCCCTCTTGTCCTGTCACTATCTGCCAATGTAAAAAGTCTGTCCCTGTCTTTCTTATAAGCCCCCTTCAGATGTTAGAAGGTGCTCTAAGGTTTCCCCAGACCCTTCTGTTCTCCAGGCTGAGCAACCCCAACTCTCTCAGCCTGTCTTCATAAGGAAAGACACTCCAGCCTTCTCATCATCTTCCTCTAGGCTTTCTCCCAACAGTTCCATGTCATTCTTATGCTGGGGACCCCAGGGCTGGGTGCAGCACTCCAGGTGGGGTCTCACAAGAGTGGAGTAGAAGGGGGCAGCACTTCCCTTGACCTGCTGGCCTCGCTTGTTTTGATGCAGCCCAGGATGCAGTTGACTTTCTGAGTTGATAGTGCACACTGACAGGTGATGTCCAGCCTCTCATTCACAATAACACATAAGTCCTTCTCTACAGGGCTGCTCACCATGAGTTCTTCTCCCAGTCTGTACTCAGATTTGGGATTACCCCAACTCAGGCGCAGCACCTTGCACTTGGACTTGTTGAACCTCATGAGGTTCTCATGGGCCCAATTCTCACAGCTGTCCAAGTCCCCCTGGATGGCATCCTTTCCTTCTGTTGTATCAGCTGCACAACTCAGCTTTATGCCATCTGCTGAAGGTGCACTCGGATCCCACTGTCTATGTCATTGATAAAGATATTACAGAGCACTGGTCCCAAAACATAGCCTCGTGGGACAACACCCATCATTGGCCTCCACATGGACATAGAGCCATTGACCACAACTTTCTGTCTGCATTTGGAAAGAAAAGGAAGGGAAGAGCACTGCCTGCAAGCCCTGCTCTCACTGCACCTCAGAGACATCACTAGGAAATGAAACAGAGGCACGAATGGATGCAGCTATGTGTGCCAGTGCTTGCCAGAGCAACTGAACAGAGCTTCAGAGATACAAGTACCAAGGATGCAGTCAGAGCAGCGCCCTGAGCATGTCCTGAGAAAATCTCTGAGAAGGTGCCTGGGGCAAAATGTAGATTGGAAAAGAAACCTGAATGGCAGAAAATTCTGAGCATGTCTCTGCAGCCTGGTGCCCCTGGCTGGTGCCATTCGATGTGCGTGCTGAGCCAGCCTGGGAGGAGAGCCTGAGCTTGTCTGTGCCGCCCCTCAGAAGATGCTGTTGTGCTCAGCTGGCTGAGCTCCAGCCGCCTCCGAGCCCTGCAGAGCAGCCTGTCCGCATCTGATCAAAGGCACGTCTACACAGCCTCTGAGATGACTCTGATTCCTTTTTTAAATTGGTTTTATTTTAACCCCTGCTCTGTTCAGAGAAGAAAAAAAAATGCAAAGCAAAACACACATTCCTCATAAATAAGGTAGAACATTTCAAGCAATTGACACCACCATCTTCTCCACTTAACTGAGGCAGCCCACTTGGACTGTGCATTTGGTGGTCATGCATTTGATGGTTGAGACAGAAGAGACAATATTATTTTTAAAAGATAGTTTCTAAAAGAGACCAGAATTTGATCTATTTTCTAGGGAATGCAAATGGCAATAGGCTGTATAAAAAAGGGAGGGAAATGGTCACTTTAGTCCATACTTCTAAATCAAAAACAAGCAAAGAAAGAAAAAAAATTACATGAGGTCAACAAAGAACCAACACCAGAGTCCAGGAAATTGTCAGATAAAGAAACTGCAGTTCATATGGACCCCTTTCTGTTTACTAGGGTTACACTTGCACCTCTGCACAATGTTCACATTCAAATTCTAGCTAAACTAAGGAGGGGTGAAGAAGTGATTTTCTAAGGTAGTCACAAAATGGAAATATAAACGGAGAATTTGTGCCAATGCCCTGCCACATAAAGAGGGAATATAAGGGTGTAACAACAGCATGAGCAACAAGATGCTGAAAGCAACCTGAAAGAGCCAGGGAGTATGTGTCTAGGCTCTAAGTAAAACCTTTTTTCTGTAGTTGTTATTGTCTCTATCAATGTGTGATGAAGACAAAACCTCACATTATGCCCTTAAAAAAACATAACACAGCTCATTCTGTTGAGAATTGAGTTTTCTGTAACTATGATAGCTGATTGTTTTATCCTGTGAATACTTCCAAAAAGCACTCACATGCACACATAAACTCTCCATAAATTTCACCAAATTTTTATGCACACACGGACATTCCAGTTCACCCATCAATACACACATGTTGAATTTTGTCTGTTTTCTTATTCTTTATTGTACACACATGAAAATGAGAGGCCAAATAATGTAGATGTATTTAGGACCTAGTCCTGCTTCAATTGAGTTGAAGTGGGTATCTTTGATGTTTTCCAGTGTTCTTTCATCCCGCATCAAAATCCCATCTGTTGGCATCAGGTAAGTAACTGGAAATCTCAGCCTGTCTTTAAGAATCAGGATTCTGGGCTTTAAGGCTGAAAACATGTCCCCAGGGCATGAAACCAAAACACTCAAAGATCCAAAGGCAGTTTTAAAAGGACCTGACAATCTCAGTTTTTTAAGACCTTGAAGTTTTTAAGCCACTCCCATGATTTTGGGGGACTAAATTGGCAGGCCTGGAATTTGTTGACTTGCACTGGGCAAGCCACTGCCCATGATGTCAGCACCTCCTCTCCCGGAGGGTTGGCTGTGTCTCTTCTGCCCACAAGGTGCTGGAGATACATTTCTACCAAGGTCAATTTTCTAGATTTCTCTGAGTCACCCCACTCTTATTAAAGAGAAAAATATTTTTAGAAATATAACAGGATCAAACAAATAGTGCTACTCTGTTTCGGAACCTCAATATGCTCTAACATCTTTGATCCCTTAGTTTTACAACTCCCTTTTATATATACAAACGGGGTGTAAGGTAGCACAGAATTCTGGATTATTTAACTTGCCAAGGTATGGAGTATAGCTAGAAAAGCATAAATGTAAGAAGATATCCGTAAGGTGTTGTTTCAGAGCTAAGCACAGACAACAAACTGAGCGTTTAATCCTTTTATTCAGTTGTGACAGACCTATGTGCTGTGTGTGTAATTTCCCAGAATCAGTACACTGAATGATTAAAATAAAATAAACACACTAAGGAAATACAAACAAGACAAAATATCTAATTATCACCTAAGAAAAATTATACCTTGTTTGATTAAGCACATTCTAATTGAACTGAGATGAACCTAAAGAAAAGTTGAATTTTCTTGCTGAAGCAGGGTCACATACAAAAATAATTCTCAAAATGTTAAGATCTACTCCTTATCTTCATTTCAGAGTTAACAAGCATGAAATCTATCTAACTGGTTAAAATCTGTACAAGAATGCTATGACAAATCGCAATCAGCTGTCACATTTGCCTGTTTTATGTCTTCATTGTTCACTATCTGTGAACATTTATTCAAGCCAAGTGTTGCTGGTATGAATGTTGGTTTTCATTTAACGGAGAAAATCGCTAGGATCATATAACTATCTGAGGATTTGTTGCAAAGATTGGTGGATGAAATGGATCTCCAAAATATTCGTGAATATAATGTAGCCCTAGCTAAGGCTGTGAAAGCGCGAGAAATTTCCATTTACAAGGGACTCCTATGAAACTGACATTTACTTTTCTCTGAATCAGAAAAAAAAAGAATTGCCATGACTGATAAAAAATTCATTGTATCGTGATATTTTTATTTCTGTGATAGACAGCAAATTACAGTTTGAAAATAAAAGTAGATTGGAAAAATCACCTCCTCCCCCTTAGCTTCCCTTCGAAAAATGTTGAAATGGAATATTTTGACCTTCTCAAAATACTTCTTCCCAATTTTTTTCCCCAAAACAAAAGGTTGTGAAAATCAACATCCCTCAGAGAGCAGTTTTGGTTAGACAAAATGTCATTTTCTGATGGAAAAAAAGCATTCCATCAAAAAAAAATTAACCAGCTCGAGCAATAGCTCTGGATTTCACACTCTGGGCTAAATTTGCAGCCCTTTGCCCTCTGCAATGAACTGGAACACTTGAGAAGTAAGGAACTAATCAGGGGAGAGAAGCACTCTCCCAGTATAGTTTGGAGACTATGGGGAGGGGGGGGGCTACTGGAATGGGTCTGCACAGGCGTGCTGCTCTATGAGTTCCCATGGTGTTTGCTCCCACTAGTCCAATTACAGCATCAGAGACAGATTTGTAAGAGTCGAATTTTTTTTCTTTTCTGAGGAAATAGCTTCATTTTGTTTTGTTTCTTGCTGTTCTTGGCATGGAATTCATGTTTTATTGGTATGAAATACAAGTCTGTTTTGACACTTGCAGAGACAACGCAGACAGAGTGAAGTATCTTTCTAGCTATAAACTGAAGTCTGTATGCCTTGTAAATAGTTTTTTATTGCTCATACAGTATAAAAGAAAAAAGAAAATTTGTTACAAACACAGATAAGTTATCTGTGTCTTGCTGTGTGCTTTCCTCTTTCTTTCAAAACAGGAACCTGGTTCACCAAGAGCATCAGATCCTTTCACGTACTTCAGCACATGAAGCAGTAAGCAAATCCCTGAAATCTGAGTACAGCTTCACCGCATAGCTGTGAAACTTTGCCTCCCATTAGGCTTGGTAGAAAGTTGCTTCTCCGCAAGCAGGCTGTAGCGACAAGATGGTCTTGGTGCCTCTTTGGTCTGCAGTGGCTCAGAAATGCTGGACTAATAAGAGGAGTCTGGAGGTTTGGTCTGTGCAGTTGGAAAGACATTGGCCCTACTTTAAGTTGCTTTTGATCTACCATAAGAGCTAAAGTGTACAGGACTGAAGCCAGCACATTTTTGTCTCAGAAGAGGCACAGATCTCTTATCTGTGTGTTGCTCTCATACCTAATACAGCATAAATGCGACTTTCGTCCTATAAGGACTTGAGGCTAAAGCAGGCAGGAAACAGTGTTTTCTCTCTCTCAAAACTTTTAAAGATTTTTTTTTCTCAGTAAGTCTGTACCTCATTAACATGAATCAAAAGCCTTTAAGCCCTTTTCCTCTTCAAGAGTGAAGACTTTTCACCCAAGACACAGGAGGACTCAAGAAGGACCAAACTGCTACATCTGTACCAAAGAGTGGAGCAATGCTGGAGGACTCTCAAGATCTGTCGCACCTTCTTGGCCAGGAACATTCTGTTGCATGCTTCCATCCCTTGGAGCAGAGTCTGAGGCACTCGGGCTGTGACCCATGTCGACTCCTGAACCGTGTTAGTAAGTGGGGCTGAAATTGTGCCAGGAAACTTTCTAGCAGTTTAATGGCATGACCGTGTCCCAGCATTCAAGCCTGTGGCACCGACACTATGATTTTATCAGTATCATCATACTGGATCAGACTAAGGAGTTGCTCTAAAATCTTGCGCACGAGTACTCCATCCCCTGACTGTTAGTGCTTCTGCTTTAAGTCATATTTTAGGACTGTTGATAACATCATGTGTCCCAGAGTTATAACAGGACGACGCTTGGTGCTGTGTCATCCCGAGGGCTCCACATACAACCAGCTATCACTGTTTAGGATAATGGGAGGCAGAATTTTACCTAGACAGTGCAAGACCTTGTATCGGTAATGTGGGATGGAGTGGAAAACCAGGTGACTCTGTGTAATCAGCTCAGGTTTGCTCCAGCCCTGCTGAACCCAGATAGCTTACTGCAATGTAATTTAAGCACTGTGGCAGCACACTTGCCCTTTAGGATATGGGAGAGCTTTTGAACTTGGTATATAGCTGCTCTATGTATTTGTGACAAGTAGTCATTAAAGACAAGCTTTGAATAGTACTTCTTCAAGGCTGGGACTCTGGAAATGCTCATTTTAATTGTGAAACTCAAACAGAAAGCTGCAGAAACTCACTCTTCGCCCACGTATCATGGATTTACTTTCTTTCTCATCAAAAGGGTATGAGAGAGTTGTCTTCTCTTTCCAGAAGATTGTAGTATAGTTTTGTCTCCTCTCTTATATGCAAGACAATGAACCTTTTCTTTGCCTGTCACAGGGAGTACTTCTGGAAAAGCCATCTGGTGCTCTTGGCCTTTTTAGTTCTTGTTCAGATTTATCCTGATGAAATTTCATGGCATCTTCCTGAGGCTTTTCTGCTTCTCTGCCAAATGTTGATCGGTACCTGTTCCTGTACGTTTCTATACTCTCCCACAGATGTAGTGATTAGCCTCAAGCATCTTTCTCTAAAACTTTAACATACCTTCAGAAACCGGAGTGGGACCATTGTTCTGTGTGACCTGGCTGACTTCCTCACTGCTAAATATTTAGTTTATAAGGGCATCCATTGCTCTATGCTCTATGGTCCTGCAGGTCTGCAAGTGAGCTCACTGAGAGCTCAATGTTCACCTAACTTTATGTTTTTCAGGAATGCTGTCCCTCTCTGGTCTATGGGTGATTTATAAGCATCTGTCTCATGAAAAATGGTCTGTGGCTGAATCTAAGTACGTGTCCCCTAGTCTTCAGGAGGCACATCACCAGATCATCAATCATTTCTCCCTCTCCGTAGCATGTGGAGAAGACCAGTAATTTGAAGGTTCATCAATCTGAAAGTTGATGTCAAGCAGATTGCCAAACTGTTTACTGCCCTTAAAGCACAGTTTCTCCCTGTACATTTTGGGTTGCAGCCTGAAAGAAAAACAGCCAGTCGGCAATAATGAGGATGTGTATACACGTTATCTATCCGTATGTTAATATCTTTTATTTGCACAGCTCATCAGATTATTGTCTGATGGGTTTAGAGTCTAAAATTATCTCTTAGAAGACTGCTTGTGCCTGCTCAAGCATGTGAACCTGAGACGACAATCTGAGGTTCAGGCAATGCTAGTAAAAATTGTACTCTGCTGGATGTCAGTGATTCACTCCCGAAATATGAAGCATGATAAACTGAGAGGAAAAATAAGTAAAATACCTCTCAAGGGGAAGCTGCATTTAAGAAGAGACAGCTTGGCACCAACTCTAAATATTTGCTATACAGAAGTGAGGCAGAGCTGTACCTCAGACACCCATGCTGGGTTTAGCCCTTTCAGTGGAGCAGAAGGCTTTATTGTATGGCCATTTCCCAGGATTTCAGTGGAATATCACCTGTCTCCAGAGCCTTTAGTGAGACATCTTGGCCTTCAACTGCAAGTTCATCTCCATGGATTATTCCTCCCGTATGGAGGAGTGACTCCACTGACTCAGGAGTGAGCAGCTCTTTACTGCAGTAGTGCTTCTCAGTAGCATAAGTGAGAAGGAGATTCATTTCTGTCGCCACCAAGGACTTGTTTATGTCTAAGAACTGGTAGAGGTGTAATTAGATTGACTTAAAGCCAGTCTGCTTAAATCACTGAGAAAATGTTTAAGCAGAACAGAATGGCTGAAACATCAGTTACATCAATTTGTCCTAATTGTCACTACAATATAAATGAGGTTGAAAACCTATTTAACTGCTACTGGTATTTCTACTTTGTGGCACACCAGGATAGAAGTACTCCAGTGTGACTGCTTCCTTCCTCAGGAAGTTCTAACTTTTCTGGGAAAGGACATCTATGTAACACATAGCTCCAAGCCCTAGCAATCTGGAATACAAAGCCTCTGATGTAAAACAAAAGATGAGAATGTGGGATCAGAGATTTCCTTAGCTGTTCTTGATGCCTCCTTGATGTTAAGCAATCTTGGTCTTACTCTGTCCCACTCACTCTTTCATATACACGCTCCTGCTATATGGTTTTGCTCCCTTTTACCAGTCTTCAAGAGAGAAAGGCCAAGGCTCCAAGAGCAAAATCACAAGAGCAACATTATTTGAGATTTAAAAATATCTGGCCTTTATATATGGATTGGATTCTGTTATCAGATGAATACGTCTAATTTGTTTGAAACCTCCTGGGAAAGGTCACATACAACACTTTCTGTTATGTTGCAACAAGACCATCGTATTTTGAGTCACAGAGAAGACAGGGTGAATGCACTCCTCCATGACCCAAGACTACATGTCTGAAAGTGAATTATATTTGCTTACCATTCATGCATGATTGTGTTCCTTTTCAATGGACAGGTTTTTGCTTCCTGGAAAGCACTTTTGATTTCCAAGGTTCTACAAGAAATTGCTCTTTCCCCAGGCAATGCTGACATCCCAACACTCCTTCATCTGACTGCTCTGGGCATGATTTTGTGTGTTTTTCCCAAGTGCACTGTAAGAGCTCAACCCTGTATTCCCAGATACCCAAACTAGTACTGAATCACTGGTGTTCTAGATATGCAGAGTATGCAAGAGGGGACTAAAAGCAAAAGGTCAGTCTCTACTGAACTTTCTCCCTCATTATTAGGATTTTAGCACAATCTAAGACCATACTAAAAATATTTTAACACAGTATTTCTGCCTTCCCTCCTTTTCTAGTCTTCAGTGCCTTGGGTCTTTGTCCTACTCACCTTGATGCTTCCCCTTCACTCTGTTTTTCTGATTTTGGAGGTTTGCCCCATTGATTTTTTTCTATTTCTGACTGTTATTTTTGTCTTCTGTTTCCTCAATTTGTCTAACTCATGCTTCCCTCTTAGTTCCCTTACCTCTCTTTCACACTCTCTCTCTTTTTTTTTTTTTTTAAGCCAGGACAGTTTTGTATTCTTCCTTGTTTACAGTCATCCTGTTTTTCACCCTCTCCTTATTAGTTTCTTCATTTTGCTGTGTCTACTGTGGTTGCTAGAGCTTGTGATGAATATGCAGTTAGAAATAGTCCCAGTTTAAAGAAATTTCCAATATAAATAGAGAAGAAAGACAAAAAAACTCAAAAAAACTTTTGGAAAGAAAGGAAAACTTGTTATCTCCATTTTACTGAGGGAAAACTGTGGCAATAAAAAGATAAATAATATTTTTTAGGTCACACAGAAAGCCTGCGGCTGAACTGGGAGGAAATGCCAAGCCTCCCAGATTTCATTCAGCGTCTTACTCATAATTTCTTGCTGATTTTTGCAAGTGTCTGCAGTGTAATGATTTGCAGTGTGATAATAATGGCACTGTCCACAAAAGAGCAGACTTCCTGCACTACTATGGGTTTTCAAGCTTGCCATAAAACTTGCTGATTACTTGGCGTACACAGCATTGCAGACTAAGAATTATTTTAAGAAAAACAGGATGTTTTTTTCCAGGACAAATTCACGTCTTATTGCAAAAGTCCACCAGACAACCAACCCTATAAGTTCTGACATCTGTATTTAACCAGCAAATTCTTTGAGGAAATTTGGAGTCATCCAGTTTTCCTAAGTTTAAATCAGTTCCATTAAGAGGAACATTGGTCCACATTCCAATATATTCACAGAATTCACCTCAGTCCGTGTTCAAAATCTTTATTTTATTTGAAATAGGTGTCATTACTAACAACTCCTGATTGTTCTGTGATCAGTGCTTGAGACTAATTGCAGTATCAGCTGACACTTGCAGTAATGGTTCTCATGGAGAAGGAGTTGGGAGTACCCAGGCATGTCTCTCTGAGGTCAGCTGAATATCCATCACCAGTTATTGCTTGCTTTTCACTGCTTTAATCTGCTCCAGACAGGCCATTGCTCTCTAAATCTATTAATTTTAGGGAGATTTTACATAAATATGTCATGAGGGAGGAGGGCAGAAAGAGAGCAGAACTTCGAAACATCTCCATGTATTATGTGTGAATGCCTAGGGAGATGCCAATGGGGAGCTGCAGAAAACCTAGCAGCACTCACCTGCCTAGATCCTATAATTATACAGCTGCATCTCCAACAGCTGGAGAGTAAACGGGCAGCATGACAGTACTCCTCTTTCCTTCTCTGAAAGCTGATTATTTGGGACATAACTTGGCGGCTGCTGGTTGAACTCAGAGCCTCAGTGTGTGCTGCTCGCTGCCCAGGCCTCTGGGTCCCCAGGTACCCACTCTCAGCCAGCAGAGCTACAGGTTTGCCTCCTGATGGTGAATGACAAGAAACAGTACAGCCTTGCCTTCACGCAGGGCAGCTGTCTGTCAGAAGAACGCTCCTGCGACAGAGTTAACTCCTGTGAGGCTTCCAGCTTCACCACATACAGAGCCAAGCTTTCTTCACCTGCAGCGTGGCCTTGGCCTTTCATTGGGCATAACTACCATGGAGGGAACGTGGTTTTGATCTCAGTCCATTGGCTTGGTTGAGCTTGTAGCAGAGGTGTGTGTGCATGTGAAGCCACATCTCACTTCAGCTGTGCTTAAATTTCCATCCTACCCCTAATGTGTCTATTGCTCCTGTGAGTAGACTGAGAGAACCAAATGAGTTATATAAATATAGCCACATAACACAGCACAAATGTGCTTTAAACACATTTATGCCTCTGAGAGGATTTCAGGATTAGTGTAACTGCTGTGCAGTTGCCTCAGTAAATGTGATGTGATAAATTGATATAATTGGCTTCTTGGTGCTGCACTGAGGCACAGGGATGGGAAGAGAAAGCAAAGTGCAGTCTGCTGAGGCTGCCCGCACTGATGGAGAAGCTTCTCAGATATCTCAGAGAAGCCAACACTCACATCCATTCAAACCGAAAACTAGCAAATGAGTGCACTGACAGTAAAACAAAACCCGAACCCACCAGCACCTCCTGATGAAGACAGAGAGGTGCCAGAGTGAAGATGAGAACTATGTCAAATTCAGATCTCACGAACAGTGGTGTAAATACAGAGTACCTCCAGTGAAATCTATGAAATGGGTTTGAAATGGGCTAGAGGCGCTTATTTACAGCATGTAAATTTAGACATTGACTCAAATCCCTAATTTATGAGGCAACAGGCTTCATCTAGAGTTTGGAGGTACCACAAAGAGATCCAGATATATCCAAGGCACACTCATGCTAAAAATTGTTCTAGAACCTGTCTGTCTCTCTGTTAATGGTAAAGAGAATTTGGGGAAATAGAATCATCATGTTGGTGTATAAATTAGATATGCAAAATCTGGCAGAGAGGAAATGCCCTGGAGTATCCATATGTGGATACGAGAAACATTGGGTGTCACTGTTATATGCCAGATACTCTCAAGGCTGTAATCTGCTCCCAGGCCTTTACTATCATTTGACAATCTTCTCTTTCAGTACAAAATTTCACCCCCTCCCATGTTCTTGATATATTCACTGAAACATTACAGCATGCTTCATTTGGAAAAATATTTGCTTTAGGTCCCATGCTTAAAAGCTTTGAGGCATCCTACGTGGCTCCAGATGGATGTTTGTGCTAAATGCTGTGCTGTTTGGCACTCTCTGGTTGTACAGAGATTACAATGGTGCACCTGCAAGGGCAGACTTTTTAAAATTCTCCAGCTCATATCAGCTTTCTGACTCATACTCTCACATGCAAAGCCAAAGACGGGTGCCTCTATAGGAGCATGGTCACTGGAGTGGAGCCGGACACTAGTCCTGTGACTGAGCACACTCCTCCCTGCCACCCAGACAGGCCATCCATTCAGCTTGATGTACCAGCTAGAAGCACCTCTAGCTTCTTCAAGGCAAAGTTAAGCAGTAAAAGTGACTCACCCACAAACACCTGGCCTCCCCTGAAATGCCTGAGCTGGGTGATGGTAAACAGCACTGGAGGAATGGCAGCCTTTTCTATCAACTCCCAACTTCAGTGACTGACTAGGAGAGGACCACTTAGGAAAACTGCTCCATGTGAACACTTAAAGGTTAGTTACCAGTCTCTCACTGAGAGAGAAACCTGACTGAAGCCATGTAGATGGGCTTAATAAGCACTCTCATACTCAGTTTGGCATATCAGCAGATGTGCCAGTGTTCCTTAGAGGCAGCAACACAGTCACTGCGCCAGCTGGACACACAAGCCAGGGTGTTGAGTTCGGGTCTGGGACAGGCTCACAGGCAGCACTGGGCTTCTACCAAGTGCCTGCACCATTCCATGTTCAAGACAGTGCCCTCATGGCTGCTGCTCCTGCAAATGTTTCCACTGACCGGAGACCTCCCTTGGTATGCTTTTTTCCTGACAGCTCCACACGCAACCTACCCAACCCGACCTGGTTAGCAGGAGGCAGGATGGTGACAGCTTCACGATTTTGAAGAGATAAGAGAGTTTTTCTATTACTGTACTGCGCCTTCTGCCTTGCTTTTGCAGCATAGTGTGGTGCTTCCTGCAGATTTCCTGGAAGGTGGCCTGTGTCATCCTGACCTTCTGCAGCGATGGTTCGTCATCTTGCATCTGGCACACAGTGTTTTGGCACCGATGGCGCTTTCTTTCCTCAAGCCGGAGTGCATCCTTGTCAATCTCAGCAAGCTGTGTTTTTATAGCTCAGGAAAAGTCCCTATTTGAAGCAGCTTCTCAAACTCAAACCAGTTGTCTTCCTCAGCCTTGTTTACTCCTCATTCTCTGCAGTTTCTGCAGCTGCTCTCTACAGCTGAGGGCAAGGCTGGGGTGACAGCAGCTGCTGGAAACTCACTGCCACAACTGCTTAGGTGATACTGGCACAAAACTTTACTGTTTGAAGGCAATCCCTCCATCAGCTCCCCAGTACCCACTCTGGACCCTTGGGGATGAGCCTTGTGGTGCAGAAACATGTCAGCCCACGACAGCCTCAGGTATTGGAGTCAGCTATTCCAAAGGAACTTGGTCTTGGTACAGGAAAAGCATTGAGATTTTGGCCTCAGCCTGTGAAAGGTAGTGATTTAGAGCTAAATTCTTCTCACCATCCCCTTGTACAGTGCAGAAGCTCTCTCAGAGCTCTCTCAGGACCTCTCTCATGCACAGGGCCTGGCATGAATACATAGGGGCATAGAGGCCCCACAGCTATGAATGCACAGTTTCAAGGAAAATTCCCCTACATGGAAATAAATATTAAAGTAGAAGTTGTCTGTCTGCTTAAACCAGGCTGGGACAGCGAGGCTAAGTAATCTCTCAGCTCTTTCACACTCAGCCACTGACTCTTCATCTGTATCTTTTTGGCCTGTGACTTTTGTGACTGGGACCTCCATCTACTCTCCGATCCAAGGACTGAGTTTTCTCCAACGAACCACCCATCTTCCTCGGGATGACACAAGTCTTCTGCAAGGACTGCTTCTCCTTAGGTTGAAGTCTCAATCACATCAATTTTGGAGAATGGCGCTTCCTTTAGCTCTCCTTTGGGCCAGGCAGTGGTTGCTGAATCTTTTAGTATTCTGTGTGTCCTGTGTATCACCTCTTTTCCAGATGAAGTATGGGACAATATAAAGTCAAAAGCTGATTTAATTCTCTCAGTTTAAAAGCCTCCAGCTTTACACCCCTTAATGCTTGAATGTATACAGCATGATGGTGTCTTAACTTCCCATCAGTGGCCACAAACATGGCAAAACAAATTCTGGTCTCAAGCAGAAACTCCTGATATCTGATGGTAGACTTGCAGTGGCGTAATGAGGCATAGAATTTGCTCCAATGTGGTTTTAATACAACTGGAAACACTCAGGCTATTTATTATGGGAATCATATAAACAAGTCATTCAAACAAAATCCTCCTGATTTTACAGCAGTCTAGACATGTAGCATATTGCGAGGCCATGTCTAAAGGACAGCGTCATTGAAGTTTTTATCCTTATTTTCAGTTCAGAGGAGAACTAAGGATAAATAAATGTGGCAGTCTGGCACCTCACATATTATCCCACAGTACCTAAAAGGAGTGTCAGAGTCATCTGAAGAGCCCCTTGATTCTTATGTGATAAAAAACATTTATTTCGTGTTTGCTGTGCTGGGATAACATCGGATCTACTGTGTTTTGCCATGTTTGCACACTTTCTGTGGGAAACCTCCTCATTCCAATGAAATGGGTTGATAGGACGCATTTTATTAGAGCTTACTGGAAAAATGTGCCATAAGTGCCAAGAAGCCGGGACTGTTGTCCAGCTGGCTGGAGACAGAAAATGTGTAAGTTACAAAAAGTCACAGGATTGCAGGATTGCGTGGAAATTCCTGTCTCGGCTGGTGACTGGTCTCCCAAATTCATACACTCTCCATGAAACACATGCAAACCTTCTGTGCCAGTCCTAAAAGATATCTAGGAAATATACCATAAGAGTTGCCTTAAGGTCAGTAGGATTTTGAAGAAATGCGCGTGTGCAGAGTTGATCGTGCTCCTGGAAGACCCCCATGCTCCCAGGGACATACATAATGGCAGCATGACACTCCTGCACACCTTCAGGGCACACAGCACATTCCCTCCTGTGGGGCTCTGTCAGCTGGCACAGATGGGACAATGTTGTCCCCTCTTCAGACTTTGCATGTTCCTCCCCCCCTTTTTTTTTTTGTGTGACTGAGGCTCATCTTGAAACATAAATCTTAGCCCAGAGCTCTCTGAGCACAGTCAACGACATCTGGAAGTAGAAAATGCCTCCCAAATATTTATGAGATATGTCAGCATTTTCCAGATTACTATTTTTCCCTAGCGTCTAACCTGAAACTTCCTTACCTCATTTTTAACTAATTTTTTTTTTGTTTATTCATGAAGACGTTGCAGTAATTAAATTTTATGAGCAATATTCTAAATGAGGGTGTAAAATTAATTTCAGGAGACAGCAGACCAAAGAAGAGGAGTCCTGTGGAGAGGTTTGGAAGAGGAGACTGGGTCTGATGTGTCCTTTTCTGGCACAGGAAATGCCACAGGGGGAAGGAAGGCAGAAATTGCTTGTGGGAGGGGGCAATGGAAACTGCAGTCACTAGTGGATGACTGACAAGAGTGAGAAACATAACATTAACAGAAGTTGCACACTATGTCTGGGTGAGATGCTTTACTGGGCAAAACATCAATGGAAAGACAAACTGCGATAGAGGGGGACATGGTTTCTCAAGCTACTGGGAAGAGGTTTTTGGCTGATTGCCAGGACATAAATATTTTAAATGAAGTTCAGGGTCCACCAAAATCTGTGAGAGCTTAAGCATCAACTTTAGCAAGGTTAAAATTTCACTCTTTGTGTTTTATTTTTTTTTTTCAGTGGGTGTGGTAACTTCAAAAAACATCAAAATACAAGTAGGCTGGTATTAAATCTGTGAATCTGGATTCATAACTACAGTCCTACTTTGCTTGACTCAAAGAACTGAAGCAAAACAGAGTACCAATGTATTGAAAAAAGATGCGGTCAGATCTAACATAAAAAGCCTTCAGTTAGAAGTAATCTAACTCCTTAGTTCTGGAGCTGTGGTCTTGCTTGAAACTGGAACAGATCATCACTTTAAGTGTGGATCAGGTTTTATTAAATAATAGAGGAGGTAAAAAAGAAACTTCTCTAACAAAGTAGCAAGAAAAATTAGCAGCTGTTTTTCCCTTGTCTTTCTTTTTGTGTCTCATCACTCCCAATTTCATATCGATACACTGTAGTGATACAATATTGGCTATCACATGTATTTCAGTTTCAACTTTCAAGTATTGCTTCTCATCTGTATTGTCTGGATATATATATATAAATAACATTGACAAATTTAAGTCAAAATTCAGCAAAGCCCCTAAGTGTCTCCTCTCATGTATCTCAGGTATCCATAAGATATAGCAGTGTAAATGATATATTTTTCAGGCCACAACTGAGCTGGACAAATTGAGTGATGGGATTTTTGAGAGAGGGCAAGAAAAATGGACAACATAGAATATTTTATTTATCTTTGATCTGAAATGTCTTATTTGGAATAAAGTATTTAGTGTTGGTCTTATTTAGTTCTTCCCAAAACAATATGAGGCTAATACTAAAACATAAGAACTCTTAAGAATGAAATGCTGACCTTTCTGTACAATTGTCCTCTCTGTTTCTGAACACAGTTGCAGTTTTACAACAAACTGTAAAGTAGCCAAGCTGTCATGTAAATGACCTTATGCTACTCATATGATCAAAAGTGAGGCAACATTGATGTGTTTCGCAACAGCAAGGTGAAAGAAAAGCAAGAGAAAGTCTGCATTTGGAGGGGAAGATACACATTGTGAATACAGATCAATGTGTGCAAAGAATTCATTCTAGCATGTAAACTATCTGCAGAAGTTTAGCTAGTGTACAAACAGTCTTACAATGTGTTTGCGTTTCGCAGGCCAACAAACACTCATCATTAAATCAGTGAGGCCAGTCAAGATGTCTGTAACACAGCAAGAAGCACAGCAAAAGCAGCAGCAACAGCAGCAACCAACTCCCTTCTCACTGTCTGCAAACATCCCAAACTTTTACAGTGTTCATTCCTAGCAGGCTGTTGGGAAGCGTGCTATCTTCTGACCTTAATATCTTCAGCCTAGAAGAGAGAAATCGTCTTCTTGAAAGCTGGTACTTTGATCGCCCTCAGAAATAAAGATCAGAGGATGTCTAAGGGTCTTAGGAATTAAGTTCTTGCTCTATTTCTCGCTTATGCAGGCACCCAAAATGCACACAAAGGCACATTTTCATATATCGGTTATGGACACAGACACACTTCAATGAGGGATCCTTACAACACACAAACTTAACTGACACAGTACGCAAATGTTTGCTGTGTACAGAACAATCAAGGAAACAGACTCATGTTTATTACTACTGAATCAGCAGCAGTCTAATGGATTAAAAACATCCTCTTTTTTTTTTTCTCTCTCCTGTTGTGAAAGTGCCAATGTTGTAAACGCTCCCTGCAAGAGAAGTGGGTGGACATGAAACGATTCATGACCTCCTCAATTCGTGAGCTCCCAGCCTCTCAGGTTAGGTCTTCTGGCTGCAACTCAAAACCTCCGAACATCAGCTACAGATATTTGGAGCCAACTGGGTTGGGAAAGAAGACAGTAAATGTCTGTTTCCGGTTCACAGGCCCCTGAGCGTCACCACATATTTTGGAAGTCTGTCTGGCTTCCTGACTTTAAGAGTCTCTTGATTTAGAGTTCAGGGAGCAGCAGTGAAAGGAGGGGGCAAACAAAGGTTATCTAAAACCTTGTGAATGTTTGGAACTTTTTTTTTTCCTCTGACTTTTAACACTTTTAAAGTCTTAATTTATTAATTTTTTTAGATATATTTTTAATAACTCCTGTTACTATAATCAATTGTGCTTCTTTACATGTATACTCTTCAAATTGGAAGAGATGCCCTAAAATGGGTCTGAGCTCTTCTTTATCCATTCAATTTTCCACTGATTTCACTGGTATCAGGACTGAACATCGAGGCCACTCTAAACCCAAAAAAGAAGGTTCTGTTTACACTGAAACAGTATTATCTTATATATGAAAATACTGCTTGTCCTATTTAGACTTAAGTCAGAACTTGTGAAGCTTTTGTACATCTAAATTAATAAATTTACTCAATCTGATTCAGTCTGTCTGAACATCTGCTTTTAATGTGGGTAGAACAGGATTATGCAACACTTTACATATTGTTATAAAACTATATTTAATCTTGCTGTGATAAGGAGCAACACAGCACAGAGGCTTGGCTACCACTCAGAATGGGGAAGTGGTGTGTAATTAAGAGGGATTGAACCTGTTCTGGTTCATTAAAATAGCTCAGTTTGGTGAGGAGCTAATAAAAGGAGCTCTAGCACGTGACAGCAAAAACTGAGTTACTGTAATGATCTTTAGAGGGAAAGAGATGTGGAGTATGCAGAGAACTGCCATTACCCATGCTGGAAGGAGTAGTTAGAAAAGGAGAAAAAGATGAAAGCAAGGGGACAAGGCAAAAACACATATGGTCCTTTTACCATTCTAACTGGTATGGGCATTCCTGTCACTCTATGCCAAGTTCTGTGTTGTGGAAGGGGCAGGGTTTTGGGATTTGGATCTGGTTGGGTGCATGTGATGAGTTGCAACTTCTGAAACCTCAGCTGCATGCTGAATGCTGGTCTTTCTGTTATCGTTGTGATCAGAGTACAGACTGTTCCTTCCTGGGCAAGGACAGCATTCCTCACAGGCTCCTCATCAACCTGACACTATTACCACATCTCAGCAACAAACTCCTACCCACATTTCCATACGTTTTCTCATTCTTGCAAAAGTGGCCCTGGTAGGGTCACATTTCCGGGACCAGGCCTACTGATCCATTTAACTTTCTCTTAATCAGAGCTGACCTGCATACCCTTGGCAGCGTGCCTGGGAAAGCACACAAAGCACAGCCTTCCCTTTTCATCCTGGGCGTTTATCAAAGGGCACAGATGTTGTTCTTGTCTCTCCTCAGGCCAGTGTTCCTCCCGTGCTAACCACCTCTTCCAAGCCCAAGGTGACTCTGCCTGTTGGTGTGGCAGGCAGTGCTAGAAGGACAAGAAAACCTACCAATGGGAAAGTCAGTGAAACACAACCTAAACCAAATAGATTGCTGCCTGCATTGCTGAAGAGAAGGCCTTGTAATTTTTAACTAGCGTTTTTTGATCATCTTGCAATGGTCTTTCGATGATGGCCTCTGACCAGATGCTGGGTCTTGCACTTCATCACCTCTTGAAGGATGACAGTACATGGCAAAACTGACCATTGCAAACGAGGTTTACTCAGAAGCACAAGGTGGAAATGGCCTGTCATAGTCTTTCCTGTGTAATTTTGGGTCTGCCTGCCACAGAGGTATGTCTGCTCTTTGTTCATCACAGAGTGATGCCGCCAGATAGAAAGGGCAGAGGGTGTTATGTCCAGGGAGGTGTGGGGCACCAGAACACTCCTCCACATGAACTCTGTCACCACAGGTGTGTTCAGGCCAAGCCATCACTTGGCACTGGCCATTCCCCAGAGGCAAAACCTGTCTGGCATGTTTGTAGGGTTTAGCTTCAGTCACTGCAGCATATGTCTGACAGTAATAGGAGGAGAGAAGCATTTGGATGCATCACCTTCAGCCCTTCCACTGAAAATCCTTAGGGAAAGGTAAGGCAAGTGCTGAAAAATACTCCCACTGCCACAAGCAGTTCATGCCCCTAGGGTGCTTTTGAAACCTTTTGCGATTCCAAAATCTGGGATGCTAATCTCAGAAAATGGAGCTGTTGTAACTTTTGCAATTCCACATCAAAAAAAGGTAAGTTTGGGCAAGTGAGAAATTTTCCTTTAAAATTTTTTTGCCAACTGAACGTTTCAAGCTCTTTTGTGTGAAGAATATTTGCTTGCCATAGAAAATCATTCCTTGTCCCTGAAAATCTATATCCTTGGCCTTGCGTCTATACATGAAGATCATGCCCAGTCTTTCTGGTTGCTGTATTCTGCACTGAAAATACAGACAACAATGAAATATCTTGTAACTCACTTAATCAAGGTTTTAAATGTTTTGCTATTCTTATTTATTTTATTGTGAATCTGTATTTATTAATGGAGGATAGGTCCAAGAGGTTTAGGGGACTTACTCCAGTTCAGGTGGAGTTCAGGAAGGTGCCTTTCTGTCCATTGAGGTCCTCTAACGAGGAGCCCAGAGATGAAACAACTCGTGGATCTGGGCCCCCCTCCAGATTTACAGGGGGATAACAGAAATTGCCTTTTGTAGCTTTGTCATTTATTTTACAGGCCTGTGTTGCATGTTTGCTCCTTGGCAGGATGAGAGCTACGAAGTGAATAAATATACTTCAACCACAAATGAGCAAGCAAATGGAAGGAAGTGCTGTTTAAAAAAATGCTTTCAGTGACTTATTCAAGTTACAAGAATGGCAAGAGGCATTTTCTAGGAAGGAAGAGAATTTCTAAATTGTTTTATGCAAGATGGTCTATTTTATGACTTCATTGTGAAAAAAAAAAAGTTAAGAGGTAACTACTGTGAACGGAATAGCTCTGGCAGAACATGAGCACTCCAGGGCTTGCTTTCTTTCAGAAAGAACATGTCCTATCACCATGATCATCCTCTGTTGCAACATCACAAAATTTGATATGGAGATTGTATTGCTGTTGTCTGTAAGTCCACTTAGTCTCTTTTTTTTTCCCAGTCTGACCTCATTCTACTGAGGGACAGCCAAATACTTCTCCCCACTTCTGTGGGCAACAACCATCTGCATGTATGGCTTGTTTCCTTGTTAGTCTTGCATGCTGGACATTTATTTGGTTGGTGAAATACTATGTCTGATGCCAGAAGAGGAGCTGAATAAAAACCTTTTACTGTGAGCTAGCAAGTCACTTACAGTCATTAGTCACTGAACACCTTCTTCTGGATTAAATAACACAAAATATGACCTAATCAAATTCTCCTTATTATCTCAGTGCAACAGCAAAAATGGGCCTGAACTTGAACTTGGGATTCCAACTCCAGTTTTGGATATACATAATAATCAGACTTCCAAGTTATCTCTCTTAATGAGTACAAGTCAATGTACTCAGTATTTTAAAACTCACATTAAAGAATCCTGAAAATCCAAAGCCTTAGTTCTTTCTATTTTATAATGACCATATTTGGGTTCAGGTTCAGACTTCTGTCTCACCTCTCTGAATCACGTAATGTACACATTTCCTTTATAAACATTAACTTTTACTGAATGAAAAACCACTACTAGAGAGCTGGATTTGACTATTATCACGCATAATAATTAAACCTCTTTATTGTACTTACTGCTTTAGACTTGGGTTAAACCAACTAGGAAAGTTCTCTTGTTTTAAAGTCTCATCTAGAGATGAGCCAGCTTATTACCAGTAATAACTGTATATAAAGGAATGAGCCATGCCATGGAGGATAGTTCCTGGCAATTCAGGCCTCAGTGGTAAAGTAGGTAGGTAGGTAGATTTGACTAAGAGTGGATTTTCTATCAATTGCACAGTAGCAGCCGTGCTACTTTCTCCAGCAGCAATGAGAGGACAGCTAGAATGAAATGCTGGCGTGTGCTACCTACAGGCTCAAAATCAGGTAAGTAATCTTTTTAATATATCTGACAGCTGACACGTTTGATTCCATCCATAGGATGGGCTAAACACTAATACTGAACAGTCTATAGGAATGCACCACTGTGCTCTATGCCCCATTCTTGCAGAGAGTTTTGTAATGTTCCCTGGTCACTGTCAACCTGTCTACAAAGCAAATATTCGGGGTGGAGAGGGGAAGAAGAGTTTTCATTTGTGAGTGCAAAAAGGTGAGGAAAAGAAATCAGGTTCCTGTGAAAGCTGAAACATGCTATGCAAATATATAGCAAATATACTCATTAGTTTTCCACTAGCAATACAGTATGTGTTGCTTACAGACAAGCTTATATTCTTCACTGCTGTGCTCCTCCTAAAGCTGCATCTCTGTGCCACAAAGTGTTCTCCTAAAAGTATTTGCTCATTATCATGGAGGTTCAACTCTCCGCGAGGAGGCAATTCATCCATCCTCTTTTTGGATCAACAGAAGGAACAAAAAAAATGAAGACAGAAGCAAAGCAGAAGTGAATTATTTAAAGATGAACAAATACATAAAGGTCAATATTAAGTTAATGTCAGAAAGTTATTAAGGGCGCATAGTGGAGTAACAAAGTGCCTTATGTCAGCAATGAGCTCTTGGAGGATAGATCCCTGCTCCCCCCATGGAGCAATTAACTACTCTTGCGTTAGAGAGGAGTGCTGGAGCTTCTTCCCACTTCTTCACACGAACACGGCACTTTCTCTGTCTCTGTTTCAAATGCCTTTTTTTTCTCCCCTTCTGTTTCTAATCTTTTCCTGGATTACTGAACGTACAGTGAAACTTCTTATCTCATGCAGGAATTACGTTTATAGCAGAAAAGGAACTCAGGGACTGAATGCCTCAGGGGCTTGGATGATGGGATGTAGAGACTTTTATCTGAGGTTGCTTTCTTGAATCAGGCCCAAGTTGGTAGTGACCTAAAATTGCCTCAGCCTGATGACTGTTTGGTCTCTGCTGTGAAATGTGTTTGGTGGTCTCAGTTTAATTCCTGGTAAATACTTGTTTGCGCACTAAATTACTTCCATAACTGGTATCCATGTTGGCAGTCTCACAGAGAGGTCAAGGGTTTGATGGGAACCGGGACTGAGCTATTCCTTCATGCTGTGAGCTGGTCCCTTCTAGGCATGCGAACTGAAGAAGAAGCAGTGCAATTTGCACTGGGTCAAGGTCTGCTTGCTTGCTAATCTGCTTCCTTTCGAGACCGTAAATTGCAAGATGCTAACTCTCAAAAATTACTTTGATTCAAAATAAAGTTTCATTCATCCAGAGTCCTTTTAGCATGCTGAAAGCCAAGGTGTCTCCTGAAACTTTAGATGATAAAGGGTTAGCCCATGTGAGGACATGGTCTGACTTGCATAGCTGATGGTCTATATCTGGACATAGATACAGTGCACAAAGAGTTTAATACACATAAATAATATCTGTCAGCCCTCCCCTCTTTCCCTTCACCCTACTGCTCATTTCTGGTATCTCTGTTTTACTGGCAATAGTAGTCATATGGATATTTGAGGTATCAGACCAGGGAGATCTACAGGTTACAGAAAATGAACCAGCAAAAATAAGTACATATTAGAGTAAACTGAAGATTGTTTTCTGTACTCAGCCAGTGCAAAGAAGAAGTTTTTTCTTAATTTAAAAGCCTTCTGTTTTTTCACACATTTACAAATTTAAGATCCTGCAGACTGCTGTGAACAGCAGCCAAAGTGAAAAGAAAAATAGTATTTCATCAATTATTTTCACACATTTTCAAAAGTATGTTGAGGACATGTTTCTACAAGTGTGCATTTGAAACTGATATGAGCCAGAGGTCAGTAAAAAATTCAGCTGTCAGATGGCAATTTTTCAGTCACAGATTCACACAAAAATTCATTAGGACCCTCCTGCCAGATTGCTCTGGCAGAACTTACAATAAACCTTATGTTGTCTGTCAAAATGGCACAACAAAATGCAACCATGGGCATTTTCAGTCTGCATGCCATGTAGGTCCAAAAATGGGTTTAAGCACTGGAAATACCATCTGCTACATGCATGGTCTTAGAGTGTGATAAGATGTAAAGTGCAGAAAGAAATACAGATTGTTTGCTGTCACGCAGCAGATACAGACAGTTAAGCTCCAGACCTGAAAGTGAGGTTTGACCACAGCTCCAGTCTATGCATGCAAGCTCTTCAACAATTATTAGCGTAAATTGTATTAAATCCACTCCTGCCAGCTGTTTAGGATTTTCAAGACAAGTCTCTTACTGTGTAGTTATAGCATTTACCATTGTAATTTTTAATTACAGGCTCTCATATTAACTGGAGCCACATGATATTATCATGGTTGAAGTGAATAACAACAGTGCTGTTGGAAATCTGTAAGACTGTATGCCACCATCTGAAAATATCTGTAATTAATTTTAAAACAACGTAAGTAGAATCAGTGTTTTCCTATAGTATATACTTTCATGTTTGTACATATATTGTATTTAAATTTTTTACGAAATACATGTAAGTTATCTGGAATTATTTTCCAAACATACGATGTTTCTGAATTTTAAAGATGTTACTTGCAGTAGATTTTGCAAATAACTTAGAAGCTACAGTGTGTATTCTAAGTATACATGTCCACGTGATAAAAGGACAGCATTTGCAATACCCTTTTTTTTCTTAATGGCTGAACTAGAAATCAATAATTGTTTTTATGCCTTGCAATTTTATTTTTCTGAGGTGAGTTCTGAAGGAATTTCCTTTAAAATGTAGAATTGAGAATGGCGCAGAATGTGTTAGTTAGTGTGTGTAAAAAGATCATAAAATTGGCATCACTGCGGGCACTCAGATGCACAGAAAGTGCTAGTGGAAAAAAATGAAACAAAGGAGACCTAAAAGCAGCCAGCCATATGATAAACCAGATTTTATGAATGAGCTTGTTTGTATCTAAGGAAGAACTGGTCTGCCTTGAAGTCTGTCTGGTTTTCCCCAGTTTGTGTAATAAAAGATATTACCCACTTTATTTCTAGAAGCAGATTCCATTATTGAAATGGTCAGAAAGGCCTAAAAATCCCCAAACTTTCTTTCAAGTCTATGCGATCTTGGTATGTAATGTCTTCTTCACCAGACTTCTGCAGAACTGATTCCTCACCAGTCCTCTGCTTTTCAGAAAAAGCCCAGAGGTGTAAACTCAAGCTTCTAGCAGAGCTGCACCTGGAAACACAGCACAGCTGTCAGCTGGGGAAGAAGGGAGATTTTCAGTTTGCAAAGGTGAAAGAATGATTTCGTCTCCCTTCTCTGAAAAATCGTAAGGGTGATCCTGCACTGCCCTCGCTCCTTCCAGGCAAATCTACATGCATTTGATGAGAGCTGTATACACGAGCTACAAGGAACGCATGGCCCAACACGGCAATTATCTTTTTAACTTACAAGAGTAACTGCCAAGAAACTGGTAGTGATTACACATTTCCCCACTCCTTGCATGCAGCTGCACTGGAAAGAAAGAGCATAACAGCTCTGTCTTCAGTTTGCACGTGGGCAGTCTGTCCCTGAACCTTCTAAGCCCCAAAAGCTTTGTTTCGCCAATTAACTGTACACTGACTTAAAAAACACTTGCAATGGGAAAAAGACCAGGTCCTAGGCCATCAGAATTTTAGGAGGTAGTTTTCAAGCTACTGCCAGAGCAAGACAATGTGTCTTAATAAAAGTTTCATCTATGCAGAGTAGCTGAGAACAAAATCAATCTGTTTCCCAGCATTGTTTTGCTTTTCTTCAGTGCTCACACAATGCAAACCCGTCACTGCTGCTCTGGTGGCAGTTTCCATGAAGCTGATTTTCTATAAATCTGAGTATACACTGTGCTAAATTGTTCCTCCTCCTGCATCGCCCTGCAGAGCGGTATTACTCAACACAGTATAAAATTCTTAGTCACCGCTATCACTGGACTTTCTGTGGCACAGACCCAGTTTTCTGTGCTGCATTCCTCACTTTATAGAACAAACTGGAGCTTGTTTTTGTTTGAAGAGCATTGACCAACATCCTGAACGCTGCCCATAGGGGTCAAGCGTGGAGCATTTCACCACCTCCCATTTCTCTGGGCTGCACTGTGCGCCATCATTAAATTTGTACTTGCAGGAAACTGAGTCATACACTCTATTCTAATTTGATACGACACAGTTGACAGTTGATGGACATTCAAAGACAGAAGCAGGGCTTTGCAGTTCTGTCCTGTGATGTATTACCTCTCCAGAGGAAACAAGGTGATTTTCAAGTTCAGGTTTATTATGGCATTGAATTTCTACCCTCTACTTTAATTAATGATGTACAGTTCTCTCATCTCATCTGACTGGTCCTCGCTGCCCAACCATTAAAACGCATTCTATCACTATAAATTAAAGTAAGTGCTGGAAATTAGGGGAAGAAGATAAGAGAGCAGGAAAGCCAGCCAGGATTTCAGTGATGTATGCAAAGCAAGACAATCTCAACATTCTCATCCAAATGCTCAAAGACCACCACGTGGAACAGCGTGGGCAGCCTAGTAGAGTCAGAGTGATGACCGGAAGGGTAGGATGGAGAGGTGTCTTTTGCAAGTCTGCAGAGAACCTACGCCAGTCACTGCTTAGGCCCATGGGTGACCATTTCCTAGAGATAAAGGTTCAGGAGGGTTTTAAAATCCTGCCAGCACATAACCAGAACAAGCAGGGCATTATATGCACTAACTCTTCTGTGAGTCTCTGAGAGAAGCGTGCCCCTTGTGGCCTGAGTGCCAAGGGTAGCTTACCTCCTACTTTTCCCCACAAGGTCAGGCCTCCATGTGGGGGACTTCTGCACCTGATAACTTATCAATTTTGATGGACTTGGGACATTGCATTACAGATACACTCTAGATTATCCTTCCCACTGGATTAACCTGTGGCTTAATTAAGCACTACAAAGTTGCTATAGCAGAGTACCTGGAATAGTTCATACTCTCATCATGATGTACTGGGCTTGGCACATCTACACCACCCACGCCAAAAACACGCTATTGATGACAAAACCTGAAAGTCACCACAAGCCTTTCATAATCTAAATTACAGAGACAGTGTCTGAGTAGCGTCACATGGCAAAGATTCTCTCTGCATGTTCAAAACCAGCTAGCCTGTGCAATCAGGCAGAAAGGTCAGGAGATGGACAGGGTTATATCACCTGCAAATTCTCTGGGTTTTAATCCTCTCGTTAACGTGGGCTGAGAAGGTGGTATCCCATAATGCGAAATGGTTGTAGTTATACAATCACAGGCATGTAAAGTTTTTCCCTCTGAACTGCAACCTCGTCTTCCTTTGTATGGCATCATGGGCTGGGATTCAAGTCATATTATCACACTGATATCCACCAAAAGTGGTGGTGGTTGGACTTGA
Source organism: Cnemophilus loriae (assembly GCA_013397755.1). Lineage (NCBI taxonomy): Eukaryota > Metazoa > Chordata > Aves > Passeriformes > Corvidae > Cnemophilus > Cnemophilus loriae. The sequence continues at coordinate 2,839,954 of VZTF01008130.1, forward strand.
TCTTAAAGATCTTTTCTAAACACCTGTGGTTAGATGATTCTATGGATAACTCACTGATCATTCTGAACCAGATTTACCAATTAATGTCAAAGCAAGGCTAACCCATAGCTTCCCTGATTCTTGGACTGTCTTGTGAGCCTGACTTCATCTCGCAACAAATTTCCTACCCCTTAAGTTTCTTTCTCTTGCTTCTTGCCTGGTTGGTTGAAAATTACAGGCTGTTTCTCCTGTTGATTTCCTGGCAATCTGAATAAAAAAAAGAGAGCTCCCAAGGAGCACACTCAGTGTGTTCTCTTATACTTCTGTGTGTGAGTGCACAAGTGTGTACACGTGTGTGTCCACAAGGTTCCTCTCACTCTGTTTCCAGAGTGAAGTCTGCATGCCTCTTGTGATCAACAGGGTGCTCATTCTACCTGACATCAGACCTGAGATGTGATTGCCCTGTGAAAGATCTAACTGAGAGCAATCTGAAAAGAACAAATACAGCAAGAATTGCTTACAGGACCCCAAAATTATGTGATCAGCTAAAGAAGCAGACATGTTTGCTTAGTCACTAACACTGAGTGAAATGCAAGCAGGTAATGCCATTTCTTTACATAAGGTGCTGGGGATCAAAAGAATTTGGACTTATTTCCATTGAGCACATAGCAGTGAATGTGGTAACTTGTGAGAAGTGTTTGAGAAGGCAGAATTTTGAGAAGGCAGTATTTGTTGTATCTTGCAGGTGAGGGTTAACGGGTCAGGTTTCTTTAGCTGGTTTAAATGATTCAGCAGGATGAATAATTCAGTCCTGATTGGAAAGGCAACTTCTAAACATTCACACCTACAAAAACGGGGAATACTCAGTCAAAGAGCTAAACTCCACGTCTGGTCTCTACAGAACCAAAATTCAGAGTAACTGCACAACTATTTACTAGAAATTCAGTATCTGTTTCTTACAACTGTGGGTTGTGGTCCTCTCAAATAGAAATAGTTACTCTAGCCATTTAGCTATAAGTTGACTTGCATTGCAGTTATAGAATATCCTGATTTAACAGTAGGAGAAAAGTTGTTTTTCTTCTCCACTGGTGAAATTTTCCTTTCATCCTCTGCCTTTTTTTTTAATGGGCAAGACAGAAAAAAAAAGCAGTGATGACAATTATTGAGGGACTTGAGGAAGGAAAATCTGAAGCAGCAGTAGAGGAATTTTAATAATTATCTGTATCATCTGTAAACTTGGAATCTATATTAAGAGTAATATATTATTACTGTGTGAAAACATCAGAATTGTGTGAATTTATATAACAAATATTTGATTTTTTTTTATTCATTTGCTTTCATTTGTTAGCAGTTCTCATTTATTTCTCAAAAAACTGCAAAACAGAATAGTTGCTCTGCTGTTTTGCTAGAAAATCTGGAACATTTTAAACTAAATGTAGTAAGTTTAATTTCATTTAAATGAGTTTTTCTCTTATTCACTTGATATTTACTGGATTTTTATGAGGAGAATTACCTTCCTCAATGCCTGTGTCTATCCTATAGATATTATATTATATATTTAGTAGAAACTCCCAATTCAACACTAGTTTAAGTATAAAGGCATCTTATTGCTTTTTAAACTCGATAAAGTTGTAGATTAGCTTAAGTTTAGTTTACAGCATTCAGGCTCTTTGATATGAATGGAAAACGAGTCTTCCAAAAAATGAAAAGTATCTCTATTTAGCTGAATTGTAAAAACTCTTCAGACCATAGAGCTGGTAAATTCACCTTTTTTTTATCCCTGAACAAGAAATCCTTGATATTTGTAATGACTCAGAAAAAAGACCCTAGCAAGCGTTTTTTTTACCCAATCTATCCATTGTCTTCCCTCACACATTTTAAAACAAGTCAGGCACATACAGGTGAGAATGCTGCGAAACACACGGGCTGTGCGTGTGAGTACACGGTGCAGTGGGATGCTGTGACTTAGAGCACTGCCCCTGGCCAAAGCCTCCTCTTGGCAAAGAATGGGAATGGATCCTGCAGAACCATTCTGGGGATGGTTGGGATTGGAGATGCTTTGGTTTGTACTGGCAGCAACAGAGTCATTGCTCGCAGCACAGCAGTGACGTGTGCATGGCTACGGCCAGTTTCACTTTGAGTTTTCAGGTTCACACAATACTGAAACCCAAAGCACAAATAGTGGAGGGGATGTCCCAAAGTGAGCGTGCCAGGTCTGTTTTCCAAAGCCTATGCAAATTGCAGCTGGTTTTGCAGAGCCTTACCTGATAAATCATACTACAAAGCCAGCTAGCGCGTTTTACACTTATGAGCTCAGGCTTCCGACAGGGTTGCAACAAGTGCCTCAAAAACACCACCTTGCACTCCTCTGACGCGGGAGGCAGCTCTAATAATATCCACAATAAACACTTCAGAGAGCCATCAGCAGAGGTTTAGGCTGCCTGTATGCCATGCATAACTCATTAAAAACGCAATGGGATTTAGGTGACGTGAAGTTTTTGTACCGGTTGAAGTAATGGGATGGATTTCACCGCAAAGCAATCTAAAATGACCACACAACTGGCTTCAACTACAGCAGTGTGCAAATTGTGACCCTGCTACCAGCACGGATTTAGATGTCAGCATCTTTTGTGAGGCTGGTTTAATTGTGTCATGGCCACTATTTGCAAATGGAGCAGTCAAAATGTTCGAGGGAAAAGATTTCCTGAAAAAATCTGGAGTTCTACAACATGCTGCTGAAATGTCACTTTTTTTTTTTTTCAGTGCTTTTAAAGGACGAATGTAAAAACTACATGCTAGTGCAGGTTGAGATTGAGAAATGCAGAAGATGCCCAACTCATGATACTGCCATTTAAAAAATAGAGTTCTGTTTCAGTTGTATATACTGTCATTTTCCACACTGGAAAGAACTGTTCCTTGGAAATTTTGACAGAGGGGAACTTGTTGGATTTAATACGACTTGAATTATCACTTGAAAAAGAAACTTATGAAGATACCATTTTACAGAGAATCATTTCTCCATTTATGAGCATGAGATAGAACAGGATTTAATGAGTCACTGACCTGTGATTCTATTCCACCAAAAATTGTCTATTCTCCTTCCGTTTCTCCTCTTTTCAAGGAAAGAGCAAGATATCATGTGAGGCTTTCCAATTGCCTGGAGAATCTGGTTTTGACCACTGCAGGTTTGCAGGCCAATGGTACATCACTGGCTAGCATTCACTGTCAAGTTATATTACAGCAGCTACATTAGGCAGTGCCAAAGCACTAATCTGAAGAAAATTAACAATTGCTACTAAGGGATGTTTCATTCTAATCCTTAAACAATTCTCCTGCCTTTGATGTAAATAAAGTGGTTTAGAGAAGTAGCATTCAATGGAAAAAACCCTCAGATGCCAGCAGCAACATGAAAAGCTCCTGCATAAAGCAGTTAACAGCTGCAAAGCTAAGTGAAACAATAAAATGTATTTGTTAAAGAGATGTATGTATATTTAAGTGTACTTAGATTTTATTACTAAAATGTATAATGTGATACACTGCAAAATTTAAGTGGTAGGGCTTTTTATACCTTCTCAAGTGTTTAGAAAGGATGCAGTGGAGAATGAGGGATAATGCACTGCATTTCTGTGGGCAGCACCCACACATTCACATTTCCCAATGTTTTTTTCTTTATGGGAAAAGAAGAATGCACTGGGCAACAACTTGTTTTTTTCCCATGTAAAAATCATGTGCCAGTGATTCACTAATTCCTATTTTTTCTTGTGCTCATAAACGGGCAGAGGAATGACTGTCAATGAAATTATTAAAGGATGGAGAATACCTCAGAGAGTCAACATTCCATGATATATTTAAGATAAGACAGATTCAAACAGGTCACTGGTTTGCAGTTGCACAACTGTCTGGATTTTTTGGATGTAGTTCATTTCATTACAGTCTCCTGAAATTCTGACTTACGCACTGTTAGGAGCAAAACAGTTTGATGAGCTGACATTACAGTCACTCCCAAATGTTAAAAAAGCATGAGTCAGGGAAATCTAGGGAATGGCTTCAAGAAAACCTTATGCTCTTTTATTTGTTTTCTGATTCCTGAGCCATTAGGGTGCACTCCCTCCACAATTTCTGGCTTTCCACTGCACCAATAAAAGATAGAAATGCAAATTGATTAAAAACACAGACCAAGAGCCCCATACAACAATATGGCTCCGGGATTTGGATTCACAATAAAACTAGCAGTGTGTCCTGTATAACTGTATGGAAAAATCCAGTCCCTCTGCCTGTATTTTTATGTCTTGTCTTCCCTTCAAACATTTGAGTGGTCAAATTCTATTTCTATGTGTCTTCACAGCAAATCACTGGTGAGTTTATACCCTGGGGTATCAATCAGTGGAAATTACAGATTCATCATCTCAGAGAGGAGGAAGGCTGCTATGTATTTTAAAAGATAATCGAGGTCATACCCTGCACTAAAATAGCCACAAAATCAGAGCTATGAATTATGTATTTACTCAGTCAATATTTCTTTCAAAACCATTTTTTTTTCTAATTTCTAATCTGCGTGGTGAAAAAATGTCCAGACAAAAAAGAAGTGAAAAAATTAAGTTCATTTTTTCCCCTAAAAATAAAACCTTTTCTCATTTATTTAAATAACAGAGATTTTCATTTTTGTTTTTTTGTTTTGTTTTGTTTATAACAGTAGCACTAAGCCAGTGTGGGAACAGAAAGGAATCCCTGTGATTTATATAGCTAGCTCCAGTTAAGCCAGGTAAAACTTCAAATATCAATATTGAATAGTGCACTTTTATATCTGACCACCCGAGCAAATCTACTTGAAAAGCTTTAACAAAGAAAAAAAAAACAGAAGAGAAGACAAAGCCAACATGAGTTATAAATTCCACAAAATTATCACTTCTGTTCAAATTAGATGCAAAATCCTCAAACAAAAAGCAGTCAAGGTCATGCACTTTCTTGAGGCAGCTAACAGGTTGCTGGATGTTTCCTATGGCTTATGTCCTGTATGGAAACAGCTCACATCAGAAATAGCTGAACCTCATATTTGGTTCTTCTGCATCAGCCCAGTTCTGTATCTGTATCTCTGACCTGATGAAGCTTTTCTCATGGAGGCTTGGAGCATCTTCCCCACTAGATGATGTTTAAGAATAGTCATGTTTACTGTGAATCTCCTTCACCTTTAATCTTTTCTCTTTCCTGTGCAGCTCTTTAGGAGAACTGCTAATCAAAGTTCCATTAACTTCTGACTTCTGTGTGATGCAGATCAAATCTATAACATTTTTCAAACTGCTATTTTGATTCAATAATCAGTTCAAGAGAGTGCTGATATCGAGTGGCAGTGCTCTACTATTTTCTACTGGCAATTTGCTGAGTGGCAACAGTAGAAAATGAAGGGGCAAAACATTATAAAGTGATCCATTAAGAATAATTTAAACTTTTGGAAAATCTGAACCACAGAGGTTGATTAGAACAGAGTCTTACAGGAACTCTGATAGGTGTGAACACCCTTTGGTGATGTGCTCTTCCTTTCACGTAAAGAACAGCTTAGTAAGGAAAAAACTTATGTGAAATGGGCTTTAGTGAAGAACAGCTGTTATGATATCTGGGAGGGTGCTTGGAAGCAGAGAAAGAAACGGTACAGCCAGTTAAATGAGAACATGCTGAGTGATGGAAAGAGGAATACAGAGATTTAACAAGAGAGAAGGAATGGATGTTGTGAAGGCTATGGTTAAGCTGTTGCGTTTCCCACCAGGCAAGAAATCAAGCACTGAGCTTTCTCCCAAGCCTGTCACAGATGTACTTTGTGAATTTGTGAGGGCCAGATAACCTCTCTGTCTTTCTGGTTCTCTGTCTGTCAGTCGGGAATAAAGTACTCCTGTTAACAGGTTGCTACAGGATTCTCCCCACTCTCCCATTCCTGGCAGGTGTTCAAATACCATGGTGTTGATAATCCTGCCTCTATCAGTAGATTAAAAATAATATATAAGACAAAATGTAGGTCAAAAAAGTCTACATATGTTTTGAAAGTTTTCAGACTTTGTATTCTATTTTTATATGATACCCATCACTATGATATCAGGCCACCTTCTAACAGTTACGTAAGTAAGATGACTAATATCTGTTGTGTTAAGTCCTTTCTCCTCCCAGGGGGAAATTGTGGGGGTTTAAAGTACGTGTTTATATTTTCTTTAGTGTGATTTTATTATTAACAGCTGGGTTAAGGAAGATTGCTTGCACTAAGAGCAGAGGTACGAACACCTTGGGGAGCCAAAATTCTGCAAGAGGCAATTCCACAAACTTGAACTAAAACACTGAGAAAGACCTGCCTCAGCACAGCCTAATGGCATAATCAGGCTTTACCCTTGTCAAAGCAGCCAGCATTTCTTTTTCAGATCTGCTATAGGTCTCTACTCACAGCACTCTCTAGCACGAATGAAGATCACTTTTTCTGTGTTACACAGTATTTTGCTGCTGTGGAAAGGAATTTCCAGGCAGCACTACAGGTACTGACCTTCATCCACGGACACTACTTTGTTTATCTAGGAGTTAGATAGGACAAAACTGGTGGATACTGTATAAGTGTTTAATAACCATCACTTCTGAGAGAGAAAAAAGGAAAATAACAAGATTTGCAGAGCTTTTTTTTCATGTAATTGCTCAATTTTTATTTGGTTTGACTGGATTGAGAGCTTCGTTATAAATCACTGTACACTTGTCATTGGAAAAGCTTCACCCAAATCGTGGCCCAAAGAGCATTTGAAAAGTTTAACAATTATCTCTGGGCATAAGGGTGCTGCCTCCCACCAAGACATTATTAATAATATATCATCTGAAAAGATATCATAATAGAGTGACTTTTGGGTTGTACAGTAATTTGTAGGTAGCTGAAGTATCCATGATGAAGGGAAGGGAGTCAGGTGGGAAAGAAGATGCTCAGAGGGCAAGGTTGACTGCTACCCTCCCATCTCTGCATTCTCTTTCTAATGTGATCCAGTCCCCAGTTAAAATATTGTGCTTGTTCCAAGTAAGTTTTTATTAAGAAAATAAAACCACCAAAGAGGAGGTTGTGCAAACTGTCTGGAGCTCCAGAAAAGCAATGACTTGCACACATACGCAGCGGACAAGCACAGAGGTTTTACTCACCCATCTTCTGGCACGTCCCAGTGCACGCTAACTTTCCCGTGGGGAATTGTCATTTCCCATTGGCAAAGCTGGGGTTGAGAAAACAAAACAGCATTTACAGAAACAGACATGCCAGCACGTCATGCAAATTTTTGGGCTTTCTTGCAAGGTTTTTTAGAGAACGGAATATAGAGAATGTGTTTTAATGGGTAATTGTCACTGATTAAGGTTTTTTATTCTTTTTGCAGCCTGGGTTATTGAATGATCAAACTGGTTTATTGTTCCTGTTCTTGCTATTGTTTCTACTGAAGTTAATGTTCTGATCTTAGAAAAAAAAATATATTACAAAATTTTAAGTCCAAAAATAAAAGGCAGTAATAAAGCTCCTTATTTTTATGCACTAGCCAGAGCAATCTACTTTCATTGTGTATCATTCATTTAACTGGCTGAGGTCCTTGCCTGGTACACAAGAAACGGAGAAATGAGATTTCCTTCTGAATCCTCATTCATTGTACCATGTTTTCCAGAGGACAGTGCTGGCTTGCCACTGCAGCACGTGAGCTGGAGCCATACACTGTCTGAAGTCATCTCTATCCAGAGCTTCTGCCAGAAAGAGGGGTTTTTTTTCTATTTTTTTCGTTTTTACAAGGGCAGGCTCATCTCATTTTATATTTCTTTACCACAGAGAAGTAAGTCTCCTTTTCAGGGTTTTTCTCCTGCACACCTTTCTCCCAGGGTGACCTTACATCAGTATTTTAAGACTGATATGAACATAACCATCACATGCCTACTTTTTAAAATCAGTGGGTTCTCTGAGAAGGTAGGTAGCCATTGCAACACTTTCTGTAAAATAGTGTTGGCACTGAATGAGTACTAACAGCAAAATAGGAGTGAGATCTGCCAACATGCTTACTGGCTCTCTTATATGCTGGATTCAGACCTCACCAGTACTCCGATGTTTCTAAATGAAGGTGGATTTTTTCTTTTATTCTTCAAAGCAAAATCTATTCTAAGTTGGCTCAGATAAAAGAAACCTTAACAGCCAAATATTTGGTATTCTGTCCAAAACTGAGCACTTACTCACTTCAGTGAACAAAACATATGGCTTTTTCAAACTGAAAAGTGAGAAATGCCATAATCTCTTACAACCTCCCACATCAAACATTTCTACTTGAATTTTCGTGTATGAGCCGTACATAGACTTTATTCATTGCAGAGCTGGTCACTCAAAGGGATTGCAGAAATTAAACTTCTAAGGTGACTTCCCCCAAGCCCAGCTATCTTTTAACTTTATGTGGGAGACATTAGTATTTCCTTGTGTAAGCAGTCTCTACGGATGCAGTTCCCTGTGCTGCACAGACCAGTAAGATCTATTTCTACGTGATGAAGGAGACAACTGTTGTTTGGCAGTGGTTTACTATCCAATCCTAGAAATCAATTCTGAAAGCAGCAAAATGACAAATGCTGCAGCCTGGTTTTATGAGGTACTCCAAACACCCCTTTGCTGTTGACCATTCAGGTCACATATCTCAGGCAACCATTGAGGATTTTCATATTGAATCATTAATGCTGTGTTACTCTGTTTTCTTGTCTACTTGCTGCTGAGTGTTAATCAGCCTGGTTCACAAAGCAGAACATGTCACTTATATGATTTCTTATCATAAAAGTCAGGTACGTTTACCCCAAAGATATTCTGTTAATCACGTGTACACCTGCAAGTTTGTAAAGAGTGAACAAAGAGACTTTAGTGGCTTGTTTTAGCAAGTGAAGCTGATTTCTTACTTAAAAGACTGTGAAGCTATATAGTGTTAGTTTTATGGTTGAATAGCTTCTAAACCCCAAGATTATTAAGGTATCCAGTTACTGCTTTCCATGGAAAACCTTTTTCCTCCACTGGCTCTGTGTGTGAGATGATTAGCATGCTTCGTATCACAGTTTCAACAGAGAAAAGCAGAACTATGTATTAGAAGTCTATTTATTCAGTGTGGAAATGAGGGTTGGATTAGATGGATCTTTGTAGGTCCCTTCCAACCCAAACCCTTCTGCGCCGTGTGCTGTGAGGGGTGCACACCCAACTGACACCAACTCACTGGTTACAGCTGGCATGGAAATTCCTGGCACAGAATGGCACGTTTGGAAGTGAGGGTGAGTGTGCTTGCTTCAGGCAGCAAGGCTTTACAGTGTGTTATGAACTGTCAGTGCTGCATGAATCCCAAAGTTGACCTGTGGGAACTTTCACTGGGAAAGATCATCCGACCCGGCTGCCAGTTCTTCAGATGGATTGTGACTCTGACTAATCTCTGCAGTTCACTGAGTCCAAGTGGAGTTGAATTCACACAGATTCTAGTTTGGAGTAAATCTCCAGGTAGTTCAGAGAGGGAATGAAGTCAGTATGGCATGTGTAAGCTGCCCTGTGCAAACATACCACTTGCATTGGCAGGTTAGAATGTGGCCAGTGCCTTTTATTTTTTTTCTGGACACACATTATTTTAATGAGTCATGAATAGATATTCCAGCCTGATTTTATGAGATTCTATCACAGTTCAGGGAAGAAAAATAATGATAAAAAGACCCCTTCCCCCCCCCGCCCCAGAAGTTCAGAAGGCTTATTTGAAACTAATTTTCCTGCCTTATAAATTTCCAAGGAACAAAAGTGTGTTAAAGGTGGAGATGACAAAATCTGCTGCAAACACCACTTTTATTCTGGTTCACCCTGTTTTGCTCCTCTGTAATATGCTTCAAAAGAAACTGGTCTAATAGCTACAAAATCTAGGGTAAGGCATCCATAACCTCTCCCCAAATCCATTATAGCTTTGCGCAGACACCTAGGTTTAGCAAGCTCTACAGCTTGCTGTAAAATAAAAGCAGGAAAAAGTCTAAATATCCAGTAAATGTGGAGACCTCAAGCAAGTGAGAAGAAACAATAATAATTATAGTGGTCGGAATTGTCATACATCAGTGACATACATCATTGTACTTCTCTGACGACCACAGGATCCAGACTTTAAAATACAGGATGGAATCCAGCTGCAAATTAAACAAGATTAGGTTTTCCTCCTTTTCTTGCTTGCTTTCTTGCCTTGAGAAAAACACATGCTATTAATTTTGCCTTCCATCTGTGCAAGAAGGTAGCAAGTATGCAGGCCATATCCCTGGACAGAAGTAAAAGAATACTGGGATCAGATGATTTCCAGTGGAAAAACATGGAGCAAGTGTCTGCTGTTTATGAAATGGACACCCAGGTGTGAAGTTTCTTGCCTGATTTAAAGGGTCAGCAACAAAAATACAGACAAGAAGTTCTTGGAGGGGTTATTCCTAATGGGAGCTAAGAGAAGGAAAGGCAGTTTCTGTGCTGTATTTGCTGCTGTTGTATCAAAGAGGAAGAGCCCCTCTGTCAGCTTGCCACCGTGGATTTATAGCCAAATTTGGAAAAGTACTGTGCTTGCCCAATAATGACTGCCATCACTGGTGGCTAAAGAGCACACAGCAGTGTGCAGAATGCACTTAGTCATCTTTCCAGTTGTATATTATCTTGGAATGTCTTTTGAGAAGCTGATGCACCAAATAACAGAACCAAATAAATGTGTAGAACTGTTTTCCCTGACGGCATGACTCATGCTGATCATCCTAGTTTCCAGTTAACTTTCTAACACTATAGTGTGGTTGTCACCTTCATCAGGTATGGTTCAGTCTTACAGAAAGTTGCAGACATCTGGCCACAGTCACAACCCATTTCGAATTACAATAACATGAAGTGTAATCTTGTGACTTTATTTCTCATGACATTTACTACCAACATACAGAAACTCAGATAAAATTCTCAGAAGTTAATTCACCTAAGGCCCTAGAGACCAACACACCACACTGCAGCCATCTCAGTGACAGCAAATAAATGGAAAGTGAATAACCACCAGTGCTGATAAAATATATGTACTTATATGTAGGTGCAGTTGTACAGGACAAGAGATATAAACACAGACATAATTTCATGAGCGTGAGGAAATTCCATTCAAATCAGAGAAAAGAGATGGCTAGAATCACTCATGCTGCCTCGATGCTCTGTGTTCCTCAGCTCTGCTGGAAAAAATCCACTTTTTGGAGGATCTTGAATAGTTTGAAGTGGTTGAAGTGATTTCATAGGCTGTTGAAAATTCCCCCTACCATTTTGACACCTACCTGACACCGGGGTTTATTTAGACACTTAGGCTCACAGATGACACAGAAAATCCCACGAAGGATGTGTTGTCTGGTGGGCCGAAATGTCATTCTGTGAGATATCTGTCAGAGTAGGGGGTTCCCTTATCAGCCTGGCAGTTCTTATGAGGTTGGTGGCATGGTGATTTGTGGTTCTTGCTTACATGGCTGTGCTGCTGCTCGGGTAAGATCCATCACTACTCCTGGCTACTCCTGGCTTGCCCAGTTACCTCCTCTTCCCCAGGGATGATAAGATGCCTCTGCCATCCTTAGAATTTTCCTGAATTGCAATAATTGTGAGAACACTATTTATACGATGGGCTGTAGAGGCACAGAATCTTATACAAAAGCTTCCTCATAGCTCTCAAAATATTTGGACTGAGCTATCCAGTTTTATAGTAAGAGAGTGAAGACGCAAAGGAAATACTCCAGAGCTGGTTGACTCTGGTGCTGAGTGAGTATGTGGGAGAAGTATGTTCAAGTCCCTGATGTAGAATGGAAAATCAGGGTAGAATCAGGTAGCACAGGAAGCTGTGCCTGGGTCTGCCACATGCCTGTCTTGTTCCCTGCACCACCCAACTATTAAAGTGACGCATTCATCCCACCAGTACACACAACTGATTGAACATTCCTGATTTAACTTCAACAAAGAACAAAAGCAAATCCTTAAACCTCAAAGTAGTCATGTAGCAGAATTGCTGTCCCCTTGTCAGCTGATATTTACTGGCACCTTTCCTGGCCTCAGTTACTTTAGTTACTGTTTGCCATAATTGTCCTTGCCCATTACACATTAAGAAAGGAAAAAGTAAAAGGAAAAACTATTCTAAGGGTGTTCCCACTTCCAGCAGCAAGTGCATGCTTGTAAGCAAGTCCTTGGTCTCAGGTAGCATGAGTTATTTTACTAGTAAGTTTCTGATGAGTTTCTGACAAGCCAGTACTGAAGAAGGGTCTCCATCAAAACACTGCTGGAATCTATTTAATGATGTTTCCAAGGCACAGTCCTTTGTCTTCATCACTTCCTCTCTTGGCTAGCAATATCTTGCTGTATCCTCATGTTTATTTGCCCATAGCTATGTCTATCTGTTGTGATTGGACCCTGGAAGGCAGCTAAACACTGCACAGCTGCTTGCTCACCACCACCCCTCCACCCCCAGCAGGACGGGGCTGAGAATCAGCAAGGTAAAATGAGGAAATTCGTGGGTTGACATAAAGACTGTTAAACAGGTAAAGCAAAAGCCGCACTCAAAAGAAAAGCAAAATATAGCATCCATTCACTACTTCCCATTGGCAGACAGGTGTTCATCCTGAAATGGGTTTCAATCATTACCCAGGAGTAAAAGACTTACATATATTATTTAAACATTTCACTCTCCTTAACAGCAGTAGTTTTGAAAATTATAAAACTGCTGTGACAACTTGGAAGAAAAAAACAACGCCCTGCAGAAGGCAGGGTAAGGATATGGAATTAAGGTTTGCAAACTTTAATCAGTTTTAATTGAGGATCATAAACCTTGTTTCCAATTACATGTGACTCAGTTTGTTTATTTGTTCCTGTTTATGAAGGACATGTCTCTGATCCTCAGGAAAGAAATTCTGTGGATGCCTAAGTGTGAACCGTGACTGGGGAGAACCTCTGAAACATTTCACTTGTCAACACACAGGAAAAGAACTATGTAAATTTTCTCTTGTTCTTTCTAACATGTGGTATGATAAATAATAGCCAAATAATAAGTAAGAAAAATAGCAATTTCTTGTAAACAAGTAAGAACTAATTCCCCCCACATCAGGAATTATTATCTCAAATTCTACCGTTTATTTGGGATTAAGTGATAGCACGTGGTGTGACTGAATCTACCAGTAAATTTTATTGCTACATGGCTTTAGTCATAAGTATACTTAGTAGAATGTGAAGAAGACAGGTATTGCTTGAATAACTGTCTCCACATCTTCGCAGTGATGAGTCAAATTAGTTGCACACATTTAGTATCAGAAATATAAATGTTCCGATAATATTTGCAAGTTTTGTGTAATGGTCAGTAAATAATATTTGTCATGTAGTTGCCTCAGTAAGGAACTAAGCTGTATCAAGACTGTCATAATAATGCCAGAAAGAGAGCATAAGTGTGATAAAACAGCAGAATGTCTTCAGTTTCTTTCTTTAATCCCTGGGTTACATAGCAGAGAACACAAAAGCCCAGCTGTACCTTTTCTTGTACTCCAGACAAGGTGATCCAATTGTGTGTGACTTCAGACTCAAAAATCTCACCATAATGCTTGTGAATCGTTAATTCAGAGGAAGCTTTGTCTGACCATCTGCAGATGTCTGCAGTATGGACTTCTGCATGTGAACTACTTGTCCAGGAGTCCTTATCAGTCAGCGGACAGGCAGGCTCACAGTGCAGCTCTTCTCATCCTGTAGAAAGTAGCAAAAATAGATCAGATGAAGAGTGCTCATCTGAGAGTGAAGGTGCTTTTTTCAGGGTTCCCATATTTGCCCTTTGTAGGCAAATCTTAAGGTCTTTTTTTTCTCTGAATAATCCAGCTAATGCATGTGTATAATCAGTAGGATCACAGACTGTGGTAGAAGTAGTAACTCATCTGCCTGTTCCCCAACAGACAAATTTTAAGACATGTGTTTTTCAAATCTGGGCTCTAGTGAAGACCTACTGCAGTTCTGTGAGAAAGGATTGTAATGAACTCCAGAATTATGAAAGTAAAAGAAAATTGCTTCTTATTATTTTGGAAAATAACCCTTCCTCTGGCCTAACTGTTTTAGTATTTTTTTACATTAGTAATATGCTGTGAGTCTCAATGTTAAAATGAATAATGGCTAAAACCAACTGAAGATGAGAAGAGATTTAAGTTATTACTTTGCCGTCAAATGAGTGCTTATGCAGCATAACGTAATGTTGTGAAAGGGGGTGTCATAAAATATATTTTCTTTTGTATTTCTTTTTACAGAAAAAACATATGTAGTGGCTTGAACAATTGTGTATGGTTTGCCACAGTGATTGTCATATAATTAGACAAGTGGTTTGGTTACTTGCAGAGCACATCTTCATTTGCATTCACACATGGCTTTGTAACCTGCCTAAATGCCTAATTGCTTAAGATGTTCATCTCTATATATACCTGATTTGAATATTTACTTAGAATAGAATCAAAACCCTATCTAGTTAAAAAAAAGATTATTAATAATAAGGTGGGCTCACAGGGAACTGGTGCCCTTTATATGATGACATGGAATCTAGCTGATTCATGACTACTAACAATCCATATTTTAAGATAAAAATCTTACTATTATGCAAATCTCACATAATGGATGGTGGGTCACTGTCTCTTGAACACGTTTCACTGCTTTATTTTTGTTCTAATCAATACTGCCACATCTGTGTCAAATTTCTGAGGAAAAAATAAGGAGTAAAACACAAGATATTCTCTGTAAAAACAATAGATGCAGAGAAAATAAACACACAGTTCTTAAAATATGCAAGAAAGCAAATGAAGTCTACATGACAAAATGGTTCTAAAGCAAGTATCACTTTTGTTAAAGCCGAACTACTGGAAGAGTGTTTAGCATGCCACAGCAAAGAGGAGAAAAAGTGTACATCAGCCTGTCTATAATTCATATAACCCTTAGCTACTGCCATCAAAAGGCAGATTTCCGTGACAGCACAGCAGGCAGATTGTCACTTTCTTACCCTTCTGCCAGGCAGATTTGCTTAGCTTTGTAATTTTGCATATGTGTAGGTTTCTGCTTGATGCACCATAGTAAAAACTCAGCTACTACATCTATTCTGCATCTCTACCTTTCTTTGTTGCTAACCTTAAAGAGATTATGAGTATACTTCTGGAAATATGCACTAACAGAACAGATATTGAAATGCATCAGCTTGAAAGTAAACATGTAAAGCAAGCCCAAGAGAGATCGTTTCTAGACATTCTCACCTCCACAACTGCTGCTGTAAAGGAAAGTCCGAACTGAAGGTTTTTGGTTCTTTTAAGTCACTGCTGCTGTTTCTGTTACAGTCCTCCCACGGATGAAAATTGATTTGGTGGTACAGGAGTTGTTGTTGAACTCATTTGCTTTTTAGTATTTTTTATCGCATTGGGGTATCGGTAAGGCAGTTGTAGAAGCTGAAAATGTCCTTGAAACTATTGAGTCATAGGTGAAAATGCTTGCAGAAATATTTTGAGGGCTTAATTTTTATGTGATTACTTTATGTTAAAGCAGAAGTTGCTTATAGATGATTCGTCTTCTTTCTTGGGAGTGGTGGGCTGTGCTCTGGAAGATGATGTTGACAAAGAAAATAACGGTAATTGAATTTTTTCAAAAGAGGGGTTGGATTGAGTTTTGGCTTGAGGTTAGGATATGTTCTTAGTTTAGCAGAGCTACTTCAAACATTGCTAATTAGAGAAGCATTAACATAAGAACAACATTTCAAATTCATTGATGTCATCTTGCTAACAGATTTGGATATACGGGCCATAATCACACTGAAAATCAAGAGCTGTTTTTTCCAGAATGGGGAAGGCCCACATGTCCAGATCTGTTTTCATGGTTGGGGAAAACGCAGGAGATGGGAAGGGTGGGATCAATTCTTAATGGTCATTTTTCTTCCCAGGAGTCATCAGCAATAATGAACTACACAGAACATGTTTGGATCAATCATCAGACTGGTTTTGGTTTGTGACTCACTTATTGGTCAGAAATAGAGCTTAATATAAAATCTCAATGGTTTTCACGTGCCACATGACACTGACGTCACTGATAGGTATTGTCCCAGAAAGAGTGGCTACAGTGACCCAGAGAGAAAACAGGCCTCTCTCTTGAATTTAGAAAATTTTGGGCATACCTCTCCAGTTTTTGACCAGGAGTTTTACTGTGTGCTACATTTTTGTCATTTGAATACACATCAAAATGCTTTTTTTCTTCTTAAGTCAGTGCCCTCAATATTAATTTGCTTGGGGTGGTAAGAGTGTTTCAGAACCAACAGGGTATTTTCACTTGCTTTACTTCAGATGTATAACATTCCTAGTGCCTGCACAGCAAATGTCACATTGGCAAGACTGAAAGAACATGATGTATCAAGATGGTTTATTACCAACTCATACGATCCCAGCCCTCCAGCAATCCAGTACCTTTTAAAATTATTAATACCTAATAAAAAGACTTATTGCAGCTCTGAAGCTAGTGATTGTTTTTTAATTACATATTTCTTTTGATTTAATACAGTAGTAAATATTTTCTTCATCTCTCCTTAAAGAGAAATATGCATTTTATGTATTGGTACCCTTTATGTAGGTTATTTATATTCCATGCATAATCATCACCATATTTACCCTGGGTCACATCAACCTTTTAGCCACCTTTTTGCATTATTTTTGCTATCTTTACAGAAGATCAGTTAGTTTACAAGTCGTAAAAAGAATTCCTTAAAGGATAAAAGATACATAAGTTCTTCCTTGGTGTGAAGAGTAAGGAGGACCCTTACACAAGTCGTGGCACATTTGTGTTCGTTCCAGCTCATCCCTGTGAAAAGGAAGCGATGGGGTCTGAGGCTGCATGTGCACTCAGCTTTAAGATAGTGTGCTGTAGTTTGCACAGGTTGATGCCATGCCTGGAGATAAACAGTGCTGAATTTCTCGTAGCCTGGGATTCAACACAAACCTGTCCTGTCCTTCCAGCAGCTGAACCACCTAGCTTCTCTCTTCTCACTGTCATACATGCTCACTGTAGCAGCCTTGCCTTTAGCTAAGTCACTCCTTAAACCAGGCATATATAGGCATATGCAGCCTCACATACTCAGCCAAGTCACAGCACCACATGAGAAGGTGTCCAGGACCTTGCTGGTCCAGGACCTTGCTTTATCCTTTTCGTTTATGCAGGACCAAGCTTTCTTCTGCCCTTCATGTTCCCTACACATCCAGTGTTACATCCACACAGCAAAATTAAGAGTCTTCTGAAGTGTACAGTTGAGAGTGGCTGTCTTAGAAACCCATGTACTTCCCAGTCACATTAATTGGCTGAATGCCAGGATAAGGTCAAATGAAAAGCGTTAATTTTGTGGTTATGTAGAAACAACTTCAGCATCCCAAAATGTGCCATTGGTTATGCTTCTCTCTCATCCGTCTTGATGCTATCAGGAAGAACATGGGCCTCTACCAGAATTTTGGCTTATTCAGGCTCTTTATATCCAGAGGTATTTCCAGTATGGACTGCACAAACTCATGAGAACACATTGCTAGGATTCCCTCTACAGCATCAGCCCCCAGAAAGTTGCATCAGCACCTTAATTGCCAGATGGCAACAGGAAGACAGCCAAGAGCAGCATGGGGACAGGGACAAACAGGTAAAGTAGGAGAAAAGTGTGGGAAATTCCTTTACTGAACAGAAAGCTAAAGAAATTATTCATGCAACTGCACCCTGAAAATAGTCAAGAATGCTTGGTAGTTTGGTGACTTGGCACCAGTTAATATTTGTTTTTTGCTCACATAACCTGAGAATCTACTATAACCTATTCTGGTTTGGTTAAACCTGCAGCTTTGAATTCAACCTTCCCAGTTACAAACCTCCTTAAAAGAAAGAAACCTGTTGAACAACAAACTGTGCAGTGTGTTACTGCAAAGAAAGAGCTGTAATTGCAGCCTGTCCCTAGGGATTATTTGAAAAACCTAGCATGCACTAAGCAGACATTCTGCCGTGCTATAGACTGTAAACATAGCCCTTGTGCTAACCTCTTCACATTTTCTTAAGAGAGCAAAAGTTGCACGGCAAAAGTGCTTATTTAATTGTGCACACACAAGACACGGTGTGGCAGGTCGGCCACGGCTGGATGCCAGGTGCCCACCCAAGCTGCTCTATCGCTGCCATCCTCAGCTGCACAGGGGAGAGAGAATGTAACTAAGGGCTCGTGAGGAGAGATAAGGGCAGGCAAAGATCAGTCACCAGTTACTGTCACGGGCAAAACTGGCTCAGCTTGAGGAAAATTAATTTAATTTATGACCAATCAAAACAGAGTAGGGTAATGAGAAATAAAACCAAAATGAGGTCACAAGTCCTGCTGGCAAATCTGCTCCAGTGTCGGCTCCTCCCTTTGTATGTTCACAGGTCCTGCCTGGAGCCTTTTCCAGCACAGGCTTCCCACGGGGCCACAGTCTCCCTCAGGCATGGGGTCTTCCAGGGGCTGCGGGTGGATCTCTGCTCCAGAGAGGACTCCCATGGGCTGCAGGGGGGTATCCTGCCTTACCATGGTCTGCACCAGAGGCTACAGGGGAAACTCTGCTCCGGCACCTGGAGCACCTCCTCCCCCTCCTTCTTCATGGACCTTGGTATCTACGGGACTTTCTCTCACGTATTCTTGCTCCTCTCTCTCTGGCTGCAGTTGTGCAGATGTTTTTGCCCTTTCTTAAATCTGTTATCCCGCTGTTGCTGATGGGATCAGCCTTGGCCAGCAATGGGTCCATTTTTGGAAACAGTTGGTGTTGGATTTATCATACAAGAGGGGAAGCTTCCATCAGGTTCCACAGAAGCCAGCCCTGTAGTCCCCTCCACTACCCAAACCTTCCCACACAAACCCAGTAAGCATAGATAGCTACCAGGGCATAAAATACATTAACAACATCACAAAATACGTGATTGGAACATCTAACTTACTTTCTACTAGTATATAGTCTCTTTGGGTTTTTTTTTTACTTTGTTACTCTACTTAATGAGTAACATTACTGGCTGTATATGCTGAGATGTAATCACTTTAGATGGGATTAATTTTGTGTGTCTAAGGCCACCTTGAAACTGAGGGCTGCAAACTCAAAAGCACATCCTGTCTGTAAATGTCATTCCCAGCCCAAAGCTCCAAGTCTCTGGTGCTGCCTTCCCTTTACTCCAGAGACAGATATACACACATCTTATTTTTCCTCTACACCCACACAACTGAAATGTTTACCATGACAGAAGGTAAAGTCTCCTTCTCCCCACTTTTCCTGTACCAAGCTATGTGGCTGAAGAGTGGGCAGAGTAATAGGTCATGGTGAAGTGATGCGGTGCAGTGCCCATCTGCTGCTTGCTGCAGAAACCAAAGTAACAGCCCTCAGTCTTTATTTGAAAGAAACACAAGAAAAAAAACCCTTTCTGTTGAAGCTAATGGTATTGCCTCCGCAAACTTAGAGGGTTTGATCCTAAATTAATATGGAAAAAAGAATATGTAAACAGTGGAAGACAATCAGTAATGAAGCCAGATACCATATTTTTCAGGATTCCTTATTTAAATGCAAAACTGTTCTCTGGTGACCCATGTCCAAAGGAAGAACCTATCTCTGGTCTGAAGGGCAGTCCTTGGACAGCTCACAGAGCAGTGAAATCCTCTAAGCTACAGTGATATAAGACAAGCCACAGACTTTGCTACATCCCTTAGGAAGTCTATTTTCCCTCTGCTCTTTGATGCAGACACACCACATGAAGAGAGAAAAACTTCATGGTTTAGGCACAGCTGTGGCCATCAACAGTGCTGGGTCTTCTTCGTGGTCAGCTGCAGATCTGCTGCCCAGAGTTGAGTCGTGTAGCTGCAATCTCTGCCTTTTGCTGCTGACTACCTGAATGGTACAAACCCCTCTCAGTGGAAGTTTTGAAGCTATGTTAATAAGGGGATACAAAGGATTTTAAAAATCCCTCTTAAAATTCCTAACTAGTGCCAATGCATTGCAAGATGCTTTCTTCAGGCCACTTTTTTACTGTTGTTTGGTCAATTAGGGTAAATGAAAAGACAATGCCTGTGATTTTCCACTCCATCCTTTTAGTTTCACATTAACATAATAGAGCAATTAACACTCGAGGCTTCAGCCCCTGCACCTGCTAAGCTGGAGCGAGCAGTTGTGGCTGGGCCACTGGGAAGGCAGAGCCGAGGCAGCCTCTGTGAGCAGAGGAGGCAGAGCTGTGAGCCAAGCTCCGGGCTGCACAGCCTGGGCGGGGAGGCTCTTTGATGTGCACCGAGATGCAAACAAGAGGTTGAACCTCAGTAATAAATAGCAACACTACTAAGTAATAGCTGCATATAAGAGTAATTCACTCTTATATAATGCCAGTCATTTTGCAAATGCTAACCTCTGCTATTAAGTGTGCGTATTGTGAGCTTATTAATTAGTTTATTTTTTTCTGTTTTTCTTTTTTTAACCTGGAGCAGTTCCTCAGTCCAGCTCCTAACATTGCCCCACACCTAGTTACATGAACGTTAGTACCTAGATCTTGATGGTGCTGATAATGGAGGTAGGCAAAGGGAGCTCTTTGCACCAGTGTAGTCCTTGAAGCCTTCATATTGTTAAACCACAGGTTTAGGCAAAATTATATTTAATTCCTCACTCCTATATTTAATTCCTAACTTGAGTAATGCAGTTGTGATTAAGATTTTACTGCCTTTCATTACAGTCTTGCTCCCCAGAGTTGTAAGAACAATTAAAAGGCCTTTTTCCATGCCCTTGACATGACCCTTTCAAAAGTAGGTTAGGGCTCACCTTTCGCCTTCTCCTGCCTCACTGCTATTAAAAGCAGGATTGAATTTTACAGCCACTAGATCTACTTAGAGTTACATTATGATTCATAAATTCCCCGAGGCAGAGACTGGAGCAGATCTGTTGCTGGTGTAAACTGGCACAGCTCCACTGGTTTTGACAGAAATTGCACCACCTCACCTGTGCATGTTTTTCAAGGCACCATGTTACCATTCGAGAAGTAATAAAATGAATGTGTCATTATCGTGAGCGCTGTACTTGTGTTGGCTACAGCAAAGATACATGAGGCATGGATTTGACTCAGTATTTCTTTGGCTGATGGGGAAATCATGGTCCTACAGATAAACAATATGTTTTCTGTTTGTTCTTTTATCAATATCTGGATAGAACATATGGAGGAGGTTTTGAAAGCTTTCTTCCAAGCAAGGTTGTTTTCCACATCTGAACTGCCAATTAACCATGAGAAATCCGTTCACTGGAATGACAGAATGAGCAAGATGTACAGCAGGAATAGTATGGTCTGTTGCAATAAATTACAGGTTTCTTTTTCATGTGCAGCAGTAGAGGCGGCACTGATGCAATTAGCTACAGCTGGTTATAGAAAGAAAACATGCATCTGTAGATGGCTCAGGCTGGAGGGAACTGAGATGTGTTCTCTGGAATTTATCACCGTAGAGAGAGCAGTGGGGGGAAAAAACAGCAATTTCCATTCCTGGCTACAGCAAACTTTAATAACCTTTATTTCCCCCCTGTTAAACTAACTTAACCTAATAAACACATTTAGTCCATTACATAGCAATTAGCAAATGCATCCAGGTCATCACAGATGCTCCAAAGGAAGGATATGAAGGGTCCATTTTCTGGAATAAAGGATTTGAAATAATTATTTTCCGAAGTAAAGAGCTGAAGTGTGCCATATGCTGTATGCCCTTTTACCTCTAGCCTTCAAATATCCCATTTAATTTTGTTGTAAGAAAGGCTTGGGACTAATTTGCCAGCAAAGCTCTTGCTAAAGGCCGGTCAGAGTTTGCATGTTCCCAGGTATCACAATTTCCAGAAACATAGGTACAGAGGACGTGACATACATACATGATTTTCAGCACCAGACTCATGGAGTAGCAGAGCTTCTCTTCACAAATGTCCTGGTTGCAGATTTATTTTGTCTCTGCCTGTTTTACCTGCCCCTTTAAAAAAAATCTCGGTTCATTCACTGTTTTCTACCACATTCTTCCAACAAAACATGTGATTATCTTTAATTTTTTTCTTTGAGAAACATGGTTTTGTTTTACTTCTAGAGACAACACGTTTCCTCAAATAAAGCTGCACCTGAATGTTTTCATTTTCTCAGTAAATCTGATCTAAAAAAAATTATAAAAAGAATGTGGTTTTTTGTGTCTTACTGATGCTTGCTTTCCTTTTCAATTTCCCTTTCCCCCATTTTTTTATTTTCATACTTCTGTGAAAAATAAAATGAAACAAAACTTTTCCTCTGAAACCTTCTGTGGCAAGGTCTCCTTAGTCTCCTGCTTTGTTTGCCTCTCTCATTGCTCTGGCCCTCATCCTTCATGTAATATTTTCTGCCAAGGTCAGGTCTGACAGAAAGGAGTGAGAAACCTGCCAGACCAATTCTTTCTGCTGTTGCTTGCTAGTGACTTTGAGCAAGACTTGGTTGCAACCAGAATATTTTCTCAAAATCTAAGTACTTCTGCCACTACACCCCAGTTTCTCATTATCTGGCAGTCCTAAAGCTCATCTACTTCTGTAGAAACATCTTCAATAGGTGCTTCATCTTCTCTTTTTTGCAACGTACTTAAATTAGTGGGTTGGATCTTTTCCATTTCTGTTATGCATGAAACACTAAAGTCTGGGAAGTATGAGAGAATGATAGCCATCCCAACAAGGCATAATGTTTTCATCTTTCAGTTCTACTAGAATCCTTCCATGTGTTTGAGTGGTAGAATGTTTCATGGCTTCAGCATCATAAAAGCAGCTTACTCAGCTATTTTTGCTATTGCTCTGGCTCAAAATACCATGGCAATGGCTAATTTGTCCTTTCTTAGAGTAAACTCAGAACCTGGGTTGAAAACATTGCAGGGTGGGAAAGGTGAGGTGACCTTGAACATTGGTATTTAAGCCCAAAATTCAAAAGGGACTTCTGGACTTCTATCCCGTGCTTAATCTCTGTCTAAGGTGACAGTCCAGCAAAAAACCACAAAGGAGATTACACCAATGCACTGATTTGCCACTTATTTTCAAAGCTGTGTTTAAAAGTAAAATGCCACTTCTTAGACTTCCTCCCTTGTTACACAGCCTGCTTTAATGTTCCATCAAAACAAAAAAACAACTGTTCCCACATTAGGCATACATTAGCTATGGAGGAAAAAAGGAAAAACGTTTTATTATTACATGCTTTGGAAAAGGAAAGGAGCCAGGGTGTGTGCCTAGACGACAAATTTCTATAATCTCCACACCTATAATTTACTTCAGAAATGTGTGGTTACCTTGAAGAGAAGAGGGATCTTCCCAGCTTGCCAGTATAATGAATGATTCAGGTGTGAATGGAATCACATGAAGGGAAAAATAAAGATCTAAGGAAGACTGAGTCTAAAATCTGTAAGGCTAAACAATGTCTCCTCAGACCTCACCCACTCAAATTCCTGCCCCACAACTCAGCAAAGGGAGACAAGCTGTCTTGATACTGACACCCTACTGCATTCAAATAATAAAAAAAAAAAGCAAATATTGAAACCCACAGGACAGATTGCAAAGAGGCATTCGAAGCTCTCAGATCATCCTATAAGTTGAAAACAAATTTTGACAAGCTTCAAGCTATTGAAAACGGATCCAAGGAAGACTTGAGGCTGCTGCCAATTACTCTTTCCTTAATTACAATCAACTTCTGTCATGTGCTCACAGAACAAAAAAAAAAACCACCTCAACTTTTGTATTGGAGATGAGAAGCACAACCTGTGCTCATACATTTCATTCGTGATACTGAATGCAGAAGATGTTCAGAACACAGGGGAACTGTGGCTACTTAATTTGCTCATGAACAGAATACTTTATACCAACTGCTCCCAAAAAGGATGATGAGTCTGTTTTCCTCATTACTCACTTTGGAAACAATCTTTAGAAATCGCGCCAGTAATGGAAGACTAAAGTGAGTCCAAATACATCACTTAAAGTGAACAAAAAAACCCCCATTTTCCATATCAGAAATTAGCAGTGCATGCTGATGTACTCGGTTTGGATATTGTCTCCAGTGCTTGTCCAAGAATCTGGTAACAGGGAAGAATAACTCCATCAAGCCAGGTATAAAGAACCTCGGCAGTGTGACACGTTTGTTTGGCATTCCAGGGGACCCTGCTTCAGCTGGCTTCAGCTGTCTGAGAGCTGGTTGTCCCAGGCAGGGCTAATCTCCTGAGGCTTCTTCATCAATAGCAGCACTTTCAGGAGATGGTTTGGGACACCATTCTCAGATATCCTTTAGGATGAAAACAGCTTTCCAGAAATGCAGGTGTCTCTCCACTGAATGCAGAGGCAGTCTGGGCTGACAAGGTTAGGCCGAGGCTGCAGTTCAGCTGCACAGCAAATACTGCCTGAGGGCTCCAGCCTAAATGTGGTCACATGTTGTGATGGCTCAATTTTTTATCACTGGGTCTTGCGCCAGACCTGGCACCATCTATGCTCTTGCAGATGGAGAAAGCCAACTTAAAAAAGCATAAAAGTAGAGCATGGGCTCTGGCTAACTTGATGGAAAATCAGAGGTGCACCTGTATGGGATGAGGCACTCCATAAGGAATAGGGATGCGGAAACACATCCTGGGGCACTGGCATTTCAGCTGTCAGAGAGCCAAAGGCCCTTTAGGGAGCAACATAGAGAGCCTCGGGGGAAATAGGTCTGTGGCCTTCCTGTCCCTCTAGGCTCGGGTGGCACAGGCCTCTCTGTGCATCTTTCGAGAGAGGGAGTGAAGAACTCAGGCTGGACTGTCACTGGTGGGAGATGGCTGCTCTCTCACCAGGCAGTAACACCAGACCTCCCCTCCCTGCCTCCTGCAGCTGGGTTCATGCCTGAGTTTCTGCCTTCTCCACGTGAGAGAAAGGTTGGGGGTGGGGGAAAGGAGCAATCATCTCTGTAAGATTTTGGGCCCACGAGCAATTGACTCATGTCATCCATCCCTTTGATGTACCAGGGATGTTTGTGGAGGCAGAGGATCACAGCTCGGCCCTGGACAAGCTGATTGTTTCAATCAAAGATTTAAATGAGTGCCACATGCAAATACAAGGAAATAAAGCTGAGCTCCAGAGCAGGCTCCATCCTCCTGGGACCCCTCGAGCACCCGTTTGCATGGAGGTGCTTCAAGGCTCTCCAGCCATTCCTTGTTCAGCTCAGCCCATCCATCTGCCCTGAAGACAGTCCACACTTTTAAGAAAGTCAGGAGCTCAGAGCTTATGTTTTAAAGAAAATTTCCCAGGTTTCTGTGTCACCTTGGGGCCTCTCTTCTGCAGAATGTTGTCAGGATAGAGCTACAGATCCATCCTGTGCCCAAGTGTTTCCTAAGGGGCAGCTCTCAGGTGTTCCCTGCTTGGTGTGCAGGTGGGTTTCAAACTCAGTGTAAGGCATCCCTGCCTGCCTCATGTTGGGGGTCTGGATCACGCCTCAAGCAGCATCTCAACTCCAGTCTTGAGGGTCTCAGTTCCTCATGGGTAGGTTCCTCAGAGTCTACAGCAGTGGGAGTCGTGGAAACAAGGGACAGTAATATAGTCCTTAGAGTAAGACATCTGTGGAAGGGCCATGAGACAGCTTGGTAGTGAGGAGAGGAAATGCTGCTTGTACATCCAGGACTCTCATTAACTTACTAGTAACAGTGTAATAATGTGTTCACTCATTTTGCATGACTGCACAGCCCAGAACTGCAGATTTTGTTCCACATCGCTGTTCAGTTCTAAGAGAAGCTTGATGGTACTTTCATGTAATTGCTTTTTGTGTCCTTCCTATTGAACCCAAGTATTTGATATCTATTTGAATATCATGACAGACTCCAAATAGCAAGTACCAGGAGAATTGAAAACAGGTTGCTTGTTTGTTCAAAAGTAGGCAGCTCTTCCTGGTGGGAGTTTCTCTTTTGTGCTTCCAGTAAATTACACGGGCTTGAGAGTTATCTGTGCTGCTACCAAGTTGCTACTCCTCACCTGAGCTGTCCAGAAATGATTAATCTTTTAAAACGTTTTTGTGTTCGTGATATCCAAAGAGGAGCTGCCAGCTAATTTGGGTGGAACGTTTTGCACTGCTTTTAGGAATGTGAAACTAAGTCTTTTAATCCTGGTCTGGCCTTCATAAACTTGGAGAAAGAAAAAAAACACATGGCAAGAATAGCATCATACAAATCCCATTTTAGTTTATTCTAGTATTTACCAAACATCAGGCATTCACTCTCTTAAAAATATAAAGGACCAGAGGCGTAGGAATAGGTAGAGACAGGGGAAAAGATGCAGGAGGCTTCAGATATAGATACATGAAAAGATGTAAATTTTAATGTGATAATGTAATATAAAGGACATGATTGATTTTATGTGAAGGGGAATCTTGTTCTGAATTTAAGCACGCTGCTCTTGTTCAGGTCTCAGGCTTTGGAGCCATCCAATTACATCAGGCTCAGGCTTGTGTTTGAGTGCTTTTCTTCCTTTTACTGCTCAATAAAACACTTTGGAGATGTGAACAGGCTATGGTGTAGGTGTAGATATGCCTAAAACAGATAGCCTAAAACAATCATTCCAGAGCTGCAGCTCTTTCCCTCCATCTCTAGGAGCTATTTACTAAAAGGTTTACTGTCTTGAGATGCTGCTGACACAGCCTACCCTAGGAACACTGTGCAGGACAGAGGAAGAAAGACAATAGAGTGTCTGTCCTTCCTAAGCAAGTAGAGCCTTACCTGCTGCTGGCAAGGCAAGGGATGCTGCCAGACTAACATTTTTAAGAGGAAAGACAGTTATGCTGAAGCTTCTGGCGAAGGAGGAGTATCTTACACCACGGCTTCTGTTTCTCAAAATAAACCCCAGCCACTATCAAACCTTCTTATTGAAGTCCTGGTGTGCTGTTCCATGGATTGCTAAACACAGCTCTCTGGGACAGAGAACAACAAACATTTCTGAAATCACAATCAGAACTGTAAATTCATCCTTGCTGTGCCACTTGTGTAAGACTTCCAGCCGGCATCATGTTTTGCCCCAGTACAGGGGTCTGCTCATCTTGAGGAGCCCACAGAGTTGGGGCTACTTACGACAATAACATTTGGCAAAATAATGTTCCGCAGTTTCTCCAGCACCTCTGCTCACAGTGTAACAATTTCACAACAGCGTGCATGTAAACAAACATCAGAGCTGATCTGAGCTGTCTGAGCAAACCTCCAGCCAGAAACACCACGCTTTATTAGAGGGAGCCAGTTAGGCTGTCATGCTAAGGATATGAAAACAAGCACAGCATTGTGTGGCTTAATATTGGTGAACACTTGTTTTTACTCTGCTGAGCATGTGTGGGTCTCATATGAAAAAATAATAACTAATGGATTATTTCTAATCATGTTTCCTTCTTATGTTTTCCTCTCACACTCCAATTTTACCCTCCTCATGCTTGAAAGTTAATACTGAAACATTGGCATGTTTTCATTTCTTTCACTCCACCTTCTCTGACTTCTCAATGCATAAACCATCTCGTGCAGCGACTGTGTGTGTACAAACTCCATACTCTTCAGAAATACCTTATAACAACAATATCTGCTCTGGCTCCTGAGGGAGTGGATGGTCCCCGTGGAGTGAGGCAAGGGGTACAAAATGCAAGTACTCTGCATAGAAGGGTGGCATAAGCAGCATGCTAATGCTAAGGTGACATGAAGCAGTGAACTTAAGTGAGAAAGGCGACAACCTTATGAGTATGGCCTCATGGCCTGTGGAAGGGTAACACATAGATCCAAATGTTGTATGCACACACATGACTGAGCTTTAAAGCTATGCCAGCAGCAGAGGAGCTGCTCCGTCTTCCTGCTTTGCAAAAGCTCTCCTACATGGAGATCCATATCCACAGCTCAAGTCTTCAGGGAAGATGAGTGCCAGGCCTCATGCATGAATAGAAATCCAGGATATTAGCGTACAACTTTTGAGATTCACAGTGGCTGTAAGCTTGCAGTGTTGGTCAGAAGCAAAGGCAGATAGTAGCACAGGATTTCTCAGGATAATTGGTCTTTGCATGAAGAGGAGGATTCACTGCATCCAACTTCAGATACTTGCAGTGCAGCAAGTTCTCCACAGAAAATGAAGAGTAAATAGATACTTCTGGGGCAAGGTTAATCTCGTCCTCACGTAGATATCTAAAATAGGTCAGATGAATCATCTCCTGTGAGTATTTCTTTCCACTGACTATAAAGAGAGCCTGGCCTCAGATGTAGACCTCTGTATTACAAATGTCTAGAGTGAGGTGTACAGAGTTCATCAGAAAAATATTCACTCCGGATGAACGTGCAGAAGCAGGCTCTAAATTTAAACGTCAATATTTAATGCACAGCAAAGTGTAAATATATCTTCAGGGTTGAACAACGGGTATTAATAAACTTTGATTACAATCTCTAAAAGAACAAACACCTAGAAAATCAGCAGTATGTTTCCTTATCCTTAGGTCAATGTCCTTCCAGAAAGTGGCTACACTTTCCAGCTGAGCAGCAAAGGAAGCAGAGGAAAGGGTTATAGTCGTGTGCCTCTCCAGGACTGTGGGTGTCAGTGGGAGCACACCCCTTTCTTTCCAGGGGACGACTTCTGCTTCCCTGCCCAGGGCTCCCCCAGCTCACACCAAGGGCTGGATGTGTCACCAGCCAGCAACATTCCACCTGCTGTGACATGGGCTAATGCCATAAGTTGGTGGCTGCCTGTTGTGATATGACCATGACATTGACAGGACTCAGTAACATGGCAATTCCACCTTTCCAGCAGGGAAAAACAAAGCAAGTAAAACCCCAACAACCAATAATGCTGAAGAGGGAAATTAATGCAAATGCTGCAGCAATTCAAGATTAAAAAATAATCAAAGCAGTGGGTCCTACCTGCTGCCCAATTTTAAGGATTTGTGTGGTACTTGCTGCCCATATTGGTATGCTTGAAGGCTGAATTCTAGAAGAAAAGTGTTTGTCAAACTGACCAAAGGTAATATTTCACACCATTGTAGTTAAAGACATGTCCAGTACTAAACCCTGCACCCGGGAGTGGCTGACAGTGATGAGGAGTAGCAGCAAACAGCAAGACCCATGTCTTCCTTTACCTGAAAGAGTCCAAGTTGAAAAGTGGATCTTACTTGCTTACTTTGAGAGAGGCAACTGGAGGCCATCCTGCCTGAGGAAAGACAACCAGAGTTCCCTTTGTTTTATCAGATGAAGGGAACTTAAAACTGTGAATCTCCAGAAGAGAGAGAGTGTTGATCCTCTTGACTTTACTGGGTTCTCCACTAGTTCCTCCTTGTTCGGACTTATGTCTACCACCTCCTAGTCCTTTCCAGACACTGCCAATGCCTCTGAGTGGTATGACCACATTTTTCTGCTACGAAAATCCCAGAGCCTGGTTCCCAAGGGATCTCGCTATTGAAAATGCAGTGTTGGTCTTCTTTGGTTTGGGTTTCTTGTTGTTTGCCTCTGTGAGCTGTTTATTAAGTAATCAAATAACAGCATAGTAAATAAATAATGTCTTGCCTCATAAGGGCTGAAATATGCAAGTAGTAAGTAAGCCTTCTTAGGTTTTACAAATATTTAATAAGTCAAAAGTAATACAAAATATGTGGCGACTAACCCTTGGGTGAAAATACTTTGGGATAAAGCACACTGGAAACTGGAATGGTTTGCTTCCTGTTATGTACAAAATGGCTGCAAAGGAGCTATTAAAGTCTCTTAAATAAATACAGCTCTTTGTGTGTTTGTTTGTTTCCAGTTAGAGGTATCCAGTCACTCAAAAGACCATGTGCTGTAGAGCCTCCGCAGGGTTTGCTTTGTAGTACAGATAGTGCCTAACCACTACTTTCCTCTCTCTTGATCACTAACGAAAACAGACCATATAGAGATGAAAGTGTTCTAAATCAGTGTTCTGTGTCATTTCCCACTTACTTTGCACTTTTCTGACAGCTGAAAGGCTGCAATAAATTGAGTGCATGCACACCCACAGAGAATGACAGTACAACCATAACCTAGCATCTCAGGACATGTATTTTCTTCACCAAGGGACTATATTGAAAAATTATCAAAGCAAGGGGTATCTTGGTGTTTTCCACTGTAATTTTAACATTTTTGATCAATATAATTTCTTTGAGAGTTGAGTTTTCCTACAATAAAAAAAAAAACCCCAGAACAACATTTTTAGCTAAAGTAATTGAAAATAAATCTGATGCAATAAGTAGATAACAATTTTATGTTGGCACACATAAAAATCAAAATCAGGCATATAATATGAGAAGATTTTTTTTCCTCTTTTTCTCCTTTCCTTCCTTCTCTCTTTTCCTCCCTTTCACTTTTTTCTCGTTTCCTTCCTCTTGCTCTTTTCTTTCTCTTTCTTTCTTTCTTTCTTTCTTTCTTTCTTTCTTTCTTTCTTTCTTTCTTTCTTTCTTTCTTTCTTTCTTTCTTTCTTTCTTTCTTTCTTTCTTTCTTTCTTTCTTTCTTTCTTTCTTTCTTTCTTTCTTTCTTTCTTTCTTTCTTTCTTTTTCTTTCTTTCTTTTTCTTTCTTTCTTTCTTTCTTTCTTTTCTTTCTTTCTTTCTTTTCTTTCTTTCTTTTCTTTCTTTCTTTCCCTTCCTTCCTTCCTTCCTTCCTTCCTTCCTTCCTTCCTTCCTTCCTTCCTTCCTCTTTCTTTCCTTCTTTCTCTTTCTTCTTCTCCTTCCTTCTGTCCTGTCCTTCCTTCTACCGTCCTGCCCTCCCTCCTTCCCTTCCTGCTCCTCTTTCATTCTCCTGGTCTTTGTGCCTTTTTTTTTCCCTCCTCCACTTCTAATTTTGCTTTGTAGGTAGTTGGAGATCTGTTTTATTTTAAAACAATGAAGAAGGCAGAATCCCCTGAGGTAAATTCATTGAGTACTGGGAGGTCTTGGTAACACAATTGAACTGGCACCAAATCAATAAAAACAGAACAGAAGAAAAAACAATAATTAAAACATTCTGTCAAAAAAACGGAGCAGTAATTAAAAGATGCAAACTATTGTTTTGCTACACTAATTACATTTTAATTTTCAATAGCTTGCTGAATAGTATAAAAGCCCATGCCTATAAAATGTCCCAGTGACAGTGCTCTTTCTGCAACTAGCGTGATAACAGTGTTTATGTGCTGTAACAGAGTGGTATGTGCTTTCAACTCCGTGTGGGTGAAGCTAGCTTCCTTGTAAGATACCATGACAACAAAGTTTCAATTTTAATTTTTTTTCTTCTGTGGAAAATTATTACTCAACACACACACACACACACACACACACAGACACGCAGAGACACACACGCACGCAGACAAGAGCACACATCTACACTCACAACAAACCAGGCTCAGTCCAAGGGAGATGCTGCTCAGGGCACTTCCATTGACCTCCATGGGAATTCTGTGTGTGGTGCAATAGCGCGCTCTTGGCCTGCGTGAATACTGTACTTAGGTTTAGACCATGTTGTTTCCTTCACATGTTACTGGAGGATGAAGAGAAAAACAAATTGAATTTTCCTATTAATATACACCATTTGCAAACCTAACACATGCAACTTCTTAGGCAGGGTCCTGAGGACTTTTCTCACAGAACAGCCCTTATAGATTTCACTGGTAGATACCCATACATAAAAGCAACATAATAAAGCCCATATTCTGTGCAGTTATGAATCATAGTAGTCCTGAAAAAAATTACATCATTCATTTAGCTGCTTTTGAGAAGAGTTTGTTTCTGAGAAATTTCCATAGGCAGATTTACAAAACACTCCAAATCAGGCATACGTGTAAAGGAGTTTGTTGTTATTGTTGTTTGCGGCAGCTCAACACAAAGTCAAGCTATCCAGATGACTCCTGGCAAAATCTGGATCCATTAGCTGAAATCTGTTTCTCCACAGCTGTAGTTTGCACACTCTGCCTTTCATATCATCTCATTTGAATGATAGAGTTCTTCCAGAAACAACATCCCATGTGTTCAGGCATGCCCCAAAAACAATAGATCCCTTCCATCAAAGTGGGAGCGGTGGGGAAATAATTTCTCAGCAACTAATCCCTGGATTTCAGATGTATGAAATCAATGAAATGCCTCAGTCTATGAAAATGGTCAGCACTGCCAAACAACATTTCACAACTGCATAACTTTTCTATATTACCAATTTAATTTGAAATGATTTCAAAATAATATAAATATATTAATTTATAATATTAAAAATAAAGAAAAGACTGCACCAAATGATGATATAAAAACAAAATCCTTCACACCACCACAGCCAGAAGCACAAATACAGAGGGCAATGTATTTTAAAGAGAAAACACTGAGCAGACATTATCTATGTTTTCACCAGTTTACAGTCCCTTTCATATTCCCCTAAATTAACCTCTAAGTTATGTGTATTCATTTCCATTCAGCTGATAAGGATTAACAAGGTATAAATCTGGACAGCATCAGCCTACTATCTGGAAATACGTAAAAATTAAATTCAAACGGGAAGCGAGGGTAACAACATTACCTAAGCCAGACTCACTTGCAATATACACAAAATCTGTATGTTTTTCTAGGGAGTGATATGGTAATATTGATCACACCAACAGCATTGGTACCTTTTGAAGATGGAAGCTAACCAGGAGATTAGGACAGCTAACTACTCTCAAAAGTACCATTTACGTTGAGTGGAAAACTGCAATTACATATTTTAACACACCAAAGTTGCAAAACCAAAACAGACACAAAGCCCAGAGCAAAATCTGGGGGAAAAAAAAATTAAAATTAAAATTACAATCATCTAGTCTAAAAAATCTAGTCCCTTATCTTCTGGGAACAGCCCAAATTGAAGGGGTTTCTATGATGATGCAATAATAAATTGCTTCAATAATTATTCTGTGGACACAGAGTATTCCCCAAATCCCTATTATTATAATGCTAGTGAAATGTCCCGATTTACTGAAATTAAACAAAGACAGATATTTATTTAGAATTCCTGTAACTGCTACAACCAGTAAATGCATTTCATCACTGTGATTGCAAAAACAAATACCTACCAGAGAAATGCAGTTCGCAACAACACAGAACTGAATGGAAATAGAAATGTTGTTAATGTTATGCTAATGCTCATGGCAGAAGTATTTGACTGAAGGAAAAATAAACCAAAATAACTGACTGAGGCTGAGCCATGGATGATTCTCAGCGACCAGTGAGCTGGGCAGACCCCGTGCAGTAGCATTATCACCAGAGCAGCTGCCAGGGCACAAGGAGGTGCTGAACAGTTCAGGAGGGGAAGGTGGGACTGGTGTGGGACACTAACAATGGGACTGTGGGCCTGGGGCCGCAGCAAAGGAGAAGGCAAGGACGTTCTTATGGCCCTTGGTAGGATGCAAAAGACTCAGGATGCCAGAGTCATGCCACCTCCTCTGCACCATCTGGATAGAGCCACTGGCATATCCTGCAAGTATTTCACCTCTCTCACTCTACTAGTCCCTGGAAATGTCTGACTACTGTAGATACAGCCTTTTTTCTTCGTGTACAATAGACACCTGTTCTAGGGGAGAATGGTGCAGCAGCACCAAAGTTGTAATCCTCTTACCACTCCTATATGCTGGGGTTGCTGCAGTACAGAAGCGAAAAAAAAGATATTTCCTCACAGCAGATGGAGCGTATGTGGTCAACTTTATATGGACAAGAGTGGAAATCATGCAATGATTGGTACTTGTGGTAAAATGCTCACACTCCCAAGTCGCACTGTCTGTTCTGGATAGGTCACTGAATCCACCCTTTCATGAATCCTTGGGTACTCATTTCACTTCCTGAGAAGACAGGAGCAAAAGCAACATCAAGGCACAAATCTGTATTTACATATTCCTCCTGCACTTGATTTTTTTGAGCATACAAAGGCTGTAGTTTCACAGCTTGGCAGAATAGGGGTATAGCCATTATAACTTGGCAAGCACCCTAAAGGTAGAGACAGGCTTCTCTGCAGCTGAAACCCAGTCCCAACCAGATTAACTTCTCTACAATACCAATAAATCTCTGTGTCAGGTATTGTCCTCTCAGCTGGGATGGGAATGCCATGGGCAGCAGGAGAGCACAGACATGCTGATGAGCCGAGGTAGGGTTGCTCTCACGTTATGTGCGAGTGAGCTTCTTCAGTTGTGTGGTCCAGGGTCCATGTGTTTTAAAATGAGGTTTCTTTCAGATCCTCACAGTGACTTTTTGAGTTGGAGATGATGATGTGACATAACCACAAACAGCTACTCACAGTGTGTTTTGGATTGCGTTTCCTCCTGCTGCAGATCTTTCTGTTAAAGGAGGTGATCAAGGCAACTGTAAATACATGAATGAAACTCAGGCATCGTTACACCCTGGAAGCATAGTAATGATAGCCCACTGCCCTCATTTGGGTAGTTGTCTAATGCTAAAGCCATGAGTTGGGTTTTATACAGTCAGCACACCATCCCGTCAGTTACGCGCTGGTTGTAACAAATATTGGTTGATGGAATCAGTCTCTCCCTATTGGAAACCTAACATTTTGAATGGACAGCACAAAACTAATTAAGCTAGATCCAAAAATATACTAAAAAGTATATCTCTTTTTGTCTACAAAAAGATGCTAAACAAAAGACTACAGTTCCCACATGTTTTTAGTACCCTCCCTAAACATACCTACCTTTTAGTAATTTCTTACTTTTACCACACAGTCCTGTGGCAACTCAGGAGGCCTTCCTTAAAGAATAAGGCAGTATAGCATGTGTAAGGTTACACTATACTGCACATTTATTTTCCCTTGGAGCCCAGAGGACTAATGAAATCCTCTCTTCAGTCTCTCTAGTAGAATTATTATATATCTCTATAACAGATGTAAGTCTGTACTCAGCAAAATGATTTCTTGAAACACTTTCTGAAATGCTGCATGCCTCGAGCAGAGGCCTGCAGAGAAAGAGCAATCTCCCAAGATCCTCATGATCCTAGCAAACAGCCTATTCCTAGGAAAATAAAAAACCTTGCACCCCTTGTCCCTCTGGTAAGGGAGAAATCCCTATCTATCTCCAAACAGTGAGAAACATCAACCAACTCGCTCTCCCAGTTACTACCAGCAGCAAGTCATTGATGCTGCAGTAAAGAATAGGCTTCTCTTTCCTCTTCTCTAAGCTCCAAAACATGTCCGGACAATCTTTATACTGAGAAAAATGTTTTTATCCTTACTCTGTTGCCTGAACTCTGAAGTCTGTGATCCGAGCTTCACAATCAATGCAGAATCAGATGTCAAGACTATCCCAGATAATTTTCATCCCTCTCTGGCTCATGATGGCAGAGTGGTGAACTCAGGGACTGATCAATTTAGGGATTAATGGACTCCTATTCTGTGCAGGACAGCAATACTAATGGCCTTGGCTTGGCATGGAAATTAAATTAAAATGAGACATTTTGATTTTTCCTGCTTAGACAATTACAAAGCAGGTGGGAAGTGGAGAGTGCTCAAATTCTACCCTTATTTTTATCTTACCACATTTTTGAGTCTCTCCTGTAATTTGTTGCAAGAGCAAAACTAACCATGAAGTCCAACATTTAGCAGTATCTAGATCATACGGTGGGCAGCTTCATAGGAAGAAAGTGCAGGCTAATTGGACAGGATTCAGAGAAGTGTAGCAAAAGAGTAGCAAAAATTAATCTGCAGTACAAGGTCTAAGTTCAGCACAGAAAAAATGGAGGCAGAAGATCTGCCTGCTGACACATGAAGTAATGCTCAAATGTAGAGCTCAAATAACAGGTTTCAGTATTTGCAATGAAACTACTAGGTTAAATAAATATTAGGACCATTACAGAGGATAAATTACACAATACAGTGGATAAATTCCTATTTAGTCAATCCTTAGCTGCCTTCAAAATGAGCATTTCAGAGCTTGCTGTACACCCCCCTTCCTCTGAGTGCACTGACAGTGGAAGTGACTAGTAAATACCGACACTTTGGAAGAGGAATTGTGGCTTTGCTGAAGGATATCTCTTTTCTCCACTGTATAGTCAAGGGCATTAGAAGATGCCCCTTGAAATGACTGGTCTTTTGGCTTTATGAAGTGAACACGGTGTTCCCTGTTGAAGAATTTCCAGCCTGATCAGGAATAATAGAAATATCTAGGAAATATGATTTTTTCTTTGAAAGTGTAAGGCACATTTCTTCTGAAGAAGAATTAAAATACTAATTTGGACTGAGGTTAACATTTATCACCTCTGTGACAACAATAGCAACATCGTCATTTTCACTTCTACAGCCTCACAATCAAAAGCTCATTAATAGTGAGCTAACATCTTCTGAGGTTTTCAAATGGCAGAACACAGCAAAAATAGGTGAGGTCACAGGCTTATTAAAAGGGGCAACCCTGCCATGCAGAAAGTGCAGGCTGTCTGTTTTGCCAGCAGCCCGTGTCAATTCCCACAGTTTAACAATAACTAGCATTGAGACTCGTTTAACAACAAAAGAAAATGAACTCTGCACGGGGGATCCTCCTGTGGCATTTGCTGCAACTAATAACATTAGAGACACTCTATTATTTTATCTTCATCATTTGTGAAGTTGTAACTGTTACATTCTCAGAGGCACTGCTCTGTGCCCACTGCCAAGGCATAACTACCCCGGGCTCTACCACAGCACATACAAGAATAACAAGGCAAAGCGATGAATTTCTGCATTCTATATTCTCTACAATTCTAGACTAGAAAAATACATGGCAGGTCACATTTAAATATGTTTAAATGTCAGTCCTGGTGAATTTATGAGTGTTCAAAGGTGCTGACTCCTGCTTTATGTACCAAGAAGGCACAGCAGATGGAAAGGGCTCTTTTCCCTGTCTGGGATGTTTTACATCTGTCTGAAAGAAAAAACCTTCACAATTTTTCAGCCCATTTTCCAGCCTTTCTCTAGACGCAAATTATTATTAAGATTTAGTTTAATATCAACTTTTCCAATAACTTTTTCCCATTAGAAAATGGAATGAAAACAGCAGGCAGCCTACAGGTAGCAATGTCCTTTAGTGACTACAAAGTAAATCATACACAGTGAAGAGATAATGTGCTTTGTTTTTTGGTTTCTGTTACAAGTCCTGTCTTGCCTTTTATTTTTTTTCCCTTTTTTTGGATGACAATCCTGCTTTTTTTATCTAGCATCACTGATTGACACTGACACAAATCTGGAAAACATATATTATGTTTTGTAGATTGCAAGGTAACACAAGATAAGATAATATGCAATTATTATGAATTTATTGTTATAATACAAAGGGAGATGTGCCAGCTTTATGTTAGTTTTTTTTAATCTCATTAAAAAAGCCTCACAACAACCTATGGCTGCTTTAGGATTAAGACTCTGAGATCTGCCTTTTAAAATATATAAATATATATTAAAAATATAAGTATGTAAATAGTACAGAATAAAAACCTCTATAAGAGTTGATTGGGCACAAAAAGTAGGTATTATTTTTCTCAATGCAGATACGACTTATTCAAACATGTACCCTGTCGAAACCTGAGGGCAGAACAAATAAAACAGACGACCTAAGCACCAGTTACCAGATCCAATAGTCTGTGGTATTTCTTACTCCATCATTAAAATGTTATATTGATTCCACCATCATTAAAAGTTTATCTTGATTCCACCCAAATTTTATTTTGGTGTTCATCCAGCATGAAGTGTCTCTCTCA
Source organism: Cnemophilus loriae (assembly GCA_013397755.1). NCBI lineage: Eukaryota > Metazoa > Chordata > Aves > Passeriformes > Corvidae > Cnemophilus > Cnemophilus loriae. Next base: position 2,877,645 of record VZTF01008130.1, read on the forward strand.
GTTATGATGTATGTCTCTTTTCCTCTAAGAAAACATATTTCCTCCTGAAATATGTGTATGTGCTTTCTAACTTCCTGTAACCTGCCTGATTACATAAGCAGCCTACCTCTACCTTCACTCTGGAACATTTCAACACATTCTTTGCAGTAAGGAAGCCGAAGGCAGTGATTTATTTGACCTGTTCCACCCCCAAATGTTTTAATTCAGGAGTAAATGCTGCCACTACAGTTTACTGTCTTGAAGATTATTTCCTTTAGCTTGTTCAGAAAGTTCTTGACTTTTGCAGTATTTTGTCAGCTGCCTTGTTCTTCTGGCTTCCATCTCCTAGAACCTGATTATCACAGCAGCTCAGAGGTGAGGGCACTGAGGCCTTTTCCACCTTTCTAATGCAACTGCACTGGTTACAGAGGTAAGAGGTAACTGGACCCAGCCTAGCCCTGGCTGCTGGCCACCATGCTCCCTCCCTCATCCCTTTTCCTGTCAAACTCTTCAAAAGCTCTTACATGCACTTCTTTAAATGTTTCAAGGAAAATAGTCTGGATCAACAAAAATTGCTATTTAAGGTAATGCAGCTCAGTATTGTTGATTTTCATAGGGAGGTCTTCACATCTGTAGCTGGCTTCGGGAAGGCAGCAATGTTTGCTGGCAGGGGGAAAGGTGTTGCAGAGCTTCTAATTGTCAGTTCACAGAAACAGAGAATCACAGCATGGCTGAGGTTGGAAGACATATCTAGAGCTCATTTGGTCCAACCCCTTGATCAAGCAGGGTTACTTAGAACAAGGTTGCCCAAGACCAAACGTACCAATGGTTTTTGAATATTGCCAAAGAGAGGTACCCCATAGACCCTGTGGATCACCTGGGCCAGTACTCAGGTGCCCTAACAATAAAAAGGTGTTTCCTGATGTTCAGACAGAACCTTCTGTGTTTCAGTTTATGGCTGTTGCGGGTGTCCTGTTAGTGGAGTGAGCCTGGCTCTGACCTCTTTGCACTCTCACTTCAGGTGTTTATATACATTGATAAGATCCGCCTGAGACTCCTCTTCTCCAGCCTGAAGTCATAATTCTCTCAGCCTTTCCTTACAGGAGTGCTGCTCTAGTCCCCACTTTTGCTTAGAGAAGTCTTTAGTAGCAGCGAAATCGTGCTGTTTGTGCCTCTGCCATTTCTTGCTCCCTTAATCATTGTAGCGGCTCTTTGCTGGCCTCTCTCTGGTACGTCCATCTCTCTCTTGTGCTGAGGATGCCAGAACTGGAGACACTACTCTGGCTACAGCCTCAGCAGTGCTGAATGGAGGGAGAGGATCACCTCCCTTGATCTGTTAGAAACACTTCTCCTAATGCAGCCCAGGACAGCATTCACTGTCGTTCCTGTAATGTGAGATTGCTGGCTCAGGTCAACTTGGTGTCCACCAGGACCTCCAGGTCCTGCTCTGCAAGGCTGTTTTCCAGCTGATCAGCTCCCATCATGTAGTGGGGCATTAGAATAATGTGGGTTGTTCCCTCCCGGGTGTAGGACTTCACACTTCCTCTTGTTGAAGTTCACGAGGTTCCTGTCAGCCCATTTCTCCAGCCTATTGAAGTCCCTCCGGATGGTAGAATGGCCCTCTGGCACATTAGAGGTTCAGGGCAGTCATTTCTTTAGCCAGGATTGCTGGAGCCAGAAGACACACATATGCAATGTGCAATCTGCAATCCCTGTGCCATTCCTAGCACTATCATTTATTCTCTGGTGGGTCAGTTAATTCTGCAGCCTTTGTCTGGTCTGTCTTTGTACTACATGCTCTGTAATAGACTCTAACAGGTATTTAAATACACACTGGTTTGTAGGAGACTTTCTGGCAGTTAGGGTATTCTTATATCAAATAATATACCTGGCCCATTATCAAAGCAGTCAGAGGTGAAAATAGAAGATTTTTTCCTCATTAATTCATTTTTTGCTGGTTGGAGTTGATGAGACCAGCTGGGAGAAAGACTTAGGGGACTGAAACTCAGCAAAGAAGCATTGAACCTGGTGACCTGAACCAGGCCTGCCACCCTACAGTCTCACCAAATATCATCAGTGGCACAAACCACAGCTTCTCCTGCACAAGTTTAACAGGTAGTAGGACCTGGCACTTGCAATCGGAGAGGTATAGTGAGTTTCACTAATCTCTATGCCCACTACTCTGAGCAGAACTTGGGCAGAACAGAGAGCTCTACTCCCAGGATATAAAACAAAGCCAAGTCACTTCTTGTGGCACTGTCCTGAACCAATCCTTCATGCAGTGACTTTTACATTTTCCTTCCAGGCCACCAGCTGTCAGATGGTAACAATTTCCATCCACTTGCTGACGTGAGCTGGTTTTGAACTTTAATCCAGTCCATGTCTTAACTGTGGTGGCAAACACTTTTTAACTAAAAAGAGCCTTCAAAACAATTAAAAAAAAAAATAAAACCAACAGCCCCAAAACAGCCCTTGCTAGCAGCGCAGCTTTTATGAAAGGCTTGACAGATGTAAACAGGCTGAGCAATCACATGAAGGAAGGAAGCAGCCGTTGCGTGACTGCAGGGGCTCGTGGTTGCTGTGATTGGGGCACCTGGATATTGCTCCACACGACCACCACGCCGAAGGCCAGTGCTCGCCCCAGAGAGCTTCCAGTCTGCACTCACCACGGGGCGCAAGATAGATGCCGGCTGATGAGGGAACACAAGGAAACAATGAAACAGTGATGGTCAGCATGAGAAGCAGTAGTCTCATCGTTAAATCATCTCCATTTACTTTCCTAATATGCTAACATTTTCTGCCACACACAGCTCTTTTCCTCCCAGGCAGTATTGAGTGCCTTCAACTCCCAGGGAAGTCTGTAAGTATGGAGAGACGTCAGCATCAGGCATGAGATGCTTAGCATTGTGCATGGCAAAGCCTGGAGAGCCAAATCTTGGCTAATTTACATACTCTGGCTTGGAGCAACAGTCACCTCTGCAATGGAAAATTATTATAATACAATAATGCAGCTGGGAAGAATTGGCCATGTTTCTTGGACACAAACAATAGTTGTTTCTTAGTCAAATATATATGGGTAATAGTTAAAACATTGCTCTTGCTACACTTCTGAAGATAATTCCTTTCTTAAAAGTTAGACCTTCACAGCAGAAACAATAATACTGCCATTTTCTAGATGGATCTTTTCTGCTTGGGAGGTGGACAAGTCACTGCAGTCTTTGCAGTGTATTTGGGTTTGCTCTTCGCATGTCTTCCATGCAACTAGTTCCTTAAATGTTCTTTTCCTGATTGGTGCTCGCTGTGCAGACTCAACTGGTCAGTCACTTTTCTGTGCTCTCCTTGCTGCCTGGTGACACCCTCACATTACAGATAAGCTGTCTTCACCTTCTACTCATGATCTGGATAGCCTCATTTCCTTGCTGGGTAAATTTGGAGTGTTGAACTGCCTGACAAGTCTCATAATTTATAATAAATTGATTCTACTTAATACCTAGTCTTTTTCTATAGTTGTTGCCATTGTCTGTGCCTTTGGTGGATTTATTAATAATAGGGCTTAATCAAGCATATTAACTCTAGATTCAAAACTAAATGGTTGCAAATTAATTTGAATTATAATGATTAGCCTTAGGAAGGAAAAATGTGGCAAACACCACAGTCTTCTGAGCTAACCGCACCTTTTGGAAATTCCCAGAGGAGCTGATTCACTGGAATGACAATTACCCCCCTGNACTCAGTTTGTTAACAACAGTCATTAGAACTTTACTGAGATTGCTCATGCTGATGATAATCTTTGAAAAGTAATTTTTTTTTCATTCCAACAGGATTTCTCTGCTTATTCATACCTACTGATTGGTACGGGAACCTACCCTGAGTAAGGGCTGTGAACCCATTTGTACATCACTGATGTCACTGGGAATTTTCCTGTTGGGTTCAGTAGGAGCAAAGTTTATAATATCCTGAAAAGTGATCGTAACAGATTAGACCTCCGTTCTCTTGTTCCTTGCACATTCAGTCTCTAGCAACAATAGTTTTAATTTCGAGTTGCTAGGATTATTTTTTGTTTTTTTAATTACATATTATGAGTCAAAGGATGTTGAATCCAACACTCCGAGGAAACAATAGGGACAGATCCTTCACCCTGGCTAAGTGCTTTGTGTGTCCTTCTGTGTGGCTACTTTAATTTGTACCAGAAGCTAGCCATACACACATGCATACACATGTGTATATGTGAGACTGAGCAAGCCTGAAAACCAAGAGGAAAAAAGAAAAATGTTTTACTTACTCTTTTAACTTCCACTACCTAGCTTGAGTTTTAACATACACACAGCATGGAAGAGGGAAAATTTTAATAGCTAAACAGAAAAGGAAAATAATCATTATTAAGTTATTAGAGGAGTAGGTAGCTTGGGGATACTAAAAAGAAAGTAGAAGGAAAGTATTTACGATGTCCACAGAGACTGATCAACACTGTAGTGTTTTGCCTGACTGACTTAGTCAATCACAATTCATGCACAGACATTTTTGACTGCAATGGCCCTCTCCTTTTCATTAATTTCCACTCTTAAGCTACTTTCTTTCCTGTGTTTATATTCTGGCTCTACTAAACTGATTCGTTTTCCTGGCTGTAAAAGCTACAGTGCAATACCTTGTAACCTAGTACTGTACCCTATACATTTGCCACAAGTATGCAAAATATGGTAGGAAAGCAATATTTTCTACAGAGAATAAAAGTAGCACTGTTAGATCTCTGATAAAATCATATTTATATACAGTCACAGTTTATCATTAGTATTAGTCAAATGTCCTTCCTATCTTTCAATTAGGAAAGCAAAGATATTTGTCCATTTTAGGGAGAAGGACAATTTTGAAGCTGGAGAAGGCTGGCAAAAACCGTAGCTCAGTTCAAACCACTTTTGGGAAATTCCCAGAATGCTGAATCACTGGGGTGGGCAATTACCATCCTCTTCAGCTGAACAATCAGAGATTCTAAAGAGAAGAAACGTATGCATGCTTAAAGAAAGGAAATGCAGCTTTACTGCAACTGTTTTGAGAGCAATTCCTGAGAAATAATTTTCTGTTCATAATGGGTTTCTTTTCCTCTTAACCTCACACTCACCAGGAACAGAACTAACCACAGAGATTTCTGAAAGTTTATCAGTGACCTCTTCTTTTCCCACACCAAAACACTTTCTGCAAGGCTTTTCAACCCTGGGACCCAGCTGCTGGGCAGGTTTTTTTTATGTCATCTAACTCCCCTATCATGTAATCCCTTAAGCATATGCATTATTGCATTACCTGAGGAGGCCTAATAAATCCAGACTCCCAGTGAAGCCAACTACTTGAAAGCCAGCAATTTTGGGGCCCCATCTTCTGGAATTATTTAAAATTATATCATGCTGAAAATCTAATATATTTTTCATATGCGTCTACCACACTCCTTAAACAGACAGAAATGGCAGTGATTTCTTTGATAGGATGCTTCCCCATGACAGTGTTCCTCTAGTGAGGTCCTCAACAGCAGGAGTAACTTGCACCTTTAGTTTGGGTTCAACAGCCCTGTCCCATGAGAAAGCAAGTGTATATCCCTAACACAGTAGAAAATGGCTGGATTTTGACATTTTTCTCGGGCCTCAAAAGTCCTGAGAATACTCCTCTTTCATTAGTCTGTCAGATGGCACAATATTTAATCTTCCCATGGCCTCCAAACCCAAGTCATAAGGCCTTTCTGTAGAGATAACAAGCGATGTTTTGCTGTTTCTCAATACACAGCCATTGCTTTGATGGAGGAATAATAAATCCCTCCAGTCCCCACCCTTACACAAATTTGGAGCTTTATTAAAATGGAGAGGAGCACAATGCAAAGTATCGCACAAGACAAAGCACAAAGATACATTTGGGAGAATTTCACCTCTACACTTTCCAAACAAACCAAATCCAAGCATGGAAGGTCAAGAAATTTAAGCAATATTATTTGGCCGTTAATTCTTGCTTGTGTCTTACTCGGCCAGCTTCTTTCATAGCCTTCATTGTAAATTCCTTACCCAATCCCCCTGTAATCTCCACACCTCCTAGATTAGAGACTGTGCACTCAGCACTCCTCTGAAGCCCTTCCCACATGCCACTTGCTGGGCGTTGGGACAATGTCAGCAGCAAGCTGCTCACCAGGTACCTGTGGGTGAGCTGTGCTCGCAGGAGCGTGTCTGCACAGCCTGTTGGACCAGGGCACTTGCTTTCCTGCTGACCAAACAGAGAAAATCAAAGTCGCTTCTCACAGCGCCCGAGTTATTCATTGCTGCTCAAGAGCTGTCAAGAGGAGCGTCTCTCAGACGTGCTCCCTGTCCTAAGACGTTGGGAGTGTTGCATCAGCTGACTGGCACAAGAGTTATGACCCACAGTCCCTGTCTGTGACCAAGCCATCAGTCAGAAAGCAAACCAGGCTCAGGTTCTGTCACTAAGCACGTGGCACAATTCCACAAACTTCAGCTGCCTGAACGGATCCGATACAGAGCCTCTTGCCCTTCAGCTGAGGGAGAGATTCCAGTATCTCCAGAACGCAGTCCAACTCACCCTGCCTCAGAGAGGTGTCTCATGCAGGAAGGATCAATCTTTCTTCAGAGCTACTCATCTCCCGAAGTTTATTGGAGAGAGAGCCTGGACAACCTGTTTAGAAGGGTCCCACCTTTTTGGACACATGCTGCAGCTATATTAGCATCGGTGCAGCTTAGAATGAAAACAAAGGTGATGGTTAAGGTTTTTTTTCTCTAGGCGGTCTGGCTTTCTTTTGCTTTGAAAGAACTGGTATTGCAGTGAGACACTTGGGTGTGTGGTAACGCAGTGAGATAGCCCCACACCCAGTCGACTGAAAGTAGCTGGCATTTAGCCCAGTGACTGGCAACATCCCTTAGGTGTGGTGGTATCTCTCAGTATCACCCCACCCTGACATGTCCAGCATTTCATTGGCACAGGCATTAAGGTCCAGTTCTACCACCCTTACAATGATTAAGGGTGGCGGGATCTAGGTCTGAGTGAATGAATATTGCCATAATTGCAGCAGCATTTGTAACCTTATTATGCCAGTGAAAACTCCAAATCAGAGCTTTGAGAATAAGGAACTAATTGGCTTGAAACAGTTTCAGTCTAATGACCTCTTACCAGAAGCTCAACAGTGCATTAAGGTTTATACCCAGGGTTGGTTATATTAGTTTCAATTTCAGGTAGTGGCTATCCATCCAATTACTCTCCTCCTCCCTCAGGGTAGAGCACATGGCATTCCTTCTGCTACTTGATGTGCTAAGCAGCATGTGAGTTGGCAACTTGGGCTGAAAAGCAAATTAGCATTATGCAAACTGCAGGATTCTGGCACTCACATTAGGATCAGTGATCTGGCAAGAAATCCTGCCAAGCTACCAAGCTTTCCTGAGCCCAGAGAGAGCTGCAAACCCTAATCCAAGAGACCAGCTGACAATAACAAAACAAAACAAAAAGAGATTGTGGGGGAGGGGGAACAAATTCTTAATTGTCTGGGAGGGTACTGGTGGGAGCTTGGAGGTGGATTTCCTATAGAGACCTAACTCTTGTATTGCAGTGGAGAAATACAGACAGAAAGGTGAGAGACACAGAAATGTAAGAGAGAAAGGGAGAGAGAGATAAAGGAAGGTAAGGAAGAAAGAGAAAAGGGGAAGGAAGGAGGGAAAGAGGAAAGGAGGGAGAGAAGGAGGGAAGAAGAGAAGGAAGGAGGGAAGGAAGGAGGGAAAGAGGGAGAGAAGGAGGGAGGGAGAGAAGGCAGGAAGGCAGGACTCTGAATACACGGAGAACAATTATGACCGATCCACAAGAGGCTATGCTGGCACCCCAGCTGTTTGTGGCTGCATGTATGCTGGCATTGCTGCCTGGCAGTGGGCCAGCAGAGCAAAAAGAGGTAAACCAATTTTGCCACAAAGATACCTTCAGTTAATGGCTCATCTGTGTGATGGACCAGCCGGGATGTTGGTCCTCATCCCCCTTTGCTGACTCTCTGAATACACGGGCAGCTGCTGTAGGAGTAGCAGACGACAGCAGGGCAGTAATACCTTAAAGCACTTCAGCCGGATTCATCAGAATTCATCTGTCTTCAGGGTTTTTTTGAGGCATTCACTGGTAAAGATTATTTTTTTCAGGTGTTGAAATAAGCTATTCCTGGTGGTTTTGTCTGGTCTGCGAAAGCAGGACAAGGTCAATAATCTTTACATCTTAGTTTGGATGGAAGGGAGAGGGAAACTAGAAGAAAGTGTAGAGCAGTACCTAAGCCTCAGTGAAAACCAATAGGGGCTGCGCACCTGTCTGTGACTGTGTGCCTTAGAAATTATTTCTGTATTTCAGCTCTAATAGGTATGCTTCTTTACAGCCTTAGCCACAGCCAGCACCCACTCCTGTCTGTACTAACACTGTACACGTAGGGCAAAAAGACTGTGCGTAGACCCTCAAAGCCTTTTGCAGTTCTTAGACGGTAAAATGTACCTAACCATATGAGGGTCAGATAGCATTTAGTTATAGTTTTATGCCATCAGTTGCATCAGATTGTTCTCTAATTACACAAACGAATGTTGCATTATGAAAGAAATTCTGTATTTTTTTAATAAAGTTTTTTTTTATGGCAAGATCTAGCAGTATAAGTAGTTCTAAAACACTTGGTAATGATTCTTCACATTATGGGGGAAATTATTAATGGGGGAAAGCACAGTAGAATTTGTAGCTTTGTTGAGAGCAAGACATAGGCTGAGAAAGACGTTCCTAAGTCACAAGGTGATCAGATACAGAACAGGAACAGAAATAGGAACCTCTTTAAGGGAGCTTTTTATCAAGCTAGTGCACTATAGGATTGTATATACTTAACGTTTAAGAATTACTGGTTTTCCCCTTGCTCATGGTTTTATCCATGTAAAGGCTGTAGAGGGAATGCAATGGGTTGAGCCCCCTGATCCCCTGCCTCTCAATGGCCGTCAAAGTTCAGTGTAGTTATCTCTACACTGAGCTCTACAAACTGTGCTTTTACCTCTTGACCAGTCCAAAGTCCTTTATTTTCAGTATTTATTTTGCAACCGTTTCACTTCACTGCGTTAACATCAGAACATGAGACACAGCTTTTCAGCCTGTTGTTATTATTACGAGGACCTGGCCCAGTGCTGTGAACCCAGTAGGCAGAATGTACCAACCCTTTGAGGGTTTTGTGTGGAAGTCATTAAACCGAGGCAGTGGAATTGTTTCATTTACTTCATCAAATTTGTAATAGGTTTCATTAATTTCCTCTGGACTTTCATTACAATAGAAAGAAACTGAGTGAAGTTCTAGATTTCCATTTCTTATGAAACATCTGTGCTTGCTTTAATTTCAGCTGGATACGCAGTTCTGCATCTGCTACTCCGGACTCTTTCAAGTAAACTGACAGAGAAGGTCTACTTTTAGACAGACTTTTCTGCTCTGTTTCCTTTTCTCTGATGGTAGGGCTCCCAAAACAGCATCAACAAAACAGGAGCTAGCCTTTGATTTCTGTGCCTTCAGTTTTCTAACTGGAACCCCAAACTAGGATCACAGGAAAGAAGGTGCACCATTCGACAGCTACATGGCTGCAGCAATACTGCTGGAAGAAAGTTGAAGATTTTATTACCTGTATCTAGGTCACAAGGTCAAAACTAATATGCTTATGCTGAGAGGGGAGGGAACCCAAGTGCCTCTGGATAATGTGATTTCATGATGGCAGGCAATCTTCCAGATTTCATTTAGTTTCTTGAGAAATCCTGGCTGGCAATCAGGTATATGTTTCCCCACCTCCTCCTTACAGCAGACCAAGTTGTACTTTAGGTTTTTGAAAAAATCTAATCCTTCTCATCCAGGTAAAATGATGTAGCATATTTGACTCCTCCATTACTAAAAAGGAACTACAAGCCAGGCAACGCAAAGCAGGGTTTTGATCACCTCTGTCTCTGACCTTACAGGAGAGTACAGCCAAGCTGATCCTCTACTCTATTTCCTCTACCACACACTGGTTTCTCTATTTACATCACAACCTCTTTGTGCAGTGTAATTGTCTAGCACAATGGGGCCCTCAGTGGGAACCTCAAGGTATTTCCATCATAAGAATAACAAACAACAGCAAGGAAGAAGAACAAAAGGAGAAACACTATGATTACAAGAATAGGTCCAAACTTCATCAGTCTGAAGAATTTCAGAATTTGGGACTTTTCAAAACTGGAAATAGAAGCAAATGAGAGGGTCCAACACTGGCTTTTATCTAGAGCTTTAATGTGTATCTCCAAAGAATCATGGCATGCACTGTATGCATTGCTTCTATTGTTAGAACATATCAAGTGAGAGTACAGTGAAGTTCTAGAAACTATAGCGTGTCTGGCATCATCACAACCACACATCACATTTTGCTTTGCACAGTCTTCTTCCCAATATTTATGTTTTAAAAATCAAGTTAGGAGTTTTTACTCCTTTCCTACAAATGATTTATTTTGTTTTCTTGGAACAATAGGTCACATTGTTTTTCTCCTTCGGAGCTTTCACTTTGATGTGTTGGCTTTGACTGCTAGAGGAAATGTTGTGGACCAGAAAAGAAGCACTGCTGTGGTCCAACTTCACTGTAAACAGCAGGTGCAACAGCTGCTGCAGGAAAGCCACTCGTTTTCCTGCTCTTTTTCGGGGATGAAAGAGGGGGATGTAGCAACTTATTTTTCTGGAAAATCTGAGACATAGGAAACAAAAATAAAGACACAGTTTGAAGTGTTTCCTTTATTTGTCAAAAGTCTCGACGTGCAAAATAAAGAACATGTAAATACTGTACTTTAATATGTAAATACTGCATGCAAGTATGCAAATACTTCACCTGGATATGATAGGCTTGGTGGTATCTATAAATCTGAGTACACCAGGCCAAACACTCAGCTGAGCTATAATTTGAACTGCCTCCTCAGCACAGCCAAACTAATTTTCACCAGCAGTTACGTGGCAGACTCTTACAGTGACATGTAGAAGTATAACAGTAATTTGTCTTCTACACAATCTTAAAGGGAAGGGTGTAGAAGAAACTGCTTACACGTATCAGTGCTTCCCATATTCAGAACATACGGTTAATTAATAAGCCCTTGATTTTATGTGTTTCTCACAAAGCTGTCTGGGGCAAGCAGTAAAATGTGTGTGCAATTCTGCGTGTGTTCATACTGACCCTTGCTCTGGAGCTACAAGGAACAATTCTCCTAGCCCTCTGGCCAACATGGGTTATGGCCTGCTGTGCTTCTCACAAGTCCACAGCACTCCAGTTTCAAAGAGAATCTACTTAAAACATAAGGTTTTCCAGAATTTGTAAGGCAGCATCAAACTTCTGTGTTGTCTCATAATTTCCAACAGTTGAGTTGGAAATTTGATTGGTCTTTAAGAAGGAGTTGGTCTTTAAGAAATCAGTCAATCACTGTCAGAAGAGGTACTTTGAGTCAAGGAAATTCAACTTCTTTACCCCTAACTATGGAAAATGGGATAAAATTTTGTGTAGGAGCTCATCCATAAGTTCTGCTACAATTCTGGTCCCAATAAATCTTATTATTTCCTTCTTGAAAGCAGTTTCACAAGCAATGTAACTGGGATTTACATTCATCTCTGCTGAATATAATCTTTCTCACCTATGCTACAGAAAGCAGAGCATTATTTCTGTAAATAACTCCACCCCTTGCTGGTAAGTGCTCTCACTTGTAGAATATATAGTAAAGAGGAGATAGGCAGTCACCTCTACAGTATCTAATGAGCACTTGGCAGGGCTGCTAGAGCTATGGTGCTTCGTTTCGTCAGGTGAAGCACTGAAGCCACAGAGAACAAAATGGGGATGGGAACACTTTGTGACAGTCACACAGGCCCTCCTTCTTGCACTCTTTCCCTCTGCTCCGGACAGCCAAAATCCTGGCTCCACCAGACATACCAAGAGTACGTTTTAAACAGGGATGTTAATCCTACTCAGAGCAGGATTAGCTGCCCCCGAAGCCTCTGAATGCCAACCAGATGTTGCTGTGCAGCTGGCAAAATGCCCAAAGCAGCTTTTAAATTCCTTTTTCTCTTTTAAGATAGAGGTCTCTTACCCGAAAGCAATATGCTCTGGGAATCTCAAAGGATTATAGATCCATCACAGGAGATGGCTCATTTTCACCCACTTGTAGTCTCCTGATGCCAATCAAAAGACTCTCAGACTATATCTGTATAAATAAACCAGAGAAGTTTACTGGCAAAAGACTATCCCACATATTTTTAGCATGCTTCAAAGTCTGGTCCCAGCTCTCCCTGATTCTGTCCAGGCAGCATTCAGAGATCAGACCCATGGGTTGTCATTCCCAATGACAATTTGGTTCTGGTCACTCTGTTGTTCTGGAAGAAGAAGAGAGCTGAGAAATATGGACATAAGCTGTACTATCAGAACTTGACATCAGAGCCAGGGAGTAGTCCTTGATTTATCTTATTTGCTGCAGTAGACGTGGCCCCATTGCCTTCAGTGAACATCGGATTGTACACAGAAAAAGATACACAATAGATTTTAAATGTTAAAGACACTCAGCCCAGAAACTTGGTTAAACTAGAGCAAATTAGATACCAATAAGAGCCTGCTGTGCTCCATGCCCAGACCAATCCATACATCATCTCTTGAAACCTTATCTCTCCAAAGGGATGCCTGCAGCATAACTAAATGAAGGTTCATAAGTTGCAGATTGATTTTCCCTACCTTACAGGCCTCTTCTTGTGGTAAAGGAATTGCATCTCAAAAGCAGATTTTGAAATAGAACTTGGTGGCAAGCAATTTCTTACCAGGTAGCTTTTCTTGTCAAATGATTTAGACAGGACCTTGTAGTCATGTCAGTACTCCAGCTTCTTCTACACAAACTGTTGTACAACACACTTCCAGCTGAACTTGTGCCATCGAAGCACAGGTTATATGTGAGCAGGCTTCCCCTGCTTAATCACATAAACAAGGAGCCATATTTCTGAACTGATTACCACAGACCTCACCTTATTTTCCCAAGCTCACTCAATCACTCAACGTACCCTCTTCTATCCTCTTTTTTTTACCTCCACCAATCACTCATTCATCCATGACTCGCAATCTTTTCCATCCTTTCCAAATTGCTGCTTTTTGCTGACACAGCTGCCTACTTAGATAATGAAAATCAAATTGCTGTAATAAGATAATGCCATGCTTTTCACTAAGAACAAATAGAAGCAGAACTTAGAAGAAATCTGGAGGATTAGGAGCAGGGATGTTATTATTGGTTAAGTCCAAATGCCTGAGACAATCTGCCAAATCTTCTGAGTGTGCCTCATTTGGTTAAATTATCCTGAGATACTTTATGCTCCAAGAAGTTAGCAGAGTAGCCTCAGGTAAAGAAGTGTCTTTCAGCACATACAGAAAAAGTCCTGAAGAGCCCTTGATGTAAGGAGAGTGTGTTGAAACACATACCTGGAGCCAAAGAATGTATCTGTAAAACAGAAACAAATCTAATAATAATTCTATTACTAGGATACTTGGAGGAGTTTTTACAGCATTATTTTTAGGTGTTTTTAAATGCTGATTTGTAGTGAAAGATCATAAATATTTGGAGGGGGTATCTGAAGCCCTGCAGTAATCAAGTGCAGACTTTGGAAATCATTAGCAGTTGTTCAAATTCCTTTGTAGGGCTGGATAGCAGCTCTTGATATGAAGTGGTGTTATCTTTTACTGCTTATGTACCTCTTGTCTGTACTTAGTGTGTTCAAGGCTGAAGGTGATCCTCCCTCTCAGACATGTTAAGAACCCTGGTGGTATCTGGGCTCTTGCAGAACTTTCAAAGCTTTCAATTCTCCTACCATTTCATTAGCAAAAGTAAATCTGTGCTGCTGAGTTACAGAGGTGATTTCCCATTCTGACTGGTCACAAGCAAGACTGACGAGAAACGTCTGTCCAGGACCACACTTCAGTGCTCTCACTGATTTTGGACACATTATTCAAACTTGCACTCTTCTATGCATTGCTGATGCTTTTGTGTCAGGGAATGAAGATATGGTTGCTGACTAAAGTGCAGTACTGTACCTCCTAGTCCATTACACAGAAGATTTTGTCTTTTCTAGACATGCAGTCTTGTTCTCAGACCACTTTTTTTTCATGTTGAGTAAAATGGAGCAATTCAGCACTTAAATGCAAGAAAGTAATGAGGCATTCCTAAAGTAGAGTCTGCTTAATTCTAGAGGTGTGTAACACAGTTCACAGAAATAAGACAGAGCTGTACTCAGATAATTTACTGAAGGGGTGTTATTTATCTTAACTCAAAGTGAGTTTCTTACTCTAACACTAGTCATGCAATAGTCAATGGGAAAAGAGAGGAGACTCCAAAGGTCCAAATACACCCCAATTATTTTAGATATTGATCTTAGGGTGGGATTATAAAGGCAGTCTGGATAATCACCTCTGATTTAGACAGGTAGAGATGTCTGAAGTTGGACAGGTGATTCCTGAGAAGAAGCAGATATCTAAGCATATATCTAAGAGAGAGCACTTGAGCAGATGTCTAGGAGATAGCTGGAATTATTCATCCTCCAGGTGGAAGAACTGACTCTGTGACAACTTTTCTCTGCTGACTGGACTGAAAAGGCATGCATATTATGTCCATTATTCCAAGAATATTTTCCTTGCCATAAAGGGAATCCCAATAAGTCCTAAAGCATAATCCTCTATCTGCTCTAAATGTGAGTGTATCTGTGAATAGGAGGCAGACAGTGTGAATTTTGTACTGCATATTTTTCTATTTTAAATAATTTCATCAATGTGGGGTCTGGTTTTCACTTTCTAATAAAAACTTCTAGTAAGTTGCAAACCTCACTGAAGTCTCTCCCTTTCCTCCACCAGCTAAAATGGTTGACTACTTTACATCAAATACACCTAACATAACTAACTATGTTAACTTATGCTTATGAGATGAAAACCAAACTGGAACCACAGAGAAACATATCTGGGGACTCCATAACATCTGAATCCCTTTAAGAATAGGAGAGTTTTGTAGCTTTGTTACAGGACTTCCCAAATGCTGGGAATGGAATATAGGCCATGGAACAAGCTAGGTTTGCAGGGGAGCAATGTAAAGCTGGTAAAACAGCAACTGAATGGGGGAAAATGCTCACAGAATCGTGAAGGAGCTGCTGGAACAAAATGAGACCTCTCCTCTGACTCTGAGGTTGGCTCTCTTGGGTCTGCTTCCTCTGGATGACTCTGTTTCTTTTCACCAACAGAAAATTCTCGCTATTCGCTTTCCATGTGCTTCTCTAAGTGTGTTACAAGGCAACAGAAATCAGAATAGGTCCCCATGGTACATTATGGACTTCAGAATTCTCACAGCTGTCACCAGCCAAAGACTGCTTTACAGATTAAGAAAGAAAAGCAAGCTGTTAAAAACAAGGAATGTTTTGCTTGGGGTCAAAGGTATGAAATCAGTATCACCCACCTCTGTGGCCCTGACCCTGTGCAGAGATGCACACATGCTTCATTCCTCATACTGTGGGTGCTCTCGATCGCTGCCACACACATGAATCAGTGTTTGCAGGGTCACAAGTCAGTTGTTTGCAAAATGAAAGTTCTAGGGAAGACTAGTTAAAAAACCTGTGACTCATTTAATGTATTCACTAAATAAATATTATATTAAATGTAGTCACTATTGGAGGCTGATATCATGAACTCTTTCATAGATCCAAGCCCTTGCACGCATTTTTTCATCTTGTGGCTGCCTCTTGAAGCTTCTTCACCCCATCTTTCCAAGCCAGAATGTCAGCAATGGTTCTCTGCTAAAAGTATAATTCAGTGGAAACCAGGTATTCACAGTACAGTTAAAAATGCACATTGTTTTTACTGTATTTCCCCAAGTAGAAATAGATGCTAAGCTTTAAAACCTGACATTCGTTGTGAAACAGTGCACTGAGGTTTAGACATGTCTCATCTACTTAATTAAAATCCTCTAAAACTAGACATTTGTAGCTCAAAAGTAACACAATGGAACTACAGAAGGACAAGGAACTGAGATGCCTCAGGTGAGCTCCATCATGGATTAAAATTGTGTTTGAGAATATATGTATATGGGTATAAGCAGCTCTGCAAGCTGTGGTTAGAGCCATTGTGGATATTTTATATTATCCTACTGATGCCAGCACACACCTCAAACAAATCCTAACAATGAACAAGAATTCAAATCAAAACCTAAGAACATACTTGAAACTCAAATCCACTTCTCTTTTGCTCAAAATGTAATCATCTACTATATTATTACTCTCTAAATAGAAAAGGAATCATTAAGTTATAAAGGTTTACATCTTGAAAAGCTGATTAGTAACACTATTATATATATAAGCAAGTTTTATGTTAGGCATCTTTATAAATTAAGTTTAACAATGTGTCGTTTATTTCAAAATAAGGAGACCTAAACATTCTGGGTAAAATCCTGGCCTTTTGAAGACACAAGCAAAATTCACATTTATCGTAGCAGGCACAGGATTTCATTCCACGTACTTTGTGTATGCCTAGATTTTAATAACATTTTTTCATTTTGCCAGTAAGCAAAGATATAGAGGTTTCATATCAAATGGCTGGTCCACCATGCTAAAACGGTACCAAGCCACCAGAGCTGAAGAGCAGCCAAGAAGCTTCCACACCACAGTGTCTGCTGGAAGGTTCTGGTGATTGCTTGATGGCTTCACCTATCTGTATCCTGGCAAAGCTTGGTGTCATCTAGCACTCCTAGCTCTGCTTCTCATCATCAGTTGGTATTTCTCTTCACAATAAGTTTAGAACAGTGTGTGGCATTAAAATTTGAGCAAATACCCCACAGTAAGTATTGAATTTATGAAACCATATGTCTTATTGTAATGAAGTCAACTGTCCACATCATGAAATCATTACCTGTCCTTGAAATAGAGATTTGCTTTTTGTACACATATATGCATATATATTTGTCATAAATACGTAGCGACTTGTTTCTTAGCCTTACTTAATTTTTGCACATCCAGGATTCTCTCGTGGCTTTTTTGCACTTATAAAGCATATTTCTTTTCATCGTGCTTCTTTTACAATAAAAGTTCCCTCTCTGCCCAGATTTTTTTGCTGGTGAGAATGACAGTTGCCTAAGAAAAAGACTTAAAATACAAAGAATGGGAGTTTTGCTGCTCTCAGTCCAAGAAAGCCCACACTAAGACTTGCCTAAGATTAAAAATACAAGTTATGGCACTACAATAACATCAATGACAAGGGACAGACTTTTTCTAAATGAATCAAACATTATCAAATCATTCATGATTTTGTAATTTAGTGACAGATAATACACAATAATTTCATAGAGGAAAATCATACAAATATTAGTCATTAAATAGATCATAAAACTACCAATGTAATAAAGAACAATTGGAAACTGTAAGTGATATAGAAAGCTATGTTTGCATTGAAGGTGCAGTTACAGTGCCTGTTAGACAGCAGAGTGCGGAAATGGAGAAGGGAAGGAGGCAAAGACGTTATAACCATTTCATACACGAGGAACAGAGGAATCAGCTCACAGCCAGGGACACGGGAGGAAACTGAGACCTCTGGATTCTCTCACATGTAATCATAAAGCCATTCCTCTCCAGACTTCCTCTCTAGCACTTTCCTGAGAAAGCAGCTTACCGGCATGAAGGACAGCTGCAAGGATACAGGGAGGAGAGGCAGCCTGGACTTCCTAATCTGCAGCGGTGCATTTCCCAATACATTCACTGGATCTGTGTGCTGCAGCTCGCTCTGTGGAATGCGGCCGGGGGGGGACTGGCTTGATGTCTTGTCTGCAGTTGCTTCAGAACAACTAATTTAATAGTAATGATGATAGCAGTATATCTGAACAGGACAGAGGTTAATTTAATTCTGTGAAGAGGTACATACCTTAGCATAATGAAACCATTATGAGAAGCATTTTTTGCCCAAATCAAGATAAGGGCAGATCGGAATGAGAATCTTGCAGCCACATGGGTAGGGAAAACAGTCCACTAAAAATGTGGGATCGGAAGGTAACACAGTCCTTTCATCTCCCACTCCCTAATTATGCATGAATATAGGCCCAGGATAGTTTTCACTGCAGGCAATGAAAAGTATCCTATTAACTTCCGTGGCCTTGAAGTAGAACTCTCAGAACAAAGTAATCCATATGACAGCTTGAATCTATCGGTGACTCTACCATTTACTAGGGTGAGTTTTAATGTTTTGAACCCAAATTTTGGACAAAGACTTTCAGTCAGAGAGAGGAAAGCAGGTAGACTGAACTTTTTGCAGTGGAACTTATTCCTCAAATAAAGAAGCAGTAAAAAGTGAAATAAAAGGCCACAAAGGAAGAAGACAAAAGATTCAGATATTATATACCTAGGTTGTGATTGCTTTGTGCTGGAACCCTTTCTAACATGTTGCACAATGCTTTAAGAAGGATGCAAAGATGTGATAAAACAGATGCAGCAGATGCAGGAAATATAGCACTTCTCACAGGACAGACTTTTGGGGGTAATTCAGTTTATTAATGGCATGTATTATGGAATAATAAGTTGCAGATGATCATTAAAACTTATCCTTAACAGGCATTCCTTGTGTATTCATCTTTTGTTGTTTCCATAGAAGGGATGAGAGAAATTTGTGTAGCCTGAGACTTTTGAGTTCCCAGGGCTCACATTTGCGTTTTTGACTTGTAATTTAAAAGTAAGGATTATTTTTAAGAATGGTTTAATTAAAAAATAATAATGAAATAATGCTGTCACAAGAAAAGCTTGTGATGTGATATATTCCAAGGACAGATTTGGCTGCAGTAATCTCATCCTCTTGTTCCCCTCATTTTCCTAACAACTCTAGCAAAATGGCAAATTTCCACTCCCATTAGAGATTCATTTCTTTCCTCAGAGCAAACACTGCAGCTTTCAATCTTTGCCTTCAAATCCATCCAGCCTTAGCGTTGGCAATTTAAGAGGTGATCCGGTGGCTCTCCTGGTGATTCCATCAGGAAGCTCCATACCACTTGCAATCAAAGGCAGCCAAAGCAAAGATAAAAGCCTACCAGGAGAGCAGCAGTAGTTGCAATGTGGTAAGAAGCAATACTTTATTCCCAATCTGTATGCAAAGCAGTCAGAATCAGGGCCATGACCAATGAAAGGACAAACAGGAATGCATGAGATGTACAAAGGGAGGTATAAAGGCTATGAATTTGCAAGCAGAAGAGCAGTCCTGGCCATGTTCTGAAGCAAAGACATAAATAACCACAAGGTGAACATGTCTATATCAGTTAAACTTTGTGACTCCAAACTCCAGACTGGAGCTGAAATGACAAGGATGTTAGCAAGCAAGTGAGGAATCATTTTGGGAAAGAGGGTGAGAGGTGGATCATTATATTTCTGTCAGACTTAGCAGCAGCAGAATCTGAAATCACATGCTATGTCTCAGAGGACAAGTTGCATTTGCAACCAAAGTTTGTGCAAAACATTAAAGGGCAGAATGAAAATTATTGCAGAGGGGGATTTTGGATTTGCTGCAACTGAGCGCTTTTAAGAGTAGCTTAGACTTTTTAAAGACTAGATTAGACAAATGTCTGTCCAGACTAGCTTATGTCGTGGGTGTACTTTGAGCAGGGTGCAAATTAAGCCACTAATGTGGTCTTCAGACCACTTGGGGTCTCTTGCAGGCCTGTCTTTCAATTATCGTGTGCTGTGCAAGTGCCGTGCAGGACAAGATGATGTAGGTCCAGAAAGAACAGAGGAGCTGGTGTTTGTGAAGAGAATGCAAATGGTGTGGGGTTGATACACAAGCTGAATGCCATGTTGTTAATGCCATGTGTGTGTCACCAAGCACAGTGCTGGTAACATTCAGTGCCAGGCACCCCTGATGCTAACAAATGAAATGTGCGCGGCCAAGGAGGTGGCTTTGCAGACAGGGTAAACAACAACAACAAATGTGATCAAGGCAAAATGTAAATATAACGGTAACCACTGTCAGTGCCATATTGCATATGTGACAGATGTGAAACGCTATAAGTGCTAAATGTACCCAAAATAAAAAGACACAGATGTCCTGACAGCAGGCAATCTGTGTGTTTCTTCTCTGTGCCAATTCCATATAGCACTTTGTAGTCCCCAGCTGTGAGCCCACACATACAGCTCCAGACTCAAAAGTTAAAACTTAATCAGTCCCAAGCTTCTGTGCCCCAACAGGCAGCAGTGACGTCACTCCAAATGCCAGTGCCCACTGGCATGCCATTCATGGGCTGCTGTGACTTGACACTGCTCGACCCCAAAGAGAGGAAAGGACAAACATGGAGCAATCTCAGTGAGCAATCAAAGGACATGTTGCTGGTCATGCTTCAGTATGTGATATTCAACTCATCTATCAGGCAGGATGAGAGGAGGCCAAGCACTGCAACAATGTGCAGAATTCCTTATCAGCTCTGTCGTCACCTGGTAAAACACCAGAGCAGAGATAGAGCACTATCTGTTCATTAGTGCTGTCAGGACCCTTCTCACTGTGTCGGGTACCTTTGCCAAAGCAATTCTTACTAACAGCACCATGCACTACAGTGTCTGGCCTGGTTAAGTGGAAGCAGGATTCTAAACCTCATTTTCAATACCCACTAGAGGTAAATATTTGCTTTTGCAGATGAGAGGAAATAAAGCAGAGTATACAGCATAGAGAGTGCGTGCCATGACAAACAGTTATCTGCTTGCAAAGCAACAATCCAGGACATCAGAGCAATCAACACTTCTGCATAACCAGGAGAGAAGGAAACCAAATCCAATTTGTGGTGACTACAAGCTTCTTCAGGTTTAGCTATTGGCATCTTGGTGCAAAAGTGCAGCAGACAGGTTTCTGAGCTAAAGAAGGTCATTAACTGCAGGCAAGTCCTCAGCCACCACAAGACCATTTGATCTCCAAAGATGCAGTGGGGTGCTGCATATCCCATATTTACAACATGGTGTTTCCAAATGTCGTTGATTAGTATTACAGGCCACAGCACCATGTGTAATAAAAAAGGAGTTTGAAGCCTTCTGTGCCTTCAAAGGCAGAGAGGGCACAATCCAATTAATACCAGGTGACAAAGGCCTACACATAAACAGCATAAACATCCTGACAGACACTGGAAATGAACCATTGTCCCACAGAGCCTGAACTGTTGGCACCCAAAGCCAGAAAAGTGCTGGCAAGGAAAAGTTGGTTTCCAAGTGTGAGAGTGCTCTCAGTGAAGTCCACTGCCCAGCACACACATGGAAACAACTAGGGCCCCAAGGAATACTCAAAAATGGGCAGCTGATAAAGAGATATGTGAAAAAGCTATGTGAATATGGTGTTACTGTCACCCAATACAGCGTGTAACCACTCTGGTATGTGGTTTATATAGCACTCACGCATAGTACTCATGTAATATTCCAAGTCCTATGCGTGCTGCTCCAGCAGTACCACACATGCACACAATACCACAATCAAAAACACATCTTCCTGGCAAATTTTGACAACCTATATACCATGTATTGCAACCACCCGCACACATATGACGTGATGATAACAGCTGCCATTGCATCACTAGCAAATACTTCAATGGAGCAGCACACATTTTCTCAGAGAGAGAGAATCTTCACACAGTCTCTGAACAACCTACAAGCAGATGGCAAACTGTGCACATGAGGAAAAGCTTGATGAAGCACCCAACACAAAGGCAGCACGAGCAAATATGCTGATGATGAATCTGGCTAATTGAATGTTTTGTGAAGTAAACACATCGGTAAAAGCTATTCCACCCATTAAAAACAGGCTGCATGTCAAAGAGGTTCAGAGCACTTAATAGTTGGTGGGCCACCAGTTGTGAACATCGCTGGTGGGCAGTCCAGTCCAGGACATGCTGTAAATATTGCTGCTAGGAGAAAACCATGGCCCAGCATAACACATAGCATAAAGCGTTCTTCCTTCCTTCCATACAGGCTTCTTCGATGTGACGGGGACAAGAAAAACTTGCCATATCACTAACAGATGCAGCTCAGAAGAAATCTTCATATTCTGAAAATGGATTCCATTATTGTGGCAAATATACTAATCCTAGATGTGATAATTTTGGTCATAAGCTGTATAGGACTAAAGTTTCAGGTTTGTTGGGTTTTTTTTTACCCAAAAATCGAGCAAGTGACTGAAACAAACCTAGAATATTTAGCGAGATGTTTAAGAGAGTTAAAATAATTGCCTTATGATGGAAGGCCTGAGCTAGAAGCCAGAGGTAACTGCAAGGCAACTGGTGTAGATACATGAATTTCCAGCTAGTTCCATAACTACCCGTGGTGTTTGTACTGGAGATGTTTGGTCTGTGTTTTGCTGCATGGCACTGTGTACGTGCAGTCACAACCATGCCTCCACAGGCCAACCTGTGCTCACAGCAAGGCTTTCATCTCATCCCACAATCATTTCTGTTCTTACACGCCAGGCAGCAGAGCTGCACACCTGTCTTTACTTAAGCTGGCTGCATTCTTTCTCATTTCTCCAGAACTTGTCCTAATCTACAGAAGATTTAGTTTGTGAGTGTTGCCTGGACAGCAATGCTCTGAGCATTTTCATGTTGTGCTTAGCATAGTTATTCCAGGAATCTGGCATTGCTGTGCCAGGTTGTGCTATGTTGCATGCTGCTAACAGCAGTGGCTCACAGGGCCCATATCCCACTGGTGGGACACCTGGAGCCAGAAAGCTCCATAAGCACCCTTCCACCTCTTTTGGAATGGTCTTTCTCAAAAGCCTGAGTGAGCCTGGCCACTGGCACATCATCCCCCTGCAGCAGCGATGGGCAGTGGGATGCAAAGCTGTGCCCTGCATGGTCAGGCAGGGATGGGTTCCCATTGGCGCAGTGTGCGGATGGCCAGTGTGTTAATGAGCCTGGCTGTGCCGTGTGTGCAGCTCTTCTGGAATTCTGTTCAGAAACACCATGAGAAACTCAGAGCATGTACTATTTATGCTGGTTATTAGAAGCAGATGCTAATGTTTCTCTGCTGCGATCCCCCAAGTATCCTGTCCTTTTATGATGTGTGGCATGTGTTTGCAGTATGTATGTCTCTATATCACATGCAAATAAAAGGTTACTTTCACCATTTGTGTTGTGTTCATTGATAATGAGGACCTTACAACCTCTTTCTGTGGGCTTGCCCCTGCAGATGTTGACTGTGGAGCTGAGGTAAGCATCTGTAGCAATGTGTAGGGCTGCTGTATGGTGCACATGTGTGGATGTCTGGCATGAGCAATGGATGAAGTATAAGTCAAGGCAACAACAGTGCTGCGAGCTGGCTCTGGGTAGGACAAGGGCAACCAGGATGTCTTACCTTTGGGTTCAGACCCAAAACAGTTCAAAATTCACATGTTCTGTCTCTTTCTCTAATATATTTGCATATATATATATGTGTGTGTGTGTGTGTGTGTGTGTGTGTGTGTGTGCATGCATGTTGAGTTCTTCCCCATCAAACACCTCCTACAAATAAGAGTGAGTCTACAAAAAGTACTCTGCAAACAAAAGTTTATCTGGAAAATTACACACACACACATACACACACACATATATATAAAGAAAATATTGTATTTCTCAGTATAATTTAAGTAGCAGCATAGCTGTATTCACTCAGTTAATTATTCAATAACTAGAAGATTTGTTCACATAATGAAGTGTCCTTTAGTAGCAGAATAGCAATAATTCAATGCCTGTATCAGACAGAAGGGGCCAAAAGTGATCCTGCCATAAATTCAAGTCTTATCAAGATTTCTTAATCCTGTTTTCCTGGGGTGACTAGACCCTGTTTTTGTGGAGCCACATGCTTGAAGTTCCTGGTTTTAATTCCATGTTTTCAAGCCTTGCTTTTTGCATTAAGAAATAGGGCATGTGTAGAAGATTTCTCAGGCTTCTTAGGCACAGAACAATAATTGCCATCTCTTGCTATTATAGTTTGTGTTTATTTTCTGCTTTCTCCTTCTCCATACTCTTCCAGGAGCCACAGTTTCCTTCCATTCTCAAGTCCTTGTCATGGCAAGACCTTATCACTGAGCTCTCATCTGACAGCCCGTGTCCCAGTGTTTGCAGGTACTTCTACCACAGTTACCATCCCAGCCTAGGCAGACAAGCTGGACCCATGATAGTTCCTGAAGAGTGAAACACAGAGTGAAACAAAAAGACATCCAAATTAGTCCCACATGCACTCTATTACCACCACCAGAAGTGCTAGTAGCTTCTGTCACTGCATACTTTGATACATATTAAATTGAGAACCCCTAATCTAGATGGATTTTCCCTTCTTTTCACATCTGACTGGCTATCTCCCAGTAGCTTGGTGTTGGTACAGGTGTAGCATTATTGCCCTTACAGTCTCTTCAAAGAGATCTGATTATTTGTTTGAAGACAGCATGACTGACCTTGTTCCTGATCACATCTACTTCTTCCTATTCCAAACTCTTGACTCAATGACACTTTCAATGGGAAAATCTCCTTTAAAATGTTAGAGTTCCATAGAAGGTTTGAAAGAATTTAGACCACAGGTGTGCAATGGTGCAATTTTTAAAAGTCAAACTGGAAGTGTCCCAAAGTCCAGCTATGTAAAATGTTCAGTATAGCAAACCAGCACCTTCATGACCCTCTCGAACTTAAAGAACAATATATAAATGATTATTCAATGTCTTCATAATTATTCTTAGTAGATGCAAATAACAAGAGCTAAAGCTATATTTTCAGTCACTGGGCACGTTGGTTTATGTAAAATTATACACAATTATTCATATATCCTCAAATTTTAAAATGCCAGAGCTATGAAAATCAATTTTAACCAAGTCCTGAGAGCATTGAAATATACATCTGTTATGCCTAAAACTTTTTAAAAGATGACATAAAGGCTACTTTTATATTGCATGTACTAACTTTTATTTGGTATTGATTACAGCTTGAAAATGAAATATTTATGCAGCTTTTTTCCCCCCTTTATACAGTAGAGGGTGAGATATTCTGTCTGTAGGACAGGACTTCTCTCCTGACGTCCCTGCTGGAAATGACTGAAGCCTTGGCTTTAACAGAAACTAGAAGAGCCAACCACATAATGCTGGGTGAATCTCCATAGCAGCAATGTGTTCCTTCAAAGCTCTGCCTACCCTTTATTTGCCAAACAAAGGCCATTCATTGCACCTTAAGCCAGGGTGGAGTAATGAGGGGGAAGGAATGGCAATTATGGTCTAAGCTGATAGGGAAAAATAAAGAGGACAAGCAAGGTGCAACTTGTAATGATCATTGTTTATAGTACGAAGCAGGACATGAAATGTGGAATGGGGCAGGCGCTTCCCTGCGATTTGACTACTAGGGCTGAGAGGCATTTCTCCTATTTTTTAGCATTCAGAGTGCTGGGACAAAAACCAAAAAAGTCTTTAACACCCCTTAACACCAGTACCACAAGGGAAACCATGGAACTATGGATCCGGCAAAGCCTGTGTTCCACAACCTCACTGAGCTGTGACAACAAAATAAAAAATAAAACACACTCTTTCCAACCACTACTAAGTCCTGCCCCATTTTGGAGGCTGAGGGAGTCTGTCGGCGTGGATGCAGCTTGCTCTGTGCCAGCTTGCCACCATGCCAGGGAAGTTGCTTCTGCAGATATGGCATCTGTGCTGTTATTGCAGCCTCTGGCAGTATGACTCTGACACTTGGCTTTCTGAATCTGCTGGAAAAACCACCCAAGGACTCACAGTGAAGCCAAAGGGAGTCACACTGGGAGGAAGGCAAATGGCTTCTGATTTCCATTGTCCAGTGGTTCACAGCACAGTGCACATGAGGTGTCATGGTTACCTGAATGGATAGTGAGCTCCTGGCCTGAAGGAAAGATCCTGCTCGTGGAGCCAGGTTCCAGTGCAGGAGCCAGTCTAGCCTGACACAGCCACCTGCGCTCCTGGTGAGGCACGCTCTTCAGAGGCTGGAAAGGACAAAACAACAACAAAACTACTTTCATTCAGGTGCTGGTGACTCAGGCTGCATTCAGTGGCCAGGGGCTGTTGACAAGCGGGCGCAGGCACTCCTAATGACACCCCGCTCCTGCACCGGGTGGAGCTGCCCTTCCCCAGTTCACACTGTACCATCGGGATCTCCCTCCAAGGCCACAGTGCCACAAGACTCCTGACCACAGGCAGGGTGGTGGGAAGGTCAGCAGGGCTGGGTTGAGTTTGTCCACTGACAAACCACCTCCTTGCAGTGGGAGGCACTGCAACATCCCTGGTCCATTCGTGCAGAGCTGGGGAGGAGAGATCATGACGGAACTCGGGAAGAGACAGGTTGGGTGTCATCCAGCAGCACACTCACTCTGTTACTGGGTTGTGTAATGCACCTTTTAATCACCAGACGAGGATCTGGATGCAAATATGACCCTTGTGCAATGCGTGAGTAAGATTCTGTGCTGCCTGCAGCCTCTTTTCCAGGCTGTGTGGTTGCCTTCGCTGCATGATGAGCCTGACTGTCAAATATTAATAACAAAACAAATTATCTCCACCCTATTATCAAGGTGTGTCACAGCTGATTCCTGTTTAACATCAAGGTTTCTACTGCTCAAGAATCCTTCTGCAATCTTGGGCTCTGGCTCTATCAGTTCTATGAGTGATTAAGGAATGACAAAAATCCTGAAAAACTTCCTGGTGTCTGAGCTCATTTTGATCCTCTTTGATGGTTTGCTGGGATGGGAGGAAAAAAATGGAGCTCCAAAGATAGAATGGCTGGAGTAATTCTTGCAAAACTAGCCTAGTCCAACCATCAAAGCACTTCCTTTAGGTGAGAAGTCAACCCCACCAAGCTCACAGTGCATAAATGAAACTGCTTTTCTGTCTCATACAATAGGATTTGGTATACATCATAAATGACACTTCCATTGTTCTAGCCACAAGCTCTTTAGTGCATTCAAGTGTTTAGTCTGATCAAAAACTTTTTTGCAAAGCAGGATTCAAAGACTGGAACAGACTGTCTGGAGTGGTTGTATCTCCTTTGACATACTCAGCAGGACAAGACCCTCAACAACCTGACCTAATGTCAAAGTCGGCCCTCTCCCAAACGGGGGTGGAGCAGATCAGGTGCCCTCCAGAGACGCCTTCCATACTGCATTATTCAATTAATCTGTGATTCTATGAGAAGGGCTGCTAGTTATGGATGGTGGCAGTCTGTTATTTCATTGATATCTATTCGAATACTCAATAAAAAGGAGAAATGTATTGACAGTGAGAAAATGGGATTCTATGAAAGACAGAAAAATGTGTGAAAGAGAAAGGAGAAGGAAGTAAATGAGGCAAAAAAAATCAACATGAAAGCACACAGAAATAAATAAAATAAATCGGAGAAGATTCTCGTTCCTAGCGGAATACATTGAAAGCACTGGCCATGCAAAGGAGAGGCAGATAGGTACACCCACTTCAAAGCAGATTACTTCATATTAGTCTGAAAAAAGGGGAAATCTGTCTCGCCGTAAATGCAAATTCAGTCTACTTTTTGTAAGGAATGAAGCTCCTCTCAAAAAAGTATCCTCACTTTCATTTGACTACTAGATTTACATGTAAAAAATAGACTTTTAAAAATATTCCGTGGAAATAGTAATTAGTACACTAGCAATAATAATTCCTGAACACTTCAGAAATTTAATCATAGGTTGTGTAGTGCTTCATCTTACCACCAGCTAACAATTGGGCCTCAAGAGATAATTAAAAAATACATTAAGTGGTCTCTCTTTTTCTGCAAATTATCCACACGCAGAACATATTCTCTTTCCAACATCTGAAGGATCCTGAGGTTTTTCTGAACTGCCTAAAGGCAAGTGTTTCTCTGAGCAAGCAGGTTTGAGGACTTTCATGTCAGATTTCTGTTCCTGGTTACCTGGCCACTCTGTCAATTTTCCTTTCAGATGGTGAGGTGAACAAGGTAGCTGTGGAAAATGTCGCACAGAAACACCATAAGCCAAATGAAAAACAACGATCTGGAAAGGTAAATCAATGACTGAATGAAATGGGAAGCCACTAATCATTTCCCCTCCCTTCTCCTATCCTTAATGATAAGTATGAATAGAAGCTTCGTCATCCAATGCTTGCATGATGCCCTCTTTGAATTGGGTTGGACGGTATCCATATTACAAAAAATACCGCAAGAACTGGAAATAATTGGTACTTCTTATAACATATGCAGATCCTGTGTGGAACACAATGTCTCAGAGCAGTCTTTGATGTTTTTCAGTTATATAACCCCCAGGGAAGGAGGATGTTATTGTTTGCAGAGCACATTCTCTCTATTTTCTGTATTTAAAACATTTTTAAAAAGTAAAAGAAAATCAAATTTTAAAAGCCTTGAGATCTTCATTGAAAGAGCACGTAGAAATCAAACACTTCTGTGATGGCTGCTTCTGTGTTATCTCATTCACTTCCCGATCAGAAAATAGAGCAGAGTAAATCTGAATCCAGCTGTTGCATTGTTCCTAGAAGAATAATCAGTTACAGTCACAGAAGTCAATGAAAACTCATGCCTGATGACGAGGTGGGAATTCTTGCTATTTCACATACACAGAGATTAGAGACACCATAAAGTGAAATGGGATGTCCTGGTGGTGAATGAGAAGTTTTTTTCTTGGAAAAACTCTGCAATAGAGGTGCTTTCAATTATGAGATACTTTACCTACAGACCGCAGTTTGATGGCCGGGAGAGAAATGGCCCTAATTATTAAAAGTGAAAAAAGTGCAGAGGGCTTTGGGTACATTCACAGTTTGTCAGACAGAGCCCAAAGCGGAAGTGACTGTTTTGTAATTTTTTCTCTGCTCCCTCATAAAGAGGGAGCACGTTGATACCTTGTGACTCTGGTTAACCAGCATAAAAGTACTACAGTAGATTAGATGTATTTGCAAAAGTGAAACCAGCAGCTAATCATCTTGTTCATACACGTTGATTTTCCCCCCTGACTAATTTCTCTTGTAGTGGGAGTAATTAACTTTATTAGTAACACTGACTACTCTGGTACCTTCAGGCAAGCACTGGTGGAGCTGCTTATTAGCAATCACATAGTTTCACTTACACTGAGCCTGAGCATTTCCTACAGGGTGAAGTGCCTGTTGAAAGTAAAGGGGGACTGATTAGCCTACTACTTAAAAATAAATGTGATATATAATGTTGGAAACAGGGGGAGGGAAGAGGCAGAAATCCAAATTTTTTGCTTGCTCTGATTCATTATCACTTTCAGTTCACCTACTAATTTTGCGAGGGGAGGATGACCGGAGTTGCAGTCCTCATCTCCCCGTTGCGTCTCCTCAGGTGGGTTCTCAGTGACGAGTGTGCCCAGACTGGCCTCAGCCCAGGACACTCCCCATGTGTCTGGGAAATCTCCTACACAGCATTATACAAGAGACCGCAGACGAGATTTCCATCCAGAGGTGCAGAGGTAGCAGTGGATTACTCAAGCAGCAGGCAAATCTGTGACACTTGCAGCACAGATGAGCTGGCACTTTGCTCGAGGACAGGAGCCAGCATGGTACAATTCTCTGGAAACACTTGCTGCTGCCAGCTTTCCTGCTTGGAATAGACCACAAGGCGAGGTGAAGAACACTGTACCTGTTCTGCCTTGCTGTTCCCAGGAATACTTTCTCCAAAAATGACAGGCCACCTGGCAGGGAGCTGCATTGCTCAGCGATTGTGAAACAGCTCTAGTGCTGAAAAGAAAGAAGGTCACGTACCCACTCATTAACTGGGCATTGCAGTGTGGAGCGTGCAAAGAGGCACTGGCAGCCAGTCTGAGTGTTGTTTTAGAGGTGGGGCAACTGGTAGAAAACTGTGCTCAAATAAATCTGAATGGTCTGAAGGCAAGGTCACTGGAAGAAAAACATCCAGGGAGAGGGAGAAGAAAGAATTCTCCTGCTCTGTCAGATCAGTCATTGATGCTTTTTCTACTATGACCTGAGCTGTCCATCCCCATAATGCATAGACTACACTTACAATGACTGACTGGCATGAGGACATAGCCCTTTTTCCCCATACCAGGCATAGTCCCTTAAAAGTCTCTTTGTGTCTTAGAGGAAAGTCAACAAAACCCATCTGGTTTACCTGTTTGAATCTATTTTGTCCATTCTGTCCCTGGTGCATGGATATTTCAGGAGGCACTGCTTAGAAGAGTTTCACTCACAGACATATATACCGGTGCTAGAAATCACAACCTGTGGTTTGCTAAAGAGAGTGGTACCACTGAAACTGGAAAACACTGAAATCCGTATCGTACAGACCAGATAGGCTGGTCTTTTTATTATTGTTACGTATTGAAGGAAAGGGAAGAAACACTAGGGAAGACAAGTTGCTGCACTTGCTGGCCCATCCTGTGG
Organism: Cnemophilus loriae; assembly: GCA_013397755.1. Taxonomy (NCBI): domain Eukaryota; kingdom Metazoa; phylum Chordata; class Aves; order Passeriformes; family Corvidae; genus Cnemophilus; species Cnemophilus loriae. Next base: position 2,908,024 of record VZTF01008130.1, read on the forward strand.
CTCCTGCTATGTTTGAATTTTGCTGCAAATATGTGCTCCCGGGCTCTGGTGTGGTAGAGGGGCACGTGTGTGGAGAGAGCGTGGCTGAACCATCCCTACAGTCTGCAACTGCCAGCCCTGGGCTGGCAGAGTGGCCTGGACCTTGTGGATGGTTGGCAACAGCTGGAGCAGAGCTGGGATGTCATTCACAGTCTCTGGCTGGCCCCAGGCCCGTGGCAGCTCTGGTGAAGGCGTTTTGTACGGTGCTCCGTGCCAAGCACAAGCGAAACAAACCTAGCACTATTATGCAGGTCAAAAAAAGGAGAAAGGAAGAGGTGGAATAGCTGCGTGGATGGAGTTTATATCACGTAAATAATTGGGAAATTATGAATTTACATTACTGAATTATTTTTTCAGTGACCTGTTATTTTACAGGTGAAACTCATATACAAGCAGACAAAGAATATCACTTGTCAAATAAAAAATAATTTGCATGCTGAACAGCTGGCTCTGGCTCTTTCTGCAGCACACTTCATTCCCTGAGACACTGAATGCCCAGGAGACTTAAAAAATAGCCCTGGCTCTATCAAGCTTAAGAAAACAGGACTTCATTTTCAAAAAAATTATTGACATTTCCTAACAGATTCCTTTCTAATTTGTCCTTCTGTGTCGTGTTCATAAAACTCAGTATATGTTTCTGTCCTGGTTTCAGCCAGGACAAGGTTAATTTTTGCAGCAACCAAGAGGGGCACAGCCAGGACCCTGGGGTTATTGTACTCATGCCATGTGCCGTGGGGATGGAAGGGGTGGTGTTCTTTCAAGTGTTGCCAGAGGTGGGGGCATGTAGGTTTGGGTGGCACAGGGTTCCTCGTGGTGAACACTCACATGTGTATTGCTCACCCATCTTGCACGCTCTGTCATCAGTATTGTTGTTACTGCTCAATTTTCTTACTTCATCACAGTTTCTAGTAAATTGTTCTTATATCAGCCTGTGGTCTTTACCTTTTCATGCCTCCAGTTCTCCTCTCCATCCTGACACAGAAGGAGAGGAGAGGAATAAGCGAGCAACGCCTGGGCTGGGGTGTTTCAGTAGGAACACTAAATTGGGGAATAGCATTCCTAAACCATGACAGTTTCTCAGAGAAAGAGATTAAAGAGCTGCTTGTACTAACCAAATACATCCAGAGAGATGCTAGTGCGTTTGCACATAAGAAATGACACACAAAAAGCAAAGAACAGAGTCATGTCACCAGAGCTGCCTGGGACTCTGTGTACAGTACTCTACTGTCATCAGAAGCCAATATGATATCATACCTGTGAGAGTATTAAGGTCTAGGTTTAAAATGAGATGCAGTTTTGCACCTACATTTCCATTTGGAAACTTGGTTCAAAATCTCACTCCTCTGATGTACTTCATCCAGAATTCATCTATTCTGATTTTTATATCGAATTGTTTGACACCTCCCTCTGCATTTTAATCTTAAAAACTACTCCTTCACCTGTATTTACCTCCAGCTATAATAACAGAGAGCAATCACACCCTCTGTCAATCCTCAGTGTAAAGGAGCTAAGGTTTGGCTCAGGTACAAGTGTGAACGCAAGTCATCATTCAGTGGTTAATAAAGATCCAGTCCACCTACATTCACTCATTGCATTTACAGTAGATAGGGTGAATAGGTATATTCAGCCTATAAAATTTTAATTATGAAACTAAAAGTACAAGCTATATAATCAGCTTTCAACATCATCTGGCATTCCGGTTCTGCTTACACTAGTGTTCGGCTTCCAGTCATTAAAGGACAGATTTGCTCTTTAGTAAACAGAGCAAACAACCTTGCAAATTAAAATAATATCTGACCTGCCCTCAAGTACATTTAAAGTGGGACAGATGTAATGGGATGTTCTCACCACTGCCTCACTGAAGCATATTTGATGTTGGCACTTAGGACAAACCTTTCTTACAGTGATTAAATATACACTCCAGTCACGTAAAGAACATTTGTTTTGAATTCAGAAACTAATCTCAGGCCCAACCGAAGTCCATAGCACAGCCATACCACCCAGGAGACAATTGTGGGTAGCTAAATTTCATTCACCATACCAGGGAGTAAATCCCACTAGCGGCAGTGATAACAACATTTCAACACAGAGAACAAACCTCAGGGCTGCTCTGGCAGGTGTTTCTCTTTGACTCTGGCAGTTGCCCTTTCTGTCATGCAATAGAAATCCAGCAAGAAGACCCCATAGTTGTTGGACCCAACAGCCAAAGCAGCTGCCAAGACAGGCTTCGTTGTTTGTGCTGCTAATAGCTTCTTTCCCTCCACCCCGCTCCCCTCAAAGCCTCCCCAGACAACTGCCTTCTGGGATCTCTCCTACTGTGAGGGCGGCAGGTGCCAGTTTAGGCCAAAAACCCTCTCCATCATATGCTGAGAAGCCAAAATGCTGAAACGAATGTGTTTTACTTTCAGAAATAAGGGAAATAAACAGCTTGACAGCCTATAGTAATTTTCCTAAAACACTTGCAACATGAGTCAATAAACTTAAGAATCAAAAATTCTAGGAATGGGCAGCTTTCAACTTTTGACCTCAGACATTATGCCAACTCATTGCCTCTCATCCTGCCCTATTTGACAGAAGGGCAGGATGAAAGTGTTGTGGCATAATACAGCATTCAGTTGACTTTCCTGGTCCCACCCATTGATGTTTTCCAGTTTCAGTCTCTAAGTCTCCCCAATTTCCTGGAGAAGATGCATTAAAAAAATATCTCCCTTCCCCTTGCTGCCTGTACACACAAAAAAATTCTAGTGTAAGTGAGAAGGAATCATGAAAAGAATAAGGAATTTATTGCATGCAATGCTGCAAAAATGACCCCCTGCTATTTGATAGTGTTGGCCACTTGAAAGCTGACTAAAACTTGAATTTTTGAAAATATTGCAAAAATACATCGAAGTTTTTAGTTCCCTAGCTTTCAAAAACATTTCATTTATTTTTTTAATGGTTGACAGAACCAGAGATTGCATAAACCCTCCCTTAAATAAAGATTTCTGCTTTCCTATGGGGCTAGTTAGGAGATACAATACTTAAATGGAAGCATTTCTCCGATTTGTGGTGGGGGGGGGAAGTTAATTTTGACCAAAACAGTATCAAGTTACTCCTATAAAGTACCCCTTCCACTTCAGACAAGACACTTATCTATCATCATCGAATACTTACCAAAACAAGGTATGTCAGAACAATTTCTTTAACATACATTACCAGAAAAAGTATTCAGTCATTAATATCAAAGAGCTCCCTCAGTGCAGTGCATGCTCTAATGCCTCTGGTATGTGAGCCCTAGACCTGCCCCGCCCTACCTTAGACACCTCATGGAGGTACCCAGCAGACACAGAGCTCTGCTGAAGTCTTGCCCAGCTTTACACCTCCCCCATATACTCCCTCTAGCAACGTGAGTTGCTTCAATGGAGAGGTGATGCCAGAGGGTCATCCAGCTCTCAGGAGCAGGCTTTGAAACTTGTCCAGGCCTCCCCAAGACACCCCAAACCTGACACACACTATATTAATGCAGGAGCTCTCAGGAGAAATCCTCATCTCTCAGAGAGCTGGGAACATGGGGCCAGCAAACAGATTCCTGCTGAGCAGGGCTTTGTTGTATGTTATTAAACAACTGTAAAATTAGCCGGACAAGCTCAGAAAAAGTTTATTGAGTAGTTGTGCTATAGAGAGAGTCAGGGTGTGTGTATGCCCCACCGCCTCTGGTACCTCTTAGTTCAGAGACTAAACTTAAGGTTGGAAGTAAGTAATGCTAGTGCATGCTATGTAAAATAAATTCATCTGCATGGTTGTATAGCTCCTGCTCCTCTTTTTTTTCTGACATGGCAGTATGCTTTGGTAAGGATTTACAACACTAATTTCTCATTAGATCCTTACTCTGCCTATGCAAATCTAAAAACTCCTTAGGCTTCAAGTAAAAGAGACCCGTTTAGGTGCATCTTATTGTCAAAATATAGTAGTAAGGCTTGTCTACAAAGAAAAACAGCCTGAAATAATTATTCTGCAATAACTATTCCACACACAGCATTCCACCATTGCTATTTTATAATAGTACCCCTAGGGACACATGGCTGAGCTAAACCACAAAAAGGCTCTCTTCAGGCAGAGTAAAATTGTCCCCCCCACAGCGAGTGTGGACTTGCTAACTCTGGCGAGCTCTTGGTTCACTCCCTAGTACACTTCCCATCTGAATCCACAGCTGACTGATTTTTTTATTGTCTTCTGGACTTTTAATCTGAAAAAGTTGATATCTAACAGAACCCTAGAAATTGGAATAAGACTTTCAGTAGCTGGCCATTCCAAACATGTTCCTGACAGTTATTCCCTGCCATACAGAAATTTAAATGTTTTGCCCAGTTGAATTTTTGTGCTTGCAAAACAGAAAGTTCTGACCCTGCCCTTCGGAGTGTAATCTACAGCACATTAGAAATCATTATTAAGAAATTTGCTTGATAATCATTCATAATTTGCCTCTGCTTGGTTTTGTCCCACTCCTTGCAGTCTGTTTCCCTTAGGGAAGGATGCCTTTGCTATTTTTGCAGCGTGTTGTTGACAGTGAGGGCTTTGTGGCTACACCTTTGAAAAAAAAAAAGAAGCAAATGGTCATAGTGGTGCCAAGGAGTTCTATCACCAACAAAATTTCATGAGAGATGGTTTGGATGTCTGAAAGAAGCAGCCACTGGAACCACTTGAAGAACGACAAACCCTTACAACCCCTCAGCTGGAACCCTAAATCAGATGTGTTCATTAATGTAAGACAAGGGAAGTCAGGTTACCCAAACTGCCCTGTTGCTAAACATATGACACGTAAATAGCCTGTTGTTCCCTTGCCAGTACAATATACTACCTCCTCCCCCATCTCTCCTTACGTAACCTTGTTAAATAAAGACTGAAGAACCCTGAACAGCACAAGTAAAAACAGGCCATGGATTTAAAAGAGGGGTGTGTGAATTGCTTCTGACAAACAGGTCTTCCTTTGCTGGAAGGGGACTCAGGGATTTTATTAAGGGAAAAAACTCAACACTTTTCGTTCTGGTTGTTTCAGAACTACGTTGCTGTAACAAGCATTTTCATCTGTAAGTGGAAAAATTCCAGTAGAGAGAGTAAATTAAAAAGGCTAGAAACAATCAAACAAGACATCCTGCAGTGTTTTTCAATACTAGATTTATTCTCTTTGGTTCTGAAAACATTGCATAACCCTTGTAATACTGTAGCTTATTGCATTGCCTCGTCATATTGCGTGAACTTGTGCTGTGACACGTCCACCTGCAGATGCATCAGACACGCTGGCAACACCTGTGACACAATAAACCCGAGCTATGTTAATTCATGCTTGATGGGACATGTGGCATTCCCACCTACAGGACTGGAACCCTTTTGCTGTAGATACACAGTGGCCAGGCAGCCTCAGACTGCACTGTATTACACACTGTGGACCTGGGTGCCAGTGAAAAGAGGAATTCAGGGAGGAGTCTCTATTGTTTGATATCCAAGTTGAAGGCCGAGTGAAAGGTCTTTGTTCCCGTTCCTAAATTACATTATTTTTAGCCTTTGTTTTGCGCAGCAGCACTCAAACTACACAAAACCCCAACTGTGCCCTCAAAAACTCATTCATTTTCCCACTATTAGTCACCTATTTCTGAAGGAGGCTTTTGCATCTGCAGGACATTAGAATACCTTGAAGCATTTGTGAGCAATGCACTGACGTGAAGAAAAGCCGAGAACGGTTACCTTGGGACTGAGAAAGGATTTCACAGTCATAATCAGCTCTAAAGTGCCAGTCTGAGTGAAGCTGCAAAATGCCAAAAAAGAGAGCCAAATGAGGTCTCCCTGCCTTCTCAGTCATCCCAGTTTTCCTGTTCTTGCCAGCTCTGTCACTTTCTCGATGACAACCCTTCTTGTTTTGTCATTTTTTTCTGCCCTTCACTCCAATTCAGTTGATAGGATCTAATACATTTTAATAGGGTTCAAAGCGCAGCCACATTAATTCTGTAAATGACCCTAATAGCTTTCAAATGTTCCTATCAATGCTTTTACATCTTCAGTAATAAGAATGTGGAAGTATTTGTAGTCTGTAAAATAACAGGGAAAATTGGCTTCAGACATAAGTTTTACTGCCAATAAAACTGTATATAACCATTTGCCTATTTTTCAACGCAGATGAATTAGCAATATGAATTCTAAAAATAGTCTGAAAAAAGCTTAGTTTTGTCCTCTTGCCACCTTTGTCTCAAAATAAGGTGAGGCTGAGAAATATGATATCTTCTATTCTACCCAATCTCACTTTTCTGCTGTGCCTCCCTGACAGGGAAGAATCACATTCTTCCATTTTTTTCACCACTGCTTCTCAGCAAATCAGTTCCAAACCATCTAACATGATTATAAAAGCAGGAAGGGAATGGCTTTGAGTTTACTTTTCTTTCTAATTTTAGGAGGTAATAGGATTATTTAGTAAGCAGATTCAAATTTTTCATCATGACATTGCAACCTGACGGATTTTGTTTCTCTTCTGCTCTCAGAATTACTGAAACTGAACGCTGATGGTAGTGATTCAGAAGTGCTCTTTCAATGTTCCCTCACTGCATATGTTTTAAAATACAGGATGAAAAAAAAAGCCTAGCCTGAATACTTGATGTGTTTGAGTCAGGGTTGGTGTTATTGTGAATGGTCAAATAAATCACTTGGAATTGTTTCTCTTGTCTGATAGAAGAAGAAGACAAATACTTCCAGAATGATCTTTGTTGTGTACAAACATAACAATTTGATTTTAAGATTATCCTTACTAGTAACTTTTGGCAGATATCAGTCCCTGCAGTCAGTTGTCTCAGTGTACGTGTCATACTGACCAAAAAAATCTTTTAGAAACTGATGTGTATCTCTACAAAACTTGGGCATGGGCATTTTTACTGGAGGCTAAGAGGTTATATCAACCTACAATAAGTTAGTAGAAACAAAAATGTAAATAATCAAAAGCTTCACCTCTACAAAGTGAAATGATGTGGCTTCCAAAGGGACAAAAGGTCCTTGCACTGATTTAATAAATTCTACTAAATGGGTACTCTACATGTCTGTGTAAATTCCAGCCCCAGAATGTAAGTGCTTCCCACTGATTCAATACAATAGAAGATCAACATTGCTGAATTGAATCCATGCAAACATGCAAATAAATATATAGGAAAAGATTTTATGATTCTTTTCATTCAGCTCTTAGTTAGAAATGTGGAAATTTCATGCTTCTCTTTGAAAATAGGATAGCAGTAGGGATAGGTCCAAATGCCTACTTTTGAGTCGCAATCCAAATCTGATTTTCCCAAGCAAGTTTATTTTGGCTCCAATACATTGATTAAGGTTCTTCCAGATGAAGGAAAAAAAAAAGTTGTTTCACAGTGCACTAACTAAAACAGGAATCCAAGGCAATATTTTCTCATTTATCTGGTCATGGAAAATATTGACACTGGCTACCTCTAGCCAAGAAACCTGCAAGCCTTTAGAAAAGCTCATTATTATTAGTCACCCTCTCTTTTGAGAAACTGAGATCCCCTGGTTGGAGAAGAGGACTCCAGGACTCTCTTGAAAACAGGACATATCCACTGACTGGATTCTGATGAAACCTCCTTGGCATATGAATTTCCTCATATGGTTTTCTCATTTGCCAGAACAGCAAATCCACAGAAATTACTTTTCACTGAGATTAAACAAAATCCAAATGACAGTTCTATTCCATTTTATGTAAATAATATGTAAACATCGAAGTAAAACCACTCATGGGATGTGTGCCACTTTCTTGCTCCTTCCCAAATGAGCCTTCGGACAACATGGTTCCTAGAAGTATGAAGACAAGCAACATCTGCTTCCAAAGGATGAAGCCAGATCCTCTGCATGATCCTGTATTATACAAATCAAGACATAATATCAGATAACTGAAAACCAGTTCTGTCTGCTAAAGGATTGGAGAGTTTTGATATATTTAGGCTAGTTGTTGTCTATATATTTTCTTTCATTGTTAATTTCTCTTTTTTTAAAAAAGTGAGAGCTACAATGTCCTTTCTTTCTCATCTTTCTTAGAAAATAACTTTTTTCTCTTTTGAACAAGAGAATTCACCATTGTTCTTCTAGCAGTACACCTGGAAATAGTCCTCTCTCTGTGGGAGTGGGAGGGCTGCAGGAGCAAAGAAAGCGCCGGGAAGAGACTAAAGGGAGGATTCACAATAAGAGTTTCCATTTTGTTTCCTCTAACCAAGGCAAGTAAACCTGTTAACCTCTTTCACTGCTGGAGCTAAAAATCTCCCCCAACCCTAACATATCTCACCTGGCAGTAGGTCTGCTTTGCCGTTTCCCTCTCATTCTTATTTATTCAAGAAGAAAAACATCCCAAATTAGGGCAGGCCATCTTCAACTCCAGGCAAATCAGGCTGAGAGTGCAAAGTGTCTGTTACCAATCACAGCAAATAGTAAATATCTGCTCTGGAAAATGGGTGGTGGAAGATATAGTCTACCTTGTCATACACAAAGCAAGTTTAAAGAGAGGTTTTACCTGAGAACTGCATTGTCAGATCCTCTGTTCTTTCCTGTGAAGTCTCAGGGTTGCATCTCTTTTCCCTTAGGCAAGACTGTACATGTTAAATGTAAACTTTATCTTAAACTTCCTTGTACAGGCATACAGACCTGGGAATCTTACTGTTCTCCAAAGTCTGATTTGTTTAAAACTAATTGTGAGACAATAGTATTTCTCTCTTGACATTTGTTTTCCTGTTAAAGATAATGTTGGAACCCGTGACATGACCACATCCAGCTGCACCAGACACATCAAAATCAGTGACAGGATGAAACCAAATTACTAGGCCTTTTTGTGGCTGGGGCACCATGTGATGCATCACAATGCAAGATGACAATTGAAACATTTTAAACTGTAGTTCAAACCACAGCAAAGAAAACCTCAGGACTCAAGATCAGAGAGAGAGAGAAAGAGAGAGGTGTTTGCAAACTGTGAAAGAGGAAGGGATTTAGCTCTTTGCTTCTTCACAGGTTCGCCATCTCTGACTTGCTGCCAATTGCCCAAAGGGCCTTGCCATCTGAAGGACATTATACATATCTACAGCACTCAGGAATAGCGGAGGGAGAAGCGAAGCATTTGGGTCATATGTGCAAAAGATCTAAGCATTCCTATCTCCCTCTCTGCTGCATCCATGGGCAGAAATAATCAAGCACTGAATGGGCCATAAGGCTGGCAGGACCAGGAAAGGATGAGGCAATTAGCACAGATGTGTGAGGGAGAGAAGCTGGCCAAGGTTTTATCACAACAGTCACCCATAAAGCAACTAAAAGAGCAGATTTTCAGAGTAGGCTGTCTCTTTAAAGTAGACATATGTAGAATATCAGAGATGAAAACTGTTCTGCGCTTTGGGATAGTAAACTCAGTACAACCATAGACAAAATAGTCAAATAGCAAATGGTTTGCTAGGATATGCTTTTCTGATTAACTATCCAGTGTGATGAGGCAACCCCTTTCTCAGGTTGTAACTTGTTGTTTTTAAAAAAATAATTAAATAGCTTTCTTTTCAATGTGCAGGTCTAAAATTTTAATTCTTTATCAAAAATTGACGCAGTCAGAAAAGCGCCATTGTGCTTTCTGCACCTCTTTCATCCACTAGAGCAGTCACAGTCAATTTATATTTACAAAGGTGGAGTTTTTTAGGTCTCAATGCTGCAAAAAGCTTACTGCTCTGAAAGTCAAACTCATGTTATTTCAAGTTGGAGAGTTATTGCCATTAGCAAAGACTCCATGGGGAGATTCTGCACAGATTTTATGGCAAGTTTAAATATTTTGTCCTTGTTTTCAAAATACAGCATTGTTTAGCTGAATATTACTCTTGACTTATTCTTCTACGAAACACTTTTTCTTCCATGTCAGTTCAGTGGTATCACTAAATATCCCTCAGGTTTTCCCCCTCACATCACATATATTCTCTCATAATTTTTTACGTGTCTATGCAAAGAAATTGTCTAGAAATGTACCCCATCTTGGAGTTCTACAAAGTATTCAACATTTATTTTCCCATTCTGCCTTCAGTTACAATTACTTAGATATTTTATGTTTTAGGCATAGCCTAAATTTCATTTCAGACAGTTTATTTAATATCTGTGATGAGTTTGAGACCTGGATTTTAAAGTTAGGCCTCGATTGGGTGGGGTTACTCCAATGCTGTAGAAGCCAGGAGATCTTTCATACCAATCATTTGCAGTTATGTGGCCCAAATGAAGGTGATGGGAGGAAAAGACAAAATCTGGCAGAAATCACTCAAGAGTGAAGAATGTCTGCAAAGTGTAGAGGTGGAGAAATAGAGTTTTCTGGTAGTTGCATTCGAGCTATCATTTTAAAATCAGTTTTAATTTTGCAACCACCTTTTTAAAATATTCAGATCTCTATGACCTATTATAAAATTGCTCTGGAAAGAAACATACATTCAACATGATCATTTCAGAGTGTTGCTTGCACAGGACTTTGCTTCATTCCACCCCTGAGACAATGAATGATCCGTCCCATAGGTACGGGAGTCTGGGAGCTCTGTGCATACACCACTTGCTGGGTAAAGTAATAATTTTTCCCCTTTTGCTCATCCTTAGAATGCATATCAGAAGTATTACCTCTTTGTGCAAGACGATTGCAAGCAGTTTAAGCTGAAGAGGAGAAAGTGAGTCTTCCCACTCATTATGTGTAATTTTCTTTTGATTTGTTTTGATTCGTCTTAATGGGGATGGAACACCATGTAGGTGTGGGCGTAGATGATGGGGTGGGTAAATTTTATGGGGAATGAGCTGAGCAAGCAAGTTTGAAACTACCTCTCAAAATGACTCTTCATACAAACTCGGGGAGGCAATCAGACACTTGTTTTAGAATCCTTTGGCAAATCCCCATGCTCTATTTAACACAATTGTGAAAGCAAAGGATTGTGCAGCCAAAATTAAATGGTCATGTCAGCTCCTTCTGCATGGGAATTTGTTTTGTTACTATGAAGTCTGTTGTCAATAAAGTCATGTGTCTTCTAGCCCAGAAGACCACAAACCTCATGTGTTTCTGCTCACATCTAGTGCTATTGACCCACCTCAATGAGGCATTACCCTAGGCTGGCCCAGAGCTCTTGAGGATGAGGGATCACTAGAGAAAGGAAGGATAGATATTGTAGAGCAAGTCTATGGGTGGAAGAGGGCTTTCATCCATCCCATCTGTTCGTGGTACCGTAAGGAACTCAGCTCAAAGTCAACAAGTAGCTCTAACTCTTCCACAGTCCACAGCGTGATAACCCAGAAGAGAAAAGGAGTTCAGGAAGAGGACTCACAGGTAAATGCCTCAGCAAAATGTCTCTGTTGAAATCACACGGTCACAAAGCTGAAGGGACTGGAGAAATGAAAGGAGGGGAAAAAATTTCCTATAAGTAAGCAGGTGTCTGAAAGTTCCTGAGTGTATCAATAGGTTGTCACAAGTCCTACAATATCAGCCAAAGAGCAGAAGAAACCCGTGAAAATTCTGCAGAGGGAACTCAAGAGCTTCTTTCAGTGGAAGAAAACTATCTGGCCTATAATTAAGTTTTCATCTCCTATTATTTATCCAACATCATAGCATCTCATCCAACATCTACCTTGCCGACGCTGTTTATTTAGTTAGTTCATTATATTTCTCTATAATTTGTTGCAGTTGAGCTGAACACAATGGCTTAGAAAAACACCATTCCAAACACTTTCATCATCACTACTTTCTAAATGTCCCAGCCCTGCTTGTTGCCAAGCAGAGAAAGAAGAATTGCCATTTCTGTCACACTTGACTGCCATCCTTTGCCCCTAAAAATCCACCCACACTTGCTCTGGGACCTGCTATTTGTTCATCCTCCATCAGTCTTCAGACAAGATGAATGTGGAAGGCAAAGGAAGACCTAAGGAAATGCATAAATGTGAAATGTAAACCAGAAAGAGATGAGTGACAGAAAGATAGTGACCTGCATCTGACACACCCTGCTTTTCTACATTGTAGTTTCACATTATTCTTTGTAAGCTGTTGTTTTCTTGACTGGAACTGTGACCGTGTTTTGTGTGATGTGGTAATAAAGCTTCAGTTACAACAGGTAAGGGGCCATTAAGCAAGACTGCAAAGGGTCTCTGATCAGTTACAATCAACAAAACTTGAATGAGTCTTGATTTACTGTGGATGAAACTGTGCCAGGACCTGCATCATGTATGTGCATCAGTTAGACATGCACAGACCTGTGACAGGCTTCTACATAGCAGTAAATACCATCCATAACAAATAAAACCAGGGAGACCTGGTAGTTCAGGTCCTGTGTGCCTTGTATATGATTGGAGACAGCCATCTTGGTATGAAAAACAACAAAATAATGAGGATCAGCAGGTCTGATTCTGATTTCAATTATATTTATGTAACCCAGGAGTGACTCCACCAAGATGTGGAGCAGTAATGGTGCATATGCAGTGGCAGGCCAAGATTCTGTCTTAGGTAAATAGTCTTCGTCCATAGCACTGCCAAGGCATTCTGGAAGGCTCAGTAATCAGAGATGTGATGGCAGAGTGGCCATGTTCTAGCCAGCTTCCAGAGTATGGCAGGGAATCTGCAGCTGTGCACGCTATGGAAGGAGCTCCATATGTGTTTTGGAAGGAAGGAGTGAGAGTTTAAACCACCGTATCTTCCTGGCTCTTGTCAGTGCTAGATGAAAGCTGGTTTCAGTACCTCTCGCAGGCTGCAATCTCAGCTCTGAGCACAGTGTGGGCATAGTGCTGGAGGCTGGCAGACATAAGCTGCACTTACTGTAAATCTTAGCAAAGAAATGCACTTCTTCAAGGTACACTCCACGTAATTCCCAAGAAATTTGAGGTATTGCAGATGAGAAATCTTTCCACAGACACAGAAGGACTTTTTTTTCCTCTTTTTTCCCTTTTCTCTGGCAATCAGATGAACCGAGGGATGGTTTTGATTCAGAATCTGGAGCAGATATGGGAAGGATTGATTCATGGTCCTTTTCTCTTTTTTTCACTTTTAATGGGCTGACAGACTCTGCTTCAGGCCTGTATTCCAAAGGCCTGATCCAAAACCCACTAAGCTCAATTCTTGTAGTAGAGTGCAGGGTGCTGTGAATTTGGCTGTAAAGTAGTACTCAACTACCATTCCATAAAAAAACATAGAATATCAATTTTTCTTTTAATTACCACAACAATTAAGCAATCTCTAAAAAAACTACCATGCCTTCTTCCTGCCAAAGCTTCCTGTCCCCTGTTCTGTACCTTACTTTTCAGCAGTTTGGCACTCCCCCTCACAGATAACCTGGCATCTGTCCTTGCCCTGTGGCAGGAATACTTGCCTGGTCCCATGCTGTGCTCTTTGTCTCCCTTTTTCCCTTAGCACTGTTCCCAGACAAGCTCACGTGAGCCACTGAAATGAAAAGGTTGAGCTGCGTAACAGAAAAGAAAAATGTAAGCAACCAAGATGTTCCTGTAGCAGGAACATTTTCTCTCATCTTCTGCTGTTGCAAAAATCTTTGGCATTTATATGCACACGCACACACACCCTGCCCATGCTGTACTGTCCTCTTTGCTATAATGACTGCATAATATTGAAAACTCCTGAGGGCATGGTCCTGCTGCATGGCTTGCTCTCAAAAGCGTCGTGCACGCCTGGACTGTTGTTTTAATGATCAAGGTAAGGCTACCAGTCAACATACCACACTGAATAGGCATCTGGTCTGTAGTCAGAGCTTCAAAAAGTCCTTTTGAAAATCCCACTTCATTAGAGCAGTAGAGGTGTTTGCGCCATTTAAGCTTGTAGCCCTAGAACTGCGTAAATAACAAGCTCTATCAGTTGAGTTTCTGAACTGAAAAATTTTGGGGTAGAAACATCGCAGTTTGAATAAAAAATGGAATTAGAACAATCTAATTGGTCTTGCTGGAACAAAAACCTGTAAAATGTCATTTCATTCAACAGGAAATGTTGCATTGGACTGAAAATGATACATTTCACTTTGGGAAATTTTGAAAGGTTCAACAGAACTGAAGAGGCAGATCACAGAATCCTGGAATGGTTGAGGTTGGAAAGAACCTCTGGAGATCATCTGGTTCACCCCACCCCTGCTCAAGCAGGGCCATCGGGAGCCAGTTGCCCAAGACCATGTCCAGGAAGCTTTTGAATATCTCCAAGGACGGAAATTCAGCAACCTCTTTGGGAAACCTGTGCCAGTGCTCTCAGTCGCCCTCACATTAAAAAATCTTTCATTATATTCAGATTCATAAACATTTTACAGATGGATGTTTTGGTATCCTTCCCCCTTAAAACACCAGGGCAAAAACTGAGAGGCAGGTTTTAATGTCCATCCCTCTCTCTCTCTCTCTCTCTCAGCAGTGATTAATCAAGCAGTCTCTGAGGATATCCTGAGATAGGATACTGCAGTCACTTTCTTTACTTTGCACTATAACTTGGCCTTCACTAGAGCAACACTGGAGGCCATTCTCCATTGCTCAGCAGGCTGGCTTCATTGTCATGGCTCTCAAGCCATTTCACTCCCTTGCTACATGACTGTGTAAGTACCCTAACATAAACAGAACAGCTCCTACAGGAGAGACACACCTCTATGTATTTATAACCTACTGGCTAACAGTGACTTGAGAGGTGGAATGTGTTAGTGCAGGTCTAAAGTCTCCACTGGTTCAATACCTCTAAAGTCTCCACTGTAGGTATTTTGTGGAAGAGGTTGCTCTGTCTCCTCCTTTCGGAGCTATCCCATTTCCTATAAAACATCCAGATAGTCATGGAGGAAGAGTGTGAAGAATGACTCCTGGCATGCTAGTTAAAACATTCTCCTGGAAGGTGTGACATGCAGGACACTCAACCCTGCTCCAATTAATGCTTCATTATTTACATGAAGAGGACAAGGTAAACAAGAATAAAATCCTGGCCCTCAGCCCCTGTCTCCTGGATTAACTGAGAGGTCGCAGGTGAAGAGAAGGAGAAGTTGGAAGATCAGCTCCCCCAGCCCACACCACCATCTCCCGCTAATTATATTTCTTCCTGTAAGTTGGCTAACCAGGGAACTCTTCCCCCACCAGCTCTGTGACCCCAGTCCTCTACTCCTGACACTATTCATGGGAGTCAACCTCAACCCACAAATAGTTTCACGCTGATGAAAAGTTGCCCAACATACTGAGTCTTCACCAGAAAAAATTCACCAGCTCTGCAGGACCATTCACAGCTGAACAGCCGCCCACGCACCTCCATCTCTCGGAGTTCCCTTCAGACTGCTGGAGCAGGCCAGGTAGCTTTATCTCCCCACTCCTTTGAGGTGCTGCTGTCAGATCGCCAGGCATTTTAAGGTGCTTTGACTGCAGTGTCTAACTTACCTGCTAAGTGTTTGCACAATGCCAAGCACAATGGGGTCCTGACTCTGGCAGGGGTGCCCAGACACTGCTATCATTAACTATAATTACGGCTGATTACCCAAATCACAGTTCACGTCATGGGGCAGGCTCTTCCCGGTGCTCAGAGGCCTCAGGGCTCCACCTGAGCGCCCAGGCAGGTGACCACACCCTGGGCCACCAGCCCTGCTCCCCATGGCAGCCGGAGGCTGGTGGGCAGCTGACAAGGTGGCTACGGCTTCTGAGGGAGGAAGCAGAGACTCGTGCCTTCTCCTCTGCCTGGGGCCCTTGCATTTTTAATGGTGGTTTTGCCAAAATATTCTGGCAGTCTTTCCCTCAGGGCTCGTCGGTAGCCAGCAGAAGTCAAGTTGTTTGCCAGGGCCTGTGCAATTAGTTGCCCTGTGGCAACCAACAGGCTGCTGCCAATGTCTGCCAGTGTTGTCATGTCTTCCCCGGTCAGAGGGCATCGGGGATTTGGGGGCTGTATATGCGTCACCTCTCAGGACAGGCTTATTAAAGCAAAGAGAGAACTACGAAATGTTGGCTGCTTCCATCTACTAGGCCTTAATTTTGGCATATGCAAATTAGTAAGCGCTGCATATTGGAGAAAGTATAGAGACGAAAATGATAGCTGCTAATTTTCACATACTTAATTAAGTTGACTCTGATAATTACCACTCTGTATGTTTTAACTCAGTAAGAGCAACACATAGCCTGGGCACATATGGTAGCAAATATTTCAGAGACTGAGTCAGAAGGTGTACACCAAGCTGTTCTACATATATTTATCTGGACTTTGAAATATGGTATTTTTCAAGGCACACCACGCACCTCACTGTTATCTACTTGTCCGATGTCATACTCCTGCCATTTCTGGTCTTGTCTTTTCCACTGCATTAATAAGAAACAAAAGGAAATAGAAAATACTGTCTGAAGTGAAATCTAGGCTAGCAGATGTAACTCTCAAACTCACAGCTGTTTTAGGCTGGGATGATTCTCTAAGCATCACACAAATTACTTTACAAAAACAGTCAAGCTTTACCTTCCAGTTGGAGAAACAGTGGCAGATGGCAGATCTGGGAGCAGGACATGGGCTCTGCAAGGTTTAGCATGGCAGATGAGCTTGAGAGAATCACGTAAGAGCTCATCTCTTTTTGATCAATGAAGGTTCATCCCTCAAATTCCACTGTATCATTGCTGTTACTCTGATCTGTCAAGTGTAGGTATTTCAGAAGCTTTCAGTAATATTTTCCATTATTTTGTCTAAAACTTCGCTGACATTTTGTCTTTTTTCAAAGTTCATTTTTTGAAATTTATATAAAATGGTGCTGTGCAATACTTTGGGCAGCAAACTGTGAAAACTGCAGCAAACCAAAGCCGCAAGTCTGTGATTTCAGTTCTGGTAGTGGGAAGATGTATTTTGCTCTTGGACAAGGCCTGATTAATTATGGTTGCTGTGGCACTGGGATGTACCCAGTACTTCTTCCAACCGAGACTAGAGTGTTTTTAAAGTAAAGATTACAGAAAATCACAATAGCACTGAAAATCTGAAATTTTAGAGTTCAGAAACAACATTTTGACTTCCTTCCATGAGATTTTTCTATCTCCTTTTTATAATCTGAAATATTTTGCTGATATTGTGGATTTAGAATAACTCAATTCCAAATATATGCCATGAGGCTCCTTTACACTCGCCTCACAGACTTTTAGCTCACCACAAAACTAGGTTGTTGGACTCTTTTTGTTTCATGTATCCATCTAAGCAACTCTTTAAGTCCTACCAAGGTTGTTCACAAATACTTGCAAAATTTCATATACTTACTTTGTACACAGATGGCACTGAACAGGCAATTTCCCTTTAAATGGTTTGGGATACTTTTTTAATCAGAAAAATATTTATTTTTAACTTCTTTGAGTAGAAGAATTTGCCTGCTGAAGAAGTAGACCTTTCAAAGTTGACAGGAGCGTTCCATTTTAATATATATAAACAGGCATTAGTTTTTTACTTAGAAATTGCTCTCGATGTAGAATTTTGCACTAAAGAACAAATTTTAAAGTAGAAAAATTTGAAGTAATCTTTTTAACTTAATTTTAATGAAATGTCTATCTTGCTTGATGAAATATTTTGCCTTGATGCATATTTTCCTGATTAGTCTCCTGAGTTTCCGTCCAAGAGGACATGTTTTTTTGTCATGCGTTAGGCAAGGAAAAAATGTTGAAATTTCAAAAACTCTTTGTGGACAAGAAAGCTATTTATCATTTTCCTCAGCTGTTAAATACTTTGTTAGCCTAGGAGGGGGCAGTGATGTACATAGGTGGCATTCCTGTGGCAGACTCGAGAGACCAGCTGACTTTTGCAAGCTTTGCTATGTGGACCCAGACCTGAAACCTGCACTGGGCTCAGCCCCTCCATGCAATGGGTTGGGGTTAGCCACAGGGAGCAGAGGCTGTGCAGAAGTGGGGACTGTGGTCTCTGGGTGGTACCCAGGGATGTGGCTTATGGCATATGAATCACTCAAACCTTTATTCTAGTTCCTTAGGCAAAAAGGCAGAGTTCCCCTGAACATGACAAAATGTTGACAGACGAAATGTAGATTTTGTGATAGAATTTATTGATCTCCCAGCTATTGCCACTCAATGGAGAGACCAGAATATGAAATGTAGAGCACCAAAAACCACCCTGAAGATCTATCTGCTGTGATACAGAAGAAGGTTCAGCTATGTCCTTCCAAGTTTCATGAACAGAGCGCACATCTCCTCCCTTAAAAGAGAAGCAGCAGACAGGATGTGCTGCCAGCCTCGGCATTTAACCTTAAGGTCAGTTTTTGTTAGGTAACTCTTTTTCGTAGCAGAAGACATCATATCCCAACTTTTCTCTAAACGTGAAGAAAAGGATTGTCTTCCCTAAAGTACTAATGCTCTTGGTAAATGCACTGGGTAATACTTTCAATATGCTTATATCCTTTCTAATTGCAAAAAAATATAATAAATTAAAATGAAAAATTAAAAATTGTACCATGCTGTCAAGAGCCATAAAGTGACCTAACTTAATGGTGTAGCTCTGCTCTCCATTTAGATTTTCAAAGCCATGTTTTCTCAGTAAAGCCTTCAAACATGAAAACATCCAGCATTACAGATGTTTACAATTACGGGCAATGAGAAAAGCAGGCTTTATTTATCGATCAGGATTTCTGCACACCCCACATCCCATCAGGTACGACAGGTATTGCTGGACATACAGCACTGGCATCACTCCCATTCAAGGAGGGCAGGACACAGCTGGAAGGCCACTAGGCACGTGCCAGCACCACAGAGCCTCATACATATATTGTGCCAGGGCAGGTAGCAGATAACGGGACAAGGCAGCCCAGGCTTTCTCCTTGCAGGCTGAGCAAAGCTGGAGTGTCCTGTGCAGAGGTTAGACCCACCTGGAAGTTTTGACTGAGAGGAAGAAGAGATTTTTGCCTTTTCTGCAGTAATGCCACAGCAGCCAAGCAACCCCTGCTGCCCTCTTGTTGCCTGGAAGGCTCAGACGAATGTCACCTGCTCATGGACACATCAATTCACAAGGAGCCTGACGCTTCTCAGAGGGATCCCCCTCAGAGATCTACAGCACTCACACCCTCTGTGGATCACCTGATACACAGGAGACCTGATGAACTTGCTAAGCATGTGTCAGCCATCTGTGTGGTACGTGTGCAGCTGATGCAGTGATCCCAGCTGGGTCAGACTTGTGTGTGTGTGTTACATAGTACTCAAACCCTTATTTCTCCATGATGTTTTCCAGGAAGAGCTTTAGGCACCTTACAATTAAAAAACTCACTCTGAGTACAAAATTGTCTAAACTTGAAGAAGGTCTAGAAGAAGTCAAAGCATGTTGGAAAAATGATGTTTTGATGTTTTGTCTTCCTGCTGGATACGTGCCACAAGAACATATGTGCGAAGATTGACAGTCTTCCCTCATGAGAAACTGAAGTTGTTTCAGCATTTCAAGGTAGGATTGCAGATCAGCAGTACAGCCATGCTTCTCTTCTCTGTTAGGAAGACTATTTGTCCTTTTGTGGATTAAAAACCAAAAGGCTCTGATTCTGCTGTCATTTGTGACATAATAAATCAGCTGTAACTGAAGAGCAGACAATTAATGTAGTATCTCACGCTCAAAAAAACCTGTCTGAAAAACCAGCCTCAAGGGGTGTCTCTCTCTCTGAGACCGAAGGACCTCACGAGGAAGACCTGAAGTAGACCAGTGTTAGCTGGGAAAGTACACAAGGAAAGTATTGCTGTACACCTATCCTCCTCTCACCTCGTTTGAAGGCAACCGTCCAAAACTGACAGGTTAATTTTGCCCTAAAACTCTCAAACAAAACAAGGATGTGGACCTGATGGAGTAAGTCCAAATGAGGGTCACAAAGATGGCCAGAGGGCTGGAGCACCTCTCCTATGAAGACAAGCTGGGAGACTTAGGATTGTTCAGCCCGGATAAAAGAAGGCTGCAAGGAGACCTTACAGCACCTTCCAGTACCTGAAGGGAGTCTGCAAGAAAGCTGGAGAGGGACTTTTTACAAGGGCATGAAGAGATAGGACAAGAGGGAATGTCTTCAAACTGAAAGAAGACATGTTTAGGAAGAAATATAGATACTAGGAAGAAATTCTTTACTGTGAGGCAGTGGAACAGGTTGTCCAGAGAAGTTGTAGATGACCCTTCCCTGGAAGTGTTCGAGGCCACATTGGATGGGGCTTTGAGCAGCCTGGTCAAAGTGGGACATGTCTGGGCCCATGGTAGGGGAGCGGGAACTAGATGATCTTTAAGGTCTCTTCCAACCCACATCATCCCATGATTTCTCTCCCTCTGTCTCACAAAGGGTCTCAAACTGAAATGTAATTCCTTACACTGTACATAACCCTCAGTGTAAGCTGGCTTTGAACCTCCATTGAAAGTTTTGCTTTTCTTACCAGTGAAAATTTTGCTTTTCTCACCAGTGCAACCAGTACCCACCTCCTTGGAGCCATTAAAGTTTTTGTGAGGTGTATCTCCTCCCTTCCCTCTAGCCCAAGCATCCCTGCTGCCAACCTCAGTGGCTTATGTCGATAATGCAGAGCTGGATGCCATGGAGAGGAGAGAGGAGAAATCAACCTGTGGTAAATTGTCTTCTTTTATAATGCCCAAAAGTGATGCGCAAAGGCTTGGCTGATTTAATGAAATCTATCTTACTATGGCCTGAAAGAGGATGAATGTGAAAGTATTGACACTATAATTTACCCACTGTGTGAAACATCTCTTATGAAAAACATACATGTGGAAAAGAGTAGCTTCAGCTGACTCCAGCTGTGTAAAAGCTAAGCATTTAGTCCAGATCAGGCATGTTGGCTCCCAACATTTCTAGCAGGGACAATTCCAGAGGGCAATTGCACCCAACCTAAGGAGCTTTCAAATGTTTCAGCTACAAAGTGGTTCTGTGCTTCATCCTCTGGATTGTTCCTGTGTCTGGAACATTGCTTCTTCTGATCAGATACCGAAATTACATCATCATTCTGTGCCTGAACTGAACAAGATTAGTCTCCTCTTCCTCTGCCTCTTCTCTATAAATATTCAGGACTGTTAAGCACAAATCTCTGGGCTATGATCAGTCAATTAGCTTAAGGAGGTACGTGGCACAATGTGGGTCTAACCTCTGCGGTCACATAGCCAGCACTGTGGCACACCTGTGCCAGTCGAACACGGTTTTTAATCCCACCAAGCAAGGCAGCGTTGGCAGCACGGTTACTTGTATCACTCTGAGGCAGGGGAAGGACAGCATTAAATTGCGTTGTCTTCTCCTGGCGAGCTGCCAAAGGGAGCTCTGAAAAGGGCACGGGATCATTTTGAGACTGCACAGCTCGGAGTGAGGTTGCTGCACTTCATGTGTTGATGCACAAGCTCACAAACAGAGAACTGACTGACGCAAATCCTCCTCTGCACTGAACCTGTAATAACTAATCCTATTTCAGAGCGGAGGCACATTTTAACTTCTAAAAAAGAGGAAATTTAAAGCCTTGGGTCTTCAGAACGTCTCATTGTATCCTACCTTTCTATGTTGTTCTTTAAAAAACAAACACAATGAACAAGAAAGATGCGACTTGAATAGACTTTCAAAAGAAGGTCTGCCTCGTGAAATGTAACTTTTCAAGTTTTTATTGTCTTTAACACTAAATTAACATTGGTTTTCTTAAATTTCTTCTACTCAGTTTAAATAAATTTTTAAAAAAGCCAAACCAAACAGAACAGGAAAAAATAAAACACAAAAAACACACACACAAAAAACCACTGGCTTTCATGTATCTTCCAAGCAAAGATCCAGCACTAGCACTGTGACGGAAGCAAGTGCCATTGTTATACTGTGTGGTCCATCACAGCCAAGCCCTCAAGATGCTCATAAAAATCTGGGAGTCACTTTCATTATGTTCAAGTGTGTGCATATATGCAAAGCACATTTGCATCACAGGGAGCAGTGAATGGTAGTAATAACCTCTGAAGAAGATATAGATATATCCCACTCTAGCAAGAAACAGTTATGATTACTTAATGAAGAGGCTGACAGTCCTCTACTTGACGCGTGATTCTTTCTGCCTTGGCAAAAGTGACTTTAAAGCTGTCTTTTTTAATTGTCATGGGATTTGGAATTTGTGTATGTGCAGACCTCCAATAATTTCATAATGGACACATCAGTAATGGAATAAAGAGAAAGGCAATTATTTTTGATTAAAAGGTCCTAGTCTCTTTTAATGTCATTAGTAGGACATATGTCAACATCCAGAAATTACTTTTTTTTTAATTTGCTTTTATTATTTTTTTTTTCCTCAGAGAAGTAGATTTACCATGCTAGATTACATCATTTTCAGATACATTCCACACATGGCTCTTCCAAAAATTATAAACACAGATGCAGAACCGTAGCTTGTTTGGCTCCTGCCCCTGAGAGTGACACCCGTTCAACCACTAGCTGCAAAAGAGCTGTGCTGCAAAACTGACGTAATGTCTGTGCCAAGAGGAATTGTTTCCACTGGGAAGCAGAAATGAAGTGATTCCAGGGTTCTTGATCCTTCATGTACTTTGTCTACTAAGGAGAGCAGGTCAGCATAGATGGTATCCTTCTGGCCAAGTACCACTGGCCTAAGTAGCCACTGGATTCAAACGTCCTTGTGGTAGACAGAGACTTCCGTGTGTCTCATTAAGAAATGAGACACAACATTCCTGTAAGCATGTGAAAATGTGCTTTTTCACATTTTTTCACATTTTTCCACAAAATGTGAAACACAACATTCCTGTAAGCATGTGAAACAGACTCTCTTTTCCCACTTTCTTATCCAATAGGTGTTTGAGACTTTCCAAATGCTTCAAAATTAAATAGTGGCTACAGGTTTTTTCACAGAATTCCGGAATGTTTGAGGTTGGAAGGGATCTCTGGAGGTCATTTGGTCCAACTCCTTGCTCAATCACGGTTACCAAGAGCAGGTTGTCCACAACCATGTCCAGATAGCTTTTGAATATCTTCAAGGACAGTGACTCCGCATCTCTGGGCAAACTGTCCCAGTGCTCAGTCACTCTCACAGTAATAAAGTGTTTTCTAATGTTCAGACAGAGCTTTCTGTGTTTCAGTTTGTGCCTGTTGCCTCTGGTCCTGTCTCTGAGCACCATGGAAAAGAGCCTGGCTCCTTCTTCTATGCACATCCCCTTAAGGCATTGATATACATTAATAAGATCCAGCTGAACCTTTTCTTTTCCAGACTGAGCAGTCACAGCACTCTCAGCCTTTTGTCATTGGAGAGATGCTGCAGTCCCTGCTTTTGCAGAGATGTATTTAGCAGCAGCAAAAGTGTGCTGCTTGAGCTTTTACAATTTCTTGTCTATCTACGTGTCGATCTATAGCAGGTAAAACTCCAGAAACATCCTTTCTGCTTTTACTAGATGCTCAGTTGTGTTTAGCTCTTGTGTAGCACAAGACATGCATACACACCTTTCTCATAGAGACTTTTTTCCAAGTAATTGTATCTTCTTATCAAATATAAGATCTCTGAAGGAAAGTGCTTCATTACTCTGCTCACAGAGTTTTAAAAAATCCTGCAGTGATGAAGAGAAAAGGTAACAAACTCCTGCAGTCGGTTGATTTGCTGTCACTGCAACAGACTGCTGGGTTTTGCAAGATGGGTGGCTTTTTTTGACTTCAGATTCTGAGTAACATATTTTTGCAAGCTAATAGGAACAAATGGGAAGATTTTTAAAATTATTTAGGAACCTATCTGATGTCAAGGGCAGTTAGGTGTCTAAGTGTACTTAAATATCTGGGCCAGAAGAAGAGAAAAGCCAGCTAAACCAGCTAGTAGGGCTATCACAGGGAATAGGTGGTGTCTCTGAGCGGTCTAGAATTAGCATAGACTAAACCAGATTGAAAGCAGGGCCTGGCTTTTAAATAAGTGTTTGTCTAGTGACTCACATCATCAAGGCCCCCACCTCTAACTGGAGCTTTTCACACTGAAGCTGCTGGGATGCTATTACTAATAATAGTATCAGGAGCCACACCGCAGAGGGGTAGATAGGTACCTGGCAGTCGCTGTAGCGTAATAGGGTGTAGCCAGCTCCAAAGGGGCTCTGGACAAGTTCCACCTCGATGATAGAGCTTGGGCTGCTCTCCACGGCTCTTTCAGATTGCATCTAAACACTCCTCCCTGGAACAAAGTCCTCAGGCACTTCTCTGCTTCAAAGCCTGCCTGGGATAATAAGAGTGAACAAACGCTTTGTCGTGCATGTTGGAAGGAAGAAGGAAGACGCATTTCTTGAGTACGAGGCTCTGTGTAAACACAGGTTCTTCTCTGTGTCTCTCAGCAGTGCCCAGTCTCCCCACAGTTATTGCTTGGCTGTGCTTTGCAGCAGCTGTCTGTGTGTATACTGGGGGGTAGCTCACTGCAGACCCACAGTGCAATTCCACCTGCAAAGCAACTAGATCTGCCTGTGCCAAGTCTTCCTAGCCTTGCTCTGCAACTGCATGGGGTGCCCTGCAACCTGAGGATAGGTACAGCTCTGACAGCTCACTAAAAGCTCTGCAATGTTCTCCCAGGGTCTTGGGAGTCTCTTTAGATACATCTTCCACCTTCTTTCCCCTCTGACCAAGTGCAGACTGCAGCTGGAGGTGTGATGGTAGCTGGTAAGGGATACAAAGTGAAGGGAGTTGGCCTTGACAGCTTTTACACATTCCTGGTCAGATCTCTTTCAGAGGGGGAGAAGCCAAATGCACCCCATTGCTTTTGTAGCTTCCTGCAGCTACTCAGGCAGCCCTGAGAGTAAAGGAAAATAAGTCTGCTTTGTTTTCTCACTAACATTCATTTCTCTCATGTCAGACAGCACCTTAAGAAAATCAATTGCGACCAGAAGTGGCAGCTTTTAAGAAGGAAGTGAGGAGATTTGGGATACTGCCACCACAACCCAAACCTTTTCACTTTCTGGTTGTAGCTGGGCTGCAGTGGGCAACACAAAACAGGGAGAGAAAGGGACTGACAATGCAAGGAAGCTTTATGGAGTAGAAAACAAACAGACAATCAAGGGGTGTGTTCCTGAAATCCTTCAAAGGGTGTTAACTCTTTCATAACGAGACTAATGACTCCTCCTTGAGCTGGTAGTTTCCTTTGTGCCTCATTAAGATTAATTCAGTGGGCCAGATTCATCCCAGGAGTCCTTCCATTGGAGTCATTGGAGCAATACCACTGATAACCACGGCAAAACAATGAGCCAAACACTGTGTATATGAGGAAAATAGCTGTCCTGAAACTTTCTGTAAAACTTGGTTATGGCCCTGCCAAACTCTGCTGCAACTTTTCATTTCTTGTGTGAATGTAAAGGAAACATGTCAAAAGGAATTTAAGGAACTACATTCTAGCTTAATGTCAGGTTTGTAATATAGACAGCAAAATCAGCCAAGCTGAAGAGCTCGTATCTGAGAATGGTTCAAACGCAGCTTGTGAAAGGACTGGAGCATGAGACACCACCGCTGGAACCATACGAGGTTGCAGGCTGCTGCCCAAATATTTTCTTTCCAACAAATGAACTGCACAAACTGCCTTATGTGGCTGTGCACCTTCACCAGACTGAGGACATATCCCTGCCTCTGCTCCAGCAATGGCCTGATAGCCAGAGAGACACATTCACCTGCAGCCTCCATCCTTCCTCAAGGCTGAGGACAGCACAGGAGCTCCACCTCCCTCTTGCCAGGTTGTGCCTCGCCCTCTTGCCTTGCACACTAAGATACATAAAGAGTGAGTGCCAGAGCTGCAATAATTTTCTCCACAAGGCTGTGTTTTGAAGACTGTTCGTTGTCTGGCTGTCTCACAAGATCTGAGCTAGGCTGCAGGTGGACAGGGTGCTTCCCTAGAAAACCTGCTGCTCTGCAGTGCAGGCTCCTCCAGATTCTCATCATCACTACTGCTGCCTGTTGAACAGCTCTTGGTGGCTTTCTGCTCAGCACACAGTATCTTTGCATCATCCTGCTGAGGTGCCCAGGGATGCTGAAGTGCCCTGGAGTGTGGTCCTCCATCTATATTTTTTGGCTGCAAAACACTCTTGCAAGTGTCCTGCTGTCCCTCACACTTTATTTCCACCCTCCCAGCAGCAGCTTGCCACCCCCTCAGTCATGCTGACACAACTGCTTACAAAGCCACCGCCCTCAGCCAGGTTGCTGAAATGCCCTGCAGTGAGGAGTACAAGAAGGGAAAGGAGTTGGAGGAAACAGGCTGAGTGGAGCGTGTGGGAACGGAATGACAGGATTTCTACCCAGTGGTCTACATGAACAAAACAGGGGCTTGGTCCTCTGTGCTTCCATGCTACAGATCAGAGATCTGGAGCAGAAGGGTTGCAGCACCCACCTTTCAATGCCTTCACCTTCTGTACTGAGCCTTACTTTTCTTTCCTGTCTTCAAACCTGATTTACTGCACTTGAAGCAAGGAGAAGGTCGAGCAAGACAGGACAGCAGGAATGAAACATTGTCTGGCTGGGTGTTACAGCTGAGGCAAAGACAAATCTCTGGAGATGTGTTACTGTCCATGAGTTTTAACAGGGCATTTACATCCAGATCCAAGTAACCACTATCTGCCTTTC
The DNA here is from genome assembly GCA_013397755.1 of Cnemophilus loriae. Classification (NCBI taxonomy): domain Eukaryota; kingdom Metazoa; phylum Chordata; class Aves; order Passeriformes; family Corvidae; genus Cnemophilus; species Cnemophilus loriae. Next base: position 2,934,585 of record VZTF01008130.1, read on the forward strand.
CTGAGAAAGAAAGAAAGACAAACAAGAAGGCAAAAGGCAAGGGAGGAAAAAAGCAAGGTTTTGTGCTTTGAGAGCTAGCTGCCTCCTGATTTCAGGGCTAGTTTTCAAATAAGAACATATCTCTCTGCTTGTTCTCTCAGCAGATCATCCAAAAGTTACAAGTACCAGATGTTTGCAGTGGCAAATCATTTGGAGATTTAAATTTGTTTGATGCTGATCTGCTTCTGATAGAGTTTTTCTTGATTTTTCTTTTTGTTTAAGACTTTTCTTCCCCTAAGCAAAAGCTCAAGTTCAGCTGAAAACTGTCCTGTAAAAGAGGGAGTGAATATCTGTACGAGTGTGGTGGGGGGGAAATAGTGAGAGAAGACCTTCTCAGCAGTTGTGTCCTTGAATTCCAGGGGTTCTTGCACTCTGAGGACTGAGAGTTGGCTCAAGTTTTTCCATCTGTCTGCTGACTCATGTCCTCTCCTTCAAGGAAGAGACAGTGAGGGAAAGACTTCTCTGAGCATGGGCTTCTCTCTCATGGCTTCCACAGTAGTCAGACAAACAAGTTTTCCTATTTCTTCACCAACTTCCTGATAGGTTAGAGTTCCCTGGGTTGGTTATGTGGCACACTTCCCTGAGACCTATATAACAGCAGCATTATTTTTTCACTTGAAAACCCTAAGAGGATTTCAGCAGTGATTTCTCATTATTTTGAAAGATGTGCTGAAAAGGCTAGATAAAACATGTATGAGATATCATGAAGCACCATGAAATGTGACGTGTAATGGTGGAATGAGTAGGATTTTATTTCTCCTATTTTTAGCTACCTTTCAGTTTCTCCAGAGCCCATCTGTGCCCAGAGGTATTGTTCATGCAGCTTGCTGAAAAGGAAATATTCACTGATCACAAACTTTGATAAACATATTCTACCCTCAAGAACTTTCTTAATCTAAAATAGGCATTTATTCTTCAAGCCTGGAGGAAACATGAAGACTTTGACAAATATCCTAACTGAATTTATTTTTTATTGGAAAATATCTCCCAGGTTTGGGCTGGGGGAGGTGGAAAGAAAAGTAGGTTTATTATTGAAAAATTAATCTACATTGTAAGAAAAGTAATCATGCCAGAATAAATATTTTTAATTCAGAACTGAATGACCATGGAGAGATCTGATCTGGAAACATCATAAAACAGCTTAACCCACAATTGCTGTGCCAGCCAGCTTCTTTTTGGAGGGATATCTTACCAGTCTTGTTTGGCTTAGGAAAATGAAATATGCGTAATAAATGCATTACATAACACATAGTGATTATTTTTAAGTGTCACATGAGCAAAGAAGATTTCAATGTTTTTAAATGAATGGATCTAGAAATACTTTGATATTTCCAAAAAGGTTTTGATTCATTTCTGTGAACTCAAAAGCCTTCCAAGGTTTGGTCATTGCCCGCTAACATATTTTTCCCTGGCTACTTCTAGTCAATGGTTGTTTAAAATCTTGTTAGCCACTTATATTGCCAAACTCCCTTTACTCTTAGTGAAAAGTACTTTTCAAAGTAATAGGTCACGAATTTCTGTCTTTGCTCAACAGCAGTTACAGGCAGCTCTAGGGAGTGTGCAGTAATGTGAGCCTTCGTGAGACCAGACTTGTTGTGCTAAGGGGGTTTTGTTTGATTTCTTCAGTCCACGGTTACAATGAGAAAAAAATGACATGGGCATTTTGTGATTTTACCATCAATAATTCCAACCTTTTACATCTTCCTTCATAGTCATTTTAGACTGTGCAAAGTGAGTTAAAAGTGGAGGTACCAATCAGACCGATAGTATTTTACTCCTACTCTGCAGGGTTGATAGTGACTATGTAACGTTGCAGGTAATGGAGAATCATGGTCTCTCTTTTTCCATGAAAGGGACTAGATTCTACCCCTCCTACTCAGGCTGAAGTCCTAATTTTACAATACGGGAACTTGAGCAGAAACACCAGTGGAAGGGGTTCACGTTTGCCACCCCCGCCTTCAACCGCATGTTTCCAGGTATCAGCAAACTACCCCCACATTAGCAAAGGCAGCTGAGTTTGAAAATACCCCCCCCCATTTTCCACAGTTGTTTTTCTCCTCAGTGGTTCACGGAGGAGGCAGTGGTGTTACTCTGAGGGTGAGAGCAGGCATGCTGAGGCAGTGGGGAGCACCTCCCACAGCACTGGCACTGCTGCCTGGGTAGCCACGGCAGCTGAATGCATTTCATCCCTGCCTGGGCCAAAGGCAGCTCAGAGTCCTTGGGGTCTCCCCATGCACAAACCTGGCTTCTCACGTCATGGCAATGAAATGCTGTTAAAGAATGGGCTGTTTTCCTTTTGCATTCCTCTCTCACTGGGGGATCTTCTGGCACTCTTGTTCCCTTTTCTTCTCCCAACCCGGCCAGTGTGTCAGGACTGTACCTTCTCAAAGGTTGTGTCCTTTCTCAGTCATTGTCACAGGCCTAGGTTACACCAACACGCAATAGAGGGGTAACTGCAGCAAGAAAGCAAGGATTTAGTATGCAGAAAACTAAACTAGATGGTTTACCAGTTTCTCAAGTTCTTGTTCAGACTCCATGGGTCTGGTACGAGAATTTGCAAGTAAAGAATTAATCCTCCAAATGCTTCCTCGAGTGAGGCCACTTGCTAATGCCAAGAGTAGAACTTGTGTACAACATCATGCATGAGAAGACCTAGACACAGCAATGTTTTCTGCGCCAAAAGAGTTGTTAGGATAGTGCTGCTATTTTCTAGAAATTTTTCTTTCATTCTCCCTGAAAAGTCCAAAACAATGATCCAAATTTTCACTCAGACACAGTCAAAATACCTCCCCATAAGCCAGGACTTCCAGTATACAAAGCACTTCTCAGACATCCATTAATCCTCAAAACAACCTGTGAGGTAGGAAATTGTAAGTGTTATTATCCCCACTTCACAGGTGGGGACTCTGATGCAGAGAGATTATGTGATTTGCCACAGGCTACACAGCAAATCCATGCCAGACCCAGGATTAAAATTTACCAGCACCTGACATCTGGGCAAATACTCAAGCCCTGGTCTCTGCTGCCTCTAGAATACGTGTCTTAAGCAGGTCTCCTGATGAGCATTCATAATCAAGCACTCTATGTCCCTGTATACTACAAGGGTGTACACACATACCAAGAATGTACAAATCTAAGCAAAGGACAGGCTAAAACATGTCAATTTGAAGACATCTCCCTAGAAGTCTAAAGGAAGTTCTGCACAGCCAACTTTTGAAAGTTTTATGTTGCTAGTTAACTTCAAACAAAGAAGTAAAGTCTGGTACATAAAGCGTTTTGTGTTATGCCAACAGACATAAAGGATATTATTTAGATCAGTGTTTTCCTGTACATTTGCTTTCTGAAGAAAATGCACAGACTGGCCTATGTTCAAGACCAGACAAAATTGATTTCCTTGTGCTGGGAAACACAGATTGGTTCCCTGAATTTGAAAGAAACACCATAAATTTTCATGTAAGAAGTGAATATTTCTGATAACATTCTTCTGCTTTGAAAGAGGTAGATAAAACATAACACTTGTTGCTCTGGTAGCATGCAGGATGTTTTTGTCTCTTTTTCGTACTACTGAGTTCTCCTTGTCAGTTCATTGTGCAAACCCCTGATCTCAAAAGTTGAATGTTTTTTGTTTTCCACAGTGGAAAGTACTTGCTTGCTGTATCTGCCCTGTCAGCTCTTGCCAAAATGTGTTGTTGTTCATTTTGTGTCTCAAAGATTGTTATGAAAAGATTAATTTCTATCCTTGAGAGAAAGAAATCTTTTTTTCTGTTTTTTTTCACATTTTGCGTGCAAGTTATTTCTAATGAACGCTGAAAAAGACGAAATAATTTTAAAAGTGGCAATGAATGAGAAGGGTTTGGATCAGATTTCTTCTCTGGCACTGGCAGACACTCCCTTTACGTCTTTTCATCGTACACGGTCCAAGAGCCTGTGCATTTGAATAATAACACCACATCAGACCCTTTCTCCTCTAACCTGAATCAATACAGAGCAGATACTCATTCATCTATGTCTTCAACAGCACAATACACATTCCCTGATTCCTCCAAGCTCTGTTTTCTCACCACAGCTCTTTCTTCAGTCTTACCCACTCACTTCTCAGGTTTCTGCTTCCTTTTGTGGAAGCCTTAGAGATATCCAGAAGATATTAGAATCAGAGAGGAGAAGGCTAAGAAAATAAAATGTAAGAGGTTCTTTCACGGGGAAAAGAAATTAGAATGATAACAATTTTCTGCATTTTAAAAGCTTTAAAATTATATTTTTATATATATTCCTACAAAATTATTTCTTTTATTTGCTTAGATAATTTCACACTGCTAAGTGTGTTCTGTCTGAAATAAAAAAAATGCGGTATGATAGTCACGTCTTAATGGCATTCAGATATTTCCTGCAAAGCACATTGCAACACTAATAGGAAAAATTTTGGGACTTGCACTGCTAAAGAAAGCATTCCAGAAAACCAGCCACAGCTCATCTGTCCCCATTAAAGCAGATTATCTATGCTATTAACCAGTGGATCCTTCCCAGTCCACTCAGCACATATACCACTTGCTCTCTTCTAAATACTCTTTGGTGGGTTTTTTGATTTTTCTGCCCTGTTTCATACAACATACAGCAACATGACCATTCCAGTCACTAGGATTTCTTTTTACATTTTCTTTTTTTCTTTTCTCCATTTAGTTTATTTCTTTTGTTGTTTTGCTTTTTTTTTTCTTCCTTCCTTCAACCAGTATGTATTTTTGTCCTCGATTTTATCACTGTATTTTGTGTCCCATCCTTTTGCACCCAGAGGAAAATTGCTGCCACTGGAGATCTTTGCGAAGACAGGTCACACCACTCATAACTGTAATGAAATTATTCTTCATCTGCAAAGTTATTCACTCAGTGGCTGCCTATCTTGTACTTGGGTCTGGCTTTAAACGCAATGTTTAAAACTGCTTCTTGAGCTTATGTCATTGAGCAGTGCAGTTAAAGACCAGCTCAGATATTATCTCCTTGTAAACAGATATATCATCCTTTTTGAAGCACGGGGAAGAGCAGAAGACCAGTGAAAATACAGTGCAGGCTGCTCCACTTGCGCATGGGGACGCGAGTTGCTGACCATATGCTTGAGAGCATTAAAATACAACACTACCTCCTGCCAGGACTCCTCTGTCTGGTCTTAGTCATACTAAAATAGCAATGATAGTATTAGAAATATTGCTTAAAGTTTATTTTCTTTGCTCTCTTCATTTAAAGATAAGAATGCCCATGATTTTAAATCATTCAACTGCACTGGATAAATGTTGCAGTTGTGGGTGTGCCAATTAAAGTTAATTATTACTTGACTGATCTGACTTAGCATTAAAATGTCTGGTAGAACTGGCTCTGATCTTGCAAAGGGGACATTTTCTTCTGTATTCCTGAGTGATGAGGGAGCTTGTTGTCTTGGGATCTGGATTTCCTGATCAGCCATGCAAGAAGACAAGATGCCTGATGAATAGCAAAATCATTCTATTTCATATAATCCAGCTGCATTGCGCCCGACCTCTGTTTCCTTGGAAAGATATAATTGGTGCAATTCACCCCATTCGACTTAGCATGAGTTGTACAAATTTAAGAGGTGCCACTGGTCCCTTTTTACTGCCAAAGGAAAGAAGTAGGAACTTCTGATCCGTACCATCCTAAAAAGGTACTGGAGAGAGCTGATGTGATGCATGCCATCAGCTATAATGGAAACTTCCAGGGGCTAGTTCAGGTTTATACAGCAGAACCTTAGCTGGTGAATCAATTTAGATAAATCCCACTCATCTTCATCCAATGGCTGACCACGACTATTGGATTGATGGTGGGTAGATTATCTTTCCCCTTCCAACTTGTGTGGTTTCAATTATAGCTTTCAAAAGTTCAGTTTTCAGTTATTGTAAGAAAAAATAATTTTTCATTTGTTTTGGTTTAGTCTGAAACTACACTTTTTACAAGACAACAATAACAAGACAACAGAAATGTTTACTACTGACTGAAACTTTCATTCAACTCAGAATGTCCTGTTTTGTTTTCAATTTGGTGATTTTTAGCTCTTCATTGAATTTTCTTATTCCTTTAAAAATTAGGTTTAGATGCAGACAAACTTTGAAATTAATCATTGCCTCAAAACAAAAAAAAAACCAGAAAACTTGTTTCAGAAAATATTAAGAGAAAATGATGCAAAACTCAAACAAAACTATGCATAGTCGTGTCAAATCCTGTTTCAGATCTCCTGACATTATATGTTTCAGAAAAAAACACGAAAAAAATGTACTTCAGTTCTAGTTTTCTAATGTTATTTAAAATCAGCGGCCCTAAACAAAGCAGCTCTTTCTTTGATGTGCCTCCAAGTGCACAAAAGTAGGCATTCAAAGACTACATATATATACAAGAGAAAATTAATAAATTTGATCATCTAAGTGAGAAAAAAACAAAGCCAAAGAATAGAGATGGAAGTAGAGAGAAGTTTCATCTCATTTCTACAGTAATTCAAACATGTGCTCTGCTGCACTGTAGTCTGCTAAACATTTTGCTGAATTGCAGCTCTGACCTTGGCAACTAAGAGATGTGGAAACATATATTAGAGCTTATATTTCTAGTGAGGTAAAAAAATAAACAGTGCACAAGCCAAATGCATGCACACTGCCCATTCTTAAGACTAGTGTTGTCACTGTCTGGCAGGTATATGATGAAATAGAAAGGTGGGACCGGGCTTCAGGGTGCTGCTTGTACTGCAGGAGAGCTGTTATTGCACTGGGGAGCATTTAAAACACGAACACTCATCGTTCTTCCGTATGCTATGTTCTGCCATACCCACCTTAGCATTCACAGATCCTGTTTTCCCTCTGCTCTTCACCTCCACTGTTATTCCTTTATTCCCTGTTTTGCGTTGGGAAGCTGAGGGGAGGACCTCCACATACCTTTCCCTATTTGTTTCCGTCCCAAGTGAAAAGAAAGAAGAGGACTCTGGGTTCCTTTTAAATACTGCTTACACCTCTCTAAAGATGTTGGGATCTAGATTCATCTTCAGATTATGCTCCATTAATTACACAAAGCTCCTAGAGAAGACATTGAATTTTGTCTCTTTTCTTCACGTGTGAAATCAAATGAATAAAGCAGGTGAACAGAAATTCAAGTCAGTAAGCAGAATTATAGCCAGTCTTCAAACAATCTGGGTAGTTTTATGAAATATATTTCTTTTGAAAAATTATTCCTGTTCTGTCTCATTACTACTTCAGTTTCTACATATAAAAAAGATACATTAATATATTTCTTATAATTGGTCATGCTTCCAGAGAGACAACAGAGAAGTGTAGGCCTGGGGGAAGTTGTAAGTGCAAAATGCACCTCTTGGTTCCCTTATTTCGTCAAATATTGCTCTATAGCTCTTACACAGCAGGTGGAATAAAGGAATGAAAAGATGTTGCTTGGAGTGAAGCTCAGAGTGGGTAAATTACTTCCACTGAGGCTCAGACACATGGTGTGCAGGATCAGACACTACAGAAGGATCCAGGTGTTCCCTTGTTTTTCACTTATTCACTCAACAAATTTTACAACCATTTGAGATCATGTTATACTGCACATACATATGTCATCGTAGCCAGGGCACATTAAAGAGGTAAAGCAACAGTCGTGGAGCACACTCTGTAATTCTGTGCCAAGAGATACTGTCACACACTCTCCATATCGTAACCAGAGCCGTGCCTCTTTCCCTTGTGCTTGGCACGGTTTACTGACCATGAGATCATGGCAGATGGGAGTCTGGACATGATAACGCACTTGTTAGGAACTGAAGCTGCTGCTGATAGTGTCATTAAATTTTTTTTTAAAGAATCCCCAAAGCCAACCTCAGAAATTCCCTCATCTCGTCTTACTCTGATTACTAGCAGCATTATAAACATGGCATTCTTGAGAGACTATGGAGGCTATGCCAGAAGTGAACCCAGTGCAGAGCCATCTAATTGCAGCAACACAAAGTAATAGCGTGTAGTGCAGGAAAAACAATGAATATTTGTCTGGAAATGCAGTTGGTTTAGCAGAAAAAGCTCAGGAAAAGCAAGAAAAGAGTATGAGCCGATTACACAGTTGCCCTGTGGACTCCTGGAATGGCAGGAAGATGGTTGAAACCCTGGATTGATGCAGCCTTACTGAGCTAGCCCTGTCTGCCAGCTGAAAGCTGATAACCAGCTTTAGTTAGGTCATGAGAGAAATTAGTTTCAGCGATGCATTTTGAGAATAGGCAGTACAATGTAAGCGGTATCTACATTTTTAACTTTTTTCTCAGAAGAAAGAGTAACCCACTCAGAAAACAATTACTGAATTACTGTCAAAACACTGTAGGAGGGAATATTACATCAGCAGGGAGCATTAATGCAACCATTATAATAGCTTGTGTTCTGACTTCTCTTCCACTTATTGTCGAGTACAAAGGGATGGTCAGGAACCGTGTGGAATGACAACCAACCAAAGGGTACGCTAACAAAAGACGGAAATGGTGCACATGAAGTCAGTCATCCACTCTTCTTGTGCCAGTATCTCTTCACTACCACCCAGCTGTGAGGGCAGAGCTTTCTTGGTTGAAGCCACCTTGCCCCATGGCAAGGCTGGAGTGTATAGAAAAGGGTGGCAGCTCAGTATCATCCTTAAAAGGAGATGTTTTTTCATGTGCTCTGTCTGTATTTCCCTATGCTGTTCCCCTCCAGCTTTCTGCCCTTTTATTTTCCTCCTGAAAACTCTCTTCCCCTTTCCTTCCTAAGCTCACATATCTATCAACATGCTGAGGGCTTGATTTCTTGTTTCCCACTGGGCATTATCGAACTTATGTCAGCATTATTTCACCATGTAGAATGGCAAGGTAAAACTGGGGTCTGACTCTGTCTACCTAACCCCCAGGCAAGCTCACATGGATACAGGGTGTGGGGCATGACAGAGGGCTAGGAGATTAAACAGGTGGAGTGACAATGTGGCCCAAAGTTTGGGGAGCTGGTGAAGACATGATGTTTCCATTGATATCTGTAGTAATAATATTCAAATAGTAGTCCTTTAATCCAGTCTACTGTGAATGGAGTTAAATCTCTGAAAACACAGGAGAGTTGTTACACTTATTCTTAATAAGAAAAAAGTGTCATTTCTTGAGGAATTTTTATCTAAAAGATGAGCAGCTAAAAAAGTTGGCGGAAAAAGCAGAACTATTAATAATGCCACACTAAAGAAATACATATAGGATATAAAATATGTTCTATCAAACAGTTTTCTTGGGGTCAAAGGTTCAAACCATTTCCTCAAAAGACCTTTTAATGGGTAATGATCAGGAGCGAGTGCTTCCGTGCTGGTCAGGATGTGTGATAAGGTATGGCTTCAAGGAAACTCTTTGTAATTTCATGGAAAGATAAAGGATCTTGCTTTCTTAAAATGATAGGAAAATTTCCCTTATGATACACTGCCAGATCTATCTCTCTAAGGAGAGAATGAGCTGGAATTCAGTCACACTGCTGAAGTATTTGGAAAAGCCACATCTGAGTGAGTTCATCCTTACATATCCTTTAAGCACATTGTTTGAAAGGGTTGTACACAAATATATGTACATGCACCAACACAATGCTCCCAAAATGCTTCTTCTGTAACTTACAGCTGTAGTGTATGCCGAGGGACACGGTGACATGTCGGTAGTTAAGACATTTCTTAAAGGTACATCAGGAAAGTTTCCAAATCTGTTTTCTGACCCTCAAAGAGAACTAAAGACATAAAAAATTATTTTGTAAACAAAGTGATTTCCAGTATAGCAATGATGTGGCTGCATTGCACAATTAGGAGACGTGTTTAGGAGTAGCAGACTTGAACACCAAAGGACTCTAGGCTAAAGCTCTTTGTCTGCGAATTTTAATGGATCCTTCTCCTCTGAGAGACAGCCACAAGTGACTGCAGAGCAGATCAAGTAAGGCCACCATCTGCTAGTCACTGAACTTTGGGTATCCCTCCATAGTATTTACTCTACAGAGGGCATAGGTTCATTGCAGACTGTAGTCCTCTGGAGAGCGGTTTGTGACTTCTTGCTTCCCACAGGGCATTAGAGACTATAGTGGTTTGTGCCTTTAGCTGTGGAGATCTTTGGTTTGGTTTCAAGTGCTGTGTGAGATACTGTACCAGCACAGTAGGTAGGGGAAGGTAGTTGTGAAGATGTGGCTGTAAGGCTTCATCTTCTTGAGTTAGGACATAGAACTTTCAGCAACCACAAACACATCTGCAGGCTCATGTCACACTTGTCAATAACCCTGTTACCAACCTGGTTCTGGAAGCAGAGCAAATATGCAAGCCCATCAAAGCAAATGGGCACACTTGGCTCTGGAGACTCTCCCATTCCTGACAGAAATAATGATGAAGCACCTGAATGATGAGCCAACATGGAGACCAAGAGCCCATGAGCCTTTCTATTCCCCTCCAGCAGGGTGATGTGCTAAGCTTTCAGTGTGTGCTGCGGTGCTCTGCTCTCCTGCAGCCCAAGCATGCCACCAAGTTCACCTCTGACATGGAGAAAGAAGGTGCTTTTGCTTGTCAGAGTAGATTGAACTCTAGAGGTTGAACATCTGCCACTTCTCCTGAAGGTTTCAGACCTTTTCCTGATTAGTATTGCCCCATGTAATGGTAGCTTGCCAAACAAATTACAGAAATTTCAGGCTTAATAAATACCACAAGAGCCACAAGTTCGAGTTTGATTCTGTTTTAGTTTTGCGTGCTACAACATGAAATTAATCTACTCGTGCATCTCCAAGTGCTTTCCAAATAACTCTACTGTTTATTGCACACTTCTCTATGTTTACAAAAAATTTTAAAAGCCATTATTTCTCTAGGTGCTCCTCTTTCTGTAGCCCTAAGTTATTGTCTTATACTGGGTTTTGAAACTGTGAGAAACAATTTGCATTAACTTCACAGCTATAATTTATAAGGAACATGATGAGTCATTGTCACAGGCTGTCTGCCTTTGTTCTCTTCTACTTCCTTCTTTCTAAATGGAATTTTCTTAGAAAAAAATACTCATTTTGATAGATAGCTTCGGGACTCTTAAAAAAATAGGAACATTTATGGAAAGTAGTGTGAGTCAAAGACAAAGTTTGACCAAAGAAAAAAGAGATTGAGAGAATGTGTTCTATTTAGTGCTGAAACTTAGAAGATTAGTATAAAGGGTATAATCCATTCTCCAGAAACACAGCCACTCATATACTCGTACACTTACACCTATTGCCTAACAATGGCTTGCTGATTGCAGCAGTGAAAGTAGCAGAAAACTAGCTCACAGAAGTGTTTGCACTTCGCAACACTCAGGGTTTGGTCAGGCAGCTGGATTTAAGGGCAGGCTTAATAAGCAATTTCATCTCCCTGAAATAAAACTCCCTTTCATTTGAAGACTTCTAATCTCATTTCCAAACATAAACATTACAGACTGTGGAGGAATAGTATGTTCTGTCTGGTTTTGAACCTCTTTGAAAAACAAAAAGGTAAGACAAAATGTGGACAGCTAGGGCCATCACGTTTGCAACCCAGTAATTATTTAGATTGCTTAGAGCCCATAAACTGACATGTGAAACACACCCAGCACAAATATATTTTGCTCCTTTCTAATTTCAAACTGGGATAAATTATTTTATTTCCCTCTCTCCTTTGGGCTTTCATAATCCTTGCTTTTTCCCCTCACAGAAGGTGTGCATGTCGGATGGAGAAGCCCCACAGGGTCCCCAGCAGTTCTCATTTTCACCAGTCTGACCAGAGGAGTGGAAGGGCTTGGTTTGCTTTTGTCGTGTAGAAAGTGGGATTTCTCACAAACAGCCTTAATGGACAAATATTTCATAACCCCCTTCTGAATAAGCTACATTGGCTGTAGCTTACAGTCACCTTCTACTGACAACTTCACTAGATATAGACACCAAACTTTCTTCTTGTTCCCATATTCAATACAGCATTTCTGTTTCAATTGTTTAAAGAAAACCTTGAGCCTCACTAGATGTAGATGGAGGTGCAGCTCTTGAAAAAGGCCAAGTCAGCAGCACTGAGCTGGTCTTTCAACAGATTTCAATATGGGTAAGAATAAGTTCTTGCAATTCAGTTCAGAAAAGCGTGTGAGTGCTGTTAGACTTATTCAGCACCTTAGAATTACTAATGCATTTTAAAGATCTCCCCAGAACAGGGTCTTACAGGCTAATTTGTGCTTTGTGTGAGAGGTGCTGAGTTCATCTCTAGTTCCAATCTGAGTGGCCATAAATAAATATGTATATTTATATAAATACACTCACACATATATACAACAATCATGGGTTTATGATTAGCTGAGGCTGACTATCTGACTAAGATGATACTAGGATGAATCATTGCCACGCTAAATTTGCTCATGGTCAGACTTGTTTTCTGTTTTCTTTTTCCTTCAAAATATGGCTTTTGTTCAAGGTGATCCATTTAAAGTCTGAAAAAACCCCAAGAAGTGTCTTTGAAAATGTGGTTTATTTGCATAAGTAAATCTTTTACAGGAAAAGAATACATGCATTATATTTATCTGGTGGTATCTTTTTATTCCTTTTCTTTACTTTTTTTCCACCCACATTTAGGATTCAACTTTCTCATGTGAAACCACTGAGGTCTTTTTTCTGCTGTAGACATAACACAAATGTCCTGTTAGACATTCGTTGTGTGACTCATGGGCCATAATGTGGAGAGATCTAGAATACACAGTCCGAAAAAAGTGACAGAGAAAATGTTCGCAGTCAGGAGTTCCACATGTAAGTCAGGAGCAACTCTGAAAATAAGCAAAGTTATGTACATGTAAAACAGCTTCGGGTCTTTCATTTGGCAGATGCAAGGCTATAACATACAAACCATGAAGATTGAGGGAGGTGGGTTTTTAAACAGGAACAAAAAGAGCAAATTTAGGTATTCTTCTCCAACCAGACAATTTGAGAAACATCCTGAGGAAAAAAAAAAAGATGTCTAGTGCGTCTGTGCTGAAGTAAAACCAGCACATCCCTGTCACATTAGCATGAGATCAGAATCAAGTCCAGAAAACTCAGAAGAAATTGTCTCTCAAATGGCACTGCTAAAAGTTTTCCAGATATCTGGTGCCATTTAGTGATACATTTCTGATGGTCTCCGTAAAAGCATATCTATCAGCATTTGCACAAGCTAGCCCTGCCCCCACGGCTGAAATAAGGACATTTTTCAGGATACCAGACAAATTTCCTACAGTTTCAAAACTTCCACCTCTCTCTCACTTGAAAAACTGGGGTTTTTTTCCATGGCAGTCACTTGCCTATTTGTTTTTGCATACACAAAGATGTTGAATATGACAACAAATGGAGCTGAATCATGGGTGAAGGTGGTCCAGGAGATGCAGTAGAGGTGCAAGAAGTGACAGAAGGCAGAGCCTGCCTTTCCCTGTGGACTGGAGCCAGTCTAGGCAACCTGCAGGCTCTTTCCATCTGTACCACTGGCCCACTGCTTAATCCACAGCAAAGTCTGTCACCTCTCTGCCTTCATCATGTCCCCATCTCACTCTTTTGTATTGCAAGCCACCTGAGCCACACTGGGACCATATCAAGTTCCCGAGAGCTCTGCCCTGGCTGGTGCCTGCTGGTTTCCTGGTGAGAGGGCAGGTGGCCCCAACAGCAGGCAGAGGTGGGGAGAGGCACCAAGCCTCTCTGTCTGATGCATACCAGCCCAGGATTCCCAGTCGGGAGGTGCTCTGTCCTGCAACCAGCCTGATGTATTCCCAGACAAGTCAAATGGCTGGAGCAGAGCCCAGCCTCTGCCCACAGGGAGGGATGGGAGGAAAGTGATTATTAGCTGGGTTCACTGTGCTCATCAATCCTCTGCTCAGTGATTTCCAGACAGATGAAAGAGGTGGACCTGGAGCAGAGACATGCTGCAGGCTGGCAGTTCTGGGGACTGGCTCTCACCCATCACAAGGGACCATTAAGCCTGGCAAAACTCATCCTCATGTTGCTGGGATATCTCTGAAAATTAATGTGCCTCACTGCAGGATTTCACCCTGTAGAGAGGAGAAAGATTGGCTTTTTCATCTCTGACCATGACATAACCTGTTGTCACATGTGAAATTACATCTCTGTGTAAAATACAATGATCTATCTGGTGGTATTCCAGTAACCTGACTTCAAAATACACGATACCAGACTGCAACACAGGGACACTACTGTGATACTGAGGTTTCTGCAATATTAGTCTTGTACACTGTGTGTCTGTGCAGCCACCATGAATCTATCTCCTTCTGCTCCAAAGGGGTGATGGTGCTGCTGAGATAGAGGAGTAGCATTCTCCTTTCCCTGCTGACAGTGCCATTCCCACCCCAGGGCACTGATGGCACCAGGCAGATTGCCCAGCTTTGCGGGGCTACAGGACCCAGGAATGGAGCTAGTGGGCTCTTCTTATGGATACATCTCTAAGATGAAATCCCTGTTAGCAAGTCCTGGACCAAGCAGGGATTTTCAAGAAACTGCAGTACAGGAGGCTAGTAAGAAAAAGTTCCATATTTTCACCACCCACCAACGTCCTTCCTGTCCGAGGCTGCACAAAATCACAGAAGCTGATGATGTTGGGATTCCTTCTGGTATTTAGCAAGAGTAAACATTAAAATTGCACTGTCTAAACCCTGACTGAACTGAACAGAACCATGCAAGTCTAAGGGTCAGGATCCTTTGGCTTCTTATATAGTATGTAGAGGTCCTGAAGAATTTCTTTATGGAATATATTCTTCTGAACAGACTTGTTTCCTTGGACACTTTCCCTGTTTTCTTGGACCTGAGCTAGAATTTCTTTTAAGATCAGAGAGAAAATGAAACTAGCAAGCAGCCTGGGATCTGTGAATTTGGCACAATCTGGAGAACACAACAGAACGTATTTGGTATGTCCCATACAGGACAAAAAATTTGAAAATCATAGTCTCTCTCATCTCCTGGGAATGCAATGGCATCCAGCCTCATGACTATTCCACGCATTTGGTCTCCTCCATCTCTCAAGTTTCAAAATTTCAATGCTATAATCCCAAGAGCAGGAAATTCTAGGAAAATGCAAGAAAAACTAACAAAATCATATCCAATCTCATTAATATTCCTTGATTTTCAGAACAGGTACATGTTTGTGTGGCTGCAAGCTCGAGCCTTAGCTTGACAGTAAAACCAAATAAACCTGATGCAACTGTAACAGTGCCAGCACAAATATTTTGAGTTTGCTTTGATATCAGTGCAGAAGTTTTCAAGTCAAAAAAGAGTCAGACAAACAAATTAAAGAAAATTAACCCCTTTTTCTTCTCAGCCATCTCTAATTGTTTATTCTTGCCTGCCAGAATATGTCTCGCCATATTTTCTTTACTCGTTTAACATGGCTTCATTTAAGCAGGCTGGTCCCAAGCCAACGAGTTACATTTCTGTGATCCTGCAAGGTGCTGAGCATTCTCCCTTGGATCCAGCAGAGATAAGAAGCATTAAATTACCTTCAGGTCTTTAGGACTATCTCTGCATGGGAGCGCTTTCTTTAGCTCCTTGTGGCTTCAGGGCCAGCAGGTCAGTGTTTTGTGAGGTTCAGAGCATTTTTGTACCTTGATTCTCAGCACCCACAGCTTGGACAACATGTGCTCCAAAGCACAAAACTGTTGTAATTCCTTCTGTCCACCCAAAGTAGCTGTACAACAAAGTGAAGAAAAGGTCTGCATCAAATTCTACTTGATAGGAAACATTTCTGCTTGCCTGAGCTTCCATTAGATGAATAACCCAGTGAAAAGCATTTTTATGCCTGAAGATTTAACTTGCATGTACATGGGCATCAGTGAGCTTTCTTAAAAACAGAAATTTTTAAATACAGAAGTCTTTTTCAGCTGAAACTGCACCTACAACAAAAAAAAGGATAATCATTGCTGACAGATTTTTTAAAGACTGCCTTTGTTTCCAAATTTTTATTTGATTTGTTGAAGCTGTTAAAAATGTATTTCTGCTTAAGACTCCTGAGACAAAAAAAATATACAGGGGCAAGGAGAGTGCTTATCTCAGACTGATACTGATTTTGAATTACATATGCCACGTGCTGCAGTAAGGCTGTGAAACCTCATGCAAATGAGTAACTTCGCACAGCTGAATCACCCTTGCTGAGCTAATTTTTATCAATTACACACAATCCAGCAGACCAATGAATTGTCTAAGGCTTACTCATGTCCATAAATCTTTGTAACTCTAGGGCTTTGTTTTCTTCCAAACGAACTCAAAACTGTAAAAGATGATGAAAAATAACAATATAAGGAGAAATAAAAAGATAAGTCAAGAGAGGAAAAAAAATCACATACTTATCCAGGTAAGACCAAAAAGGGATGGAAAGATAACAGCAGAGTTGACATAAATAGAAAATCAGGCTGAATTGCAGTAACTTTGATAGTCATGGATCATGTCAGCCAAATCCTGAACTCAGATGTTACTCAGGAGACTGTTCCCTAGTAAAACTCTAATAGCATTAGACCTAGAAATCTCAAGTAGTGTAAAAGTAACAGAATTCCAGGGCAATAAATAGAGAGGGAATTCAAGACAGTAGAGTAGCCTAGGGGTAAAAAATGATTTTGGCAGATTCTGGCCTCAACTATGTGAGCTTTTTACATATGCATTTCCAATACTTTGCTTACTTCACAGTAACCTGGCAAAAATGAGGTCAGCCTAATATATACATCTGATTTCTCTTGTAAAATTACCATAGACTACAGCATAAGGATAATCTTCTATTCTACATCTTAATGTAATTTCCGTTCATAAGGGAATCATAAAAGTATAAAAAGTATCAGGCCTTTCACCTTTTTTAACATGGCAAAATAACAGCTCAGTAAACGCAGTTTCTCCAGCTGGGAAAAGGAGTAAAAGGAGATTCTGACAAAGTTTGTTAGAACATGAGGTCAGCCTAACTAATTAGAGTCCCAGAAAAGTATTACGTGGTTCTTAGACATAACCAACCCTGTCTGAAAGTCAAAATGCACAGTGAAAAGTGGCTTCAAAATGATTTAAGGCATTTAGAAAGTGGAATATTACATGTTCTACTTCAATGATCATTTAACAGCTGTAGAAAAATAAAACTCCAACTCACTGCCTCTTTGCAGATGCAGCTCCAGCTCCAGCAAGGACCACTTTATGTTTCAGCAACCCTCAGCAAGGTCATGCACAGCTTTCTGCAAGCCAGTAACAGGAGTTAGCACCTCCACATGCTTAGGGAAATGCTACACTTCGTCAAGAGGTTATACAAAAATACTTAGTGGCCAACCAAATCATAACCCCTTTGAAGAACTTGCTGAAAGCTTTGCTCTGTACCAGATTAGGTGTTAGGAGCTTGATGAATGATGGCACAAGATGTCTGTTATTCTTATTCTTATTCTTATTCTTATTCTTATTCTTATTCTTATTCTTATTATTACTATTATTATTATTATTATTTGGGGAATAGATTTCCTTCCAACCACCTCAAAGAATCTGACAGTGTCTCCCACACTGGTTCACTGGCTGCTGATTCATTTGAACTCATAAAAGTTCATGGATTGCAATTTTACTGGAGGTCTATAGACTCAATTAAAGTGATTGTTTAACATAAAGAATAACAGACCATCTGAAACAAGAACTGGAGATGGCCAAAATCTTTCTTTTTGAAAAATAGCACTGCAGTGAGTCACCTGTTTAAGTGACATTTGACATAGTCAATATTTAAACCCTGAAAGGCTTTAAGATATCTTTAAAAGCAGTGTTAAGAGTAAGCATGTTTAATACAATATCACCAAAGATTAACTGGAAATGGGGTCCCCTTTGTTCTGGATGCCATACAAAGAGAAAGTGAAAAATTGTCACCATACTGAACAGCTTGAATCTAGACAGCTAAAATGGACACAGAATGAGTGTGACAGATTAAAGCAAAAAAAATAATGGGTTTTGAGAAAGATGGGCAAACACAGACCATACTGCTCCCATTCCCAAGTGCATCTTCTGCCTCGTTCCTGTGCCATGCTCAGTTTTCAGGAATCCCCATGGCCAAACAGGATCAGTGTTCATGGAAATGTTGCAAGGCACATGTTTCTTGTCACACAAGACTTACGAAGCATTGTGACAAACTATGGAGGTGTAAATGCCCTTGCTTTCTTAGCTGAATAGCAGCTTGGATTGTGACAGTCAAGTCACATCTGTGACAACAAAGGGATAAAAACCATTTTGCTCCCTTTATGCTACAGAAAGAGTGAAGGATGTGTCTAGTGAACAACTGGTAAGTAGCCATTCAGTGAATGGACCTAGGATACAGGTCCATTTCTCCAGCTGAAGTCTCCAAGATTTCCTCCCTCATCTCCTTGTGCACCAATGCTGAATTTGGAAGAAATCACTATGCTCTTCCTCATGGCTCCATCCTTGCAAGGCCTCCCCCACATAGCTGCAGCTCAGCCATGGTGCTGGGACAGAGAGGATGGGACCAAATTTAGGAGGTGTATTTATTCCTTTCCTTGAAGTACCTGCTGTCCTTGCTGCAGAGGCTCAGCATCTCAGTGGCTTTGATGTGGTCACACAGGCAACTTGGGAGAAACATTTTAGACTATTTTGACTGACTTCAAGGAGAAAAGTAATAAAAATGGCTTTACCATGTATAACAGCAGCACAAAGTTCAAGTCTGTTTTGCCTGTCACTGGGATCATCAGCAAATCTCCAGGGCTCACAACTCCAGCTTTTCCAGGATCAACCATTTTGTAAGCTTCCACTAACAATTTTGCTAGCCAATCTGACCAATCAGCTCCCTCACCATCCCAGCCCTCAATTACACATCAGGGACTGGAACAGTGAAAACTTGTCAAATAAAACTGTTAGAATTGACTTGCTTTTCAAGGGTATGAACCAAGCCCTTCAACAGCAGAAGATCAGCCCATTTCACACTGAGTCCACACACTTCAG
This sequence comes from Cnemophilus loriae, assembly GCA_013397755.1. Lineage (NCBI taxonomy): Eukaryota > Metazoa > Chordata > Aves > Passeriformes > Corvidae > Cnemophilus > Cnemophilus loriae. Next base: position 2,953,571 of record VZTF01008130.1, read on the forward strand.
GAAAACTAACCTGAGTGTTGGCTGATTTGGGATACACAGCCTTGCTGTGAGGGCTGATACACTGCACTGTGTGTGTGCTCTCCATGCACCTCTTTCTTCCAGGTCTCCTTCTTGGCAGAGCCCGAGTGTGACTATTCCCCTCACTTGGGCTGTCTGCAAGGACGAGATGCTGGGCGAGCTTCATGCTCTCCTGATCCCCCTAGACTGGTCTCAAGAAGCTCTAGATTTCAATGAGGGATGCAGCTGCAGCTGCAAAGTACTGATCTGGATCCAAATTTCCCAAAGCAGTGCTCAGATGATTTAGTTCCTTGTTGAAAGAAGCCAGCACTGAATTTTAAAACTGAGATCAGAGCCAAACTTCCTCAAAGTCTGGGAATGTTCTGAACTAGTGGGTTTGGTTTGAGCCCATCTCTAATGTGAACCATATAGAAACAGGGCCCAAATCTGCTTTCATTTCCATTCACTTCACGTGAGAACAGGTTGGAAAACTTTCTTGCTATGTAAGTTTGTCCGAAAAGGCCAGTAGGGTCAACCAGTTATTCTCGTATTCTATAAATTAGAAGGAAAATTTCTCCATGAACATATTTTAAAAGCTGTATGGTTCTCATCCCAAAAAGATGTTTCCAATAATTTGCATTTTTATTGTTTTTATATGGATTTATGCTGTTACCTTTTCCATGATGCACCATTTTTTTCATGACTTAGCGGCAGCTCTCTGACATATTGTGCAATTCTGCATATTATTATTGAGGACATATCACCAAAGCATGATCAGAACAGATAGAGTCCATTCCTTTTGTCTTATGTGTGGCACCAGTGCTTAATATGAACTGATATGTCTCATCCTTTTTTCCAGCTCAACATGCAGCTTGTGGGAAAATCTGACACTTAACATACAGATGCACTGTGAAATTTTATATTCTTCTAATAAAAATACATGGATGAAATGTGATTCAAAACGTTAAATTCAAATATGATATATGCGTATTCTGTCATTTAAAAATGTCTTAAAAAGGAATTCTTAAAAAAATTTTGCTTTAATGTAACTTGTGGAATTGCTTAGTTTGATTTGATTTGATTTGATTTGATTTGATTTGATTTGATTTGATTTGGAAGAAAAATGAGCAATGACCATTGAGATGGAAGAGCCAAATATGACCAGTTCAGTTTTACCTGTACTTTCACAGAGTATGGAGGATTAGATCCCAGTTTACCTCGGAAATCAAAAACATGTCTATGGAAGTGAAACAGCCTTTGCACAAAAATCTGCAAATGCACAAACAAAAATAAAACCCCTTTCTAAAATACCCCTAAATGACAGCGCAAATGTAGGTGTGATGCAGATGATGTGCCCGTCCTGAGATGGACCTAGCCTGGAGGGCCACCAGCATGGCATGACGGAGCAGAGGGGAAGCCACGCCCCAGGACTGTAGCTGGCCCCCAGAGCAGCCCCAGTGACTTGCAGCCTGATTTACTCTTGGCAAAGCAAACTTTTTTCCAGTTTCATTGCTTAAGCTGCAAGGTCGGAGCAGCCTCAGCCCTGCCTGTGAAGGAATGCTCTACACACCAGTCCAATACCTCCTGAGTTTTTAATGACCATGTGGTATTAGGACACGATACACGGAAAACTGAAGCCACAAATAAGTCCACAGATGTATGAGCCCAGCTCAAATGTAAGAGACCTGCTGTCTTCGCAACTAACTCACTGCATAACTCAGGCCACGAATTTTCCCAGAAGATAAGCACTTCTGGCACATTAGTACACACAGAGACCACAAACCAAACCTGGGGGAAATGAGCTGTGCAGTAGTAATTTTAAATGTTGCTGCTCAGGGCCATTGGTATCAAACAGCTTTTGACTACGTGCTTTAGGTTTTTGTTCATTTTTTTTTAGGACATCCTAGGCAAAAGCTTCCTGATTTGGGACCTTAGATAATACTTTTATCCACTTACTTTTAGATTTGACATGTTTTCTATGCTCAAAGTTTTGCTACCGCCATCAAATAGCAGGCATACTTGCAGGAAATCACATTTCAGTCACCAGCTGTTCATTTACTATGATTAATGCTTTAATTTGTATTCACGTTAAAATCATTACTGTGATTATCTTAAATATTCATCAGATACAAGATTCCTTAGTGTGAGGAACCATCCATCTTTCAAGCGGACAATCCAAGAGTAGTAGCTTTGATCACTAATGCGCCTCATGTCCATAATACAGACATAAGTGGCTTTAAAAGTTCGTGCTTTAAATTTGCATTAAAATGGTGGTGTAAGAAATAAGCCTCTTCACTCAGTCTGCCTAAGCAAGTCAGGTTCTTCCAAACCTCCGCATTTTGCTCAAGATTCCCTACGTAGAGCAGCATGCCTCTGCATTTTCCAGCATCTATTGAGCTAGTATCATGACCATGTTCCTCACACTATGGACAATTACTTTGTGCAGTAAATCAAGGACTTCTGGAGTGCACCAGACTTACAACACATGCTCAGACCATCTGGGCAGGACATGTGTACAAATTCCTCAAAATCTGCATTGACAAGGTTTCCGGAGTGAAAAAAGGAGGATATGTCCAAGAAAACCCAGATGTATGACATCTTTAACTGAATCTAATCTTAGGAGGAATTGTGGCGGGGCAGATTAGGTCACAGATGACCATAATTCTTAGAAAAATACCTCACAAAACTCTAATAATCAGCTATAGCCTGTATGCAAAATTCAATCTCCTTTTCACTGGAAACTGAGAGAACACACCCCAGACATAAAAAATTATTCCCCCCTGATAAGTTTCAAATCCTAGTGGCAATGCATGGAAGCACTAGCCCTTCTTATTAGCAAAAGGACAAAAGAAAAATAAAATCAACTTTTTGCTAATGTATTTTTCCTTAATGTCATCCTTAAAAATAGCTGGATCCAGGCTGTGAACTTCTGCAAAAGCATCTAAGTGAGATATACACCTAAGAAGTTCTCAGCTAGAAATGTCAGAAAATTAATCCAGAATTGTAAACTTCTGGCACAATCAGAAGTAACTGCTTGAACAAACCCTTATACAGGGCAGTACTAGACCAACTTTGCAATGCTGATGCTCTGTCCATAGCAAAATGGGTTTAATTCAATTTAAGAGTCTTCACAGACGATTGTATCTTTTTAATTAAATTAATTTAAAAGCCTATTATATTTTCACTGGTGAAAATTTCATGCATAAGCCCAAGAATAAACAAACAAACAGAAAGATGCTAAGGAAGCAGGACAATAATATGCCTTTATGTGCAAGACAACTTGATTCATTAGAGTAGCGTGGCAGAAGCAAACTTTTAAAAGGGACTTAAATGTGGTCAGTTTAATCCAGATCCAAATCTAGCCTGGTTACTTCATTGTAATTGAGATCAGACTCTGATGGCACCAGCAAAAGCTGCAAATAATCTCCTGAATACCATTATTTCACCCTTACATTTGTTGGCAGAGCTTCAGCAATATATTTTGGAACCTGGGATGCCTCCTTCCCTGGGTTGCTCCTGGCTGCTCCTGCTGGCAGGGGTGCACCACTGGCCAGATGATGTCTAAAGTAAAAGCAAACCCTGTCTTGCTGGGGCTCTGCCTGTGGGGACACTGGACAGAGCCCAGTCAGGGAATAAAGTGATCAAAAAGGGAACAAAGACATCAAAGGTCTTCTCACTAGAGAAGAAGAAAAGTGACATGACTGGGAATAAATTCAGTTTGAAGGAGGAGAGGTGTGACTATGCTTTTCTAATTCTGTCCAGGACTCAGAAAGAGAGAGCCAGAAAAAAATAGCACTGGGGAAGTTATTTTCTCATGGTATCTCCAGCCAAAAGCAAGTTGTTACCAGAAGTCTTCCGAGACACATTGAGTCAGGAACAGAAAAAAAAAAGTGCTCTGAGACTTCAGGCAAGATGTAGATGGCTTGAGGCACCCACTTCCAGAGCTGTCTTCCAGAAAAACTCCACCCAGCAGCCACACAGCCAGCATCCGTGGGGCTCCGTGGAGTGCAGACATGGGCTTCCCCACGCCAAGCCACACGGTGTGGGCAAGCTTGGGCACAGGGACGAATCCCTGGCTACAGACTGTTAAACCACCCAGGGACCAAGAAATATGAACTGGGAGGGTTTTGTCCACAGGCATCTGTGCTCTGAACAAAGCTACATCTCCGCAGGCTGCTTCTCTCCTTTGCCAGCACAAGCACCATATATCCCACTGTGGCTTTTCTCACATTTTATAAGCAAAACAGAATGCCTGACATGGAGCCAGTCCAGGAAAGGGATGGCTCAGCTTCCCTCCAGCCTTGAGTATTCCAGGGTGAGGGTCTTCTGCAGACTGGACAGGTTGCCTCCATTAGAGAGAGCAAATTATGGAACAAAGGTACTTGTGTTAGTACAGCTGCATCCTTAAAATAGCATGTAAGCAGTAAATAGCAACTCTGCAAAAGCAGGCATGGCACCCTGAAAGTGTTGCACTTTCTCTGGGCCACATCTATGCTTTAGCTGCTCTCAGGATAACGGTGGTGAAATAGTAATATGTTGTACACACATTTAAGCTACTTCAGGCAGTGCTTTTCCTGACATTCACACTGATCACAATTTTCTGGATATATTGCATGTATATAAATGTATTTGTACATGTAAGCATTTGTATGTATACATTTTAAGATATAAATATATGTACAGATATACTGTGTATATTTACTCTAGATTGTGAAAAGACTAATTCATCCCGCATTAGCAGCACTCCAAAACTTTGAGCAGTGCTAGTGTGAGGATGGAAGCCGGCTGTTTACATAGACTATTGTTAAATATAATTAGTCCTTTAACTCATACCTCTCTTTTCATATAATACTCCAGTGTCCAATCCAGGCACATCACTGGTGGCTCAGCACTGCGTATGCAACGTTGTGGATGGGACAGGTGTCCCATCCATCTCTCGTATTGATACTAACATCAGCCCATGTAAGACTTGCAAACAGCAATAAATAAGTTTGACACAGCTTTAGCAACACTTTGAGTTGTTTTGTTTTGTTTTAAAAAGAGAATTGAAAGCAGTACTAAATAAAATGAGAGGGGTCACAAGTCTGTGGCCAAAATGGAACAATAACCATAGTAAACTGTTGAGCAATAAGAAACAAGAAGAGTTTTTCTTGATTTCTTTTTTGTTTATTTGTTTGTTTATTTGTTTTCTACCCTCCTTGAATGTTTTCCACTTCATGTCACCCACTGGATTGTGGAAATTGATTCCATCTGGATCTTTCCCAGTTATGTGCGCTGAGACACTGGTAGTCTTCAAGCTGGGCAGAGAAGTTGCCGCTGATTCAGATTTCTCATTACTTCTGTGGGAATGCTATTCTTTCCCTCTATGATGGGCTGAATTTGTCCCATGGGAATGGGAGCTGCTAAAGAGTAAAGAGCCCCAGCATCCACCCAGTGGTGTCCAGTGGCTTCTGACCCATTAGAAGTAAACTGCATGGCAGTCTATACATTGCAGCTGCCACAAACCACCCCTCATGGCAGAAAGGATGATAGCTTCACTTTTCCTCCAAAATGTTAGTGCCTGGTTTCCAGACTGGCTGAGCTACCAAACACCAGCCATTTTTGCCACCCTGTCAGGCAACGAAGTCCAGACCTACCTGATGGCCATGTCCTATACTGAGGAACAGCACAACAAACCACCAAGCACAGCAACATTTTGAAATAGCGCATTGAAGTGTCAAAAACAGGGTTAGGATCTCGTTATTTCAAACAGACTTTTGATCTCTCACCCCCATAAAATCTCGTGGACTGTTACTCAGGTGACTTTCCTTTAGCACAGGCAGCTAATAAAGGCTTTGGACCACTGTAAGGTCAGCATGTAGTTCCACCAGCAAACTGAGTCCAGGGAGATCAGGAACCTGGCACCCGGGCAGGTGGAAGTCACAAGGCAGAACCTTGTCCTACATCCTTGTCCTAGAGAGGGACTTCCCCTGATCACCTGCAATACATGCAAGGATCTTCAAGTTGTCATAAAGCCATGTATTTGCCAAGAAGAAACTGTTCTTGGTTGGATGAGGCTGACAAACACTCCTCCTTAATGGAAGAAATCTCAATCCGTGCGTGACCTTTAGTAGAGCTACTCAAATGACTGTGAACTGTTTAAATAAAAGCAGAATTTGGCTGCAAATAGTCAGTAGCTCATGAATATCAATACTGTCTCAGTGGGTTAAGGGAAAAATACACTACAGGTGGCTTTCTAATTGACCAGAGAAAATTTTGGAAATTTAATCAACACATTTAGCCTGCACATGAACAATTCATTTCACAGATGTTTTGTTAAGAGGCCCTCAGGCCTTATGTTGAGGAAAAACTCCATTCAGCAATCTCTATTTTAACTCACATTGTTGAGTGGAGAGAAAATAGATGCTTCAGTTGACAGTCAAGGTCCCATTTTGCCACACATGGCCTACATGTGAAGCAGCTACCAGTCCAACCCAGTACACTCACAAAGTGAGCACATAATGCAAGAGCAGGTGCCTAAAAGAAACAGGAGGAACATAAAATAGCAGGAAAATTATTAAGATTAATATGATAAACTCGTAGCCTTTCTCAGATCTTCTGTAGATCAAGTCTGAAGTTGTCTGTGAAGGTATTAGACACACAGTGTTTACTCCTTGATGTCTGTGAAGAGCATTTTCTGGAAAAAAAAAATCTGTTATTTATTTTTTTGGTGTAGCATTTCATTAGATGTTACGAAAGAAAAGAAACTTTCTGCAAAAGTGGAAAGAAAAAGCAGCATTTCTGAATACCAAGTATCCATGTGAGATGTTTTTGTTTGTTCCCCTAGCACAAGCCAAATCTTAATCTGCTCATTTTTATTAGTGTTATTGATGCATCAGGAAAAAAAGTAAGCAACCAGAGAGTTTTCTTTAAACAGATAATCAAAATCCCTCATTCTCAAAATTGAAAACAGACTGCTTCATGCCTGAAAAAAAATGGTCTCATCGTAGGCATTGTTTTACAAGGCAAATAGATTCTACTCATTTGTAAAATGAGGAACTTTCACAAAGAGTGAAAACCAAAAGTGCTGACACAAGAGAGGAAGAATGTTACCACAGTGTAATGTGAAGAAAAGAGACCAAAAAAATCCAAACCTATACACTTTCAATCCTTTGCATATATGCTATCACTTTCTGATGTGATTCAAATATTTTAAGGGAAAAAACTAGAGATCTTTTCTGGTCAAGGCGGCTTAGACCAGGTTCACATGGGCAATATGTGTGTATGCCCAGAAGTGTTTCTGCCACCTTCTCCTTCACATGTTTAAATCTGATTAGTTCTTCCATTAAGGAAAATTAACCCCATTTTGTAATTGCAAAATGCATATAGGTAGTATAGGCAGAAGCATTCTTGTTATTGATGGCTTTTCTTCTGTCCCCTTCCTTGTTGTTTCTCTTATTGGAAAGATTTACCCAAAGACCGTACAGTGACTAGAAAAATAGTTCCCTTTTTTCAGTGGGAATTTTTAGAATTACTGTCATATCTATACATAATAACAGTATAAAGAACAGTTTTCTGTTTTAAAATTTCCTATGCCTTCCCCACTGACAAGAAATGACCAAAAAGACATTATGATTTTATTATGGGTGACATAATTTTTAGCCAAGAAAAAGAAGGAATGATGAGTCTAAAAATCCTGAAAAATAAAACAACATAGATAATACAACTGAGGAATTTTGCCCAAGCCGTAATATTCCCACAACGATTTTAGAACTAGGTGGGGGGAAAAAAGGCATCAAATTTTTCCACTTTGACTTCTAGTTAGGAAAGCAATCACTTTCTACCTAGAAAAATAAGTAACTCTCTGCTTCCTGACCACTGTGCCGTCTTTTGAAGCACATCTTTTAAACAGCCTGTGTCTTCACTGTGTCTTTGTCACAAACCAAAACTATGACCTAACGCTTAGTCAAGAAGGGATCTTCCTGGTCCAGGACCTTCTGGCGTGTATCACACAAAGGCTTGATGAGCAAAGTCTCACATGTTTGTTTCAGACTGTGATGACCACCTTAAATTGACACCAGAAGAGATGCTTCCTTCTCCAGACAACAAAACTGTTGAAACACCAAATTTTTTAACGAAACCAGAAGGCTCAAAAACCATACTGCCAGAAAAACATATTTCATCAACCACGTATTATAGTCAGAGAAGGCAGAAAATTCAGCAGTGAGTCAGGAAGGATGGTTATTTCAAATTTCAGTAGTAGTAGTAATCTCCATACTCATCTTTAGGGAAAAGAAAACGACAAGCTGAGTAAAGGACCTCTCTCTAGAAGGTAAATATAGAAAGATAATATTTTTTACAGGGTTTTCCAGACAATGATAATAATAAAATGTTTTTAAAGTGGCGATATAGTATAATAATAATAATAATAATAATAATAATAATAGTAACAACAGCAGGTGAAGAGTAAGCTATCTCATCCAAACAAACAGGATTAAAAACTGCTGCAGCTTCTGAAATAGTCATACTATAATTTTCATTTAATAGAGAAGAAACAGTAGGAGTAGGGATGTAGAACAATATTCACAGCTCTTCACCTGATAAACCAAAATTATTGCTGTAGGCATTATGACAAGAGAGGAGAGCAGAAGAAGGATGTAACAGAAATTGTTGGAATGTTGGTGCTTTGAGAAGGATTTTGAGAGAAGGCAACAGGAATGTTTAAGAGAAAGATTTGGAACAGTCTTTGAACTAAAGGGAAAGCCACAAAATGGCCATAAACCTCAGTCGTAAAGACATGGTAACATTAAGTTGTAAAGAGTCCTCAAAACAGAGATAAGATTTAGCACTGAGCTCATCTGGGATGGGGCTTGTATAAAAAATATATCTTTTTTGATCTTTTCTTCTTTATAGTTTGTTTCACATTGTGTAATTCCTACTTTTTTCCAATCACTGTTTAGGTGCCTTTCTCTTACTCCATTTTACTGTAGATAATGACTTAAAATTAGAGCTGCTGAATACATGCACTAATTGGGGAGCACCAAGGAGGCTGAAATTCAGAATGATTTAGATACCAATGAAGCTCCAGTAGAAACTCTGTTTCCCAGATCTATGAAAAATAAGTGCAGCTACTCAGGCACTGAGACATTAAAAGATACCTGCTCATTCAAGTTCAAAAAATGATTGCTATGTTTGTTAATGAATTTATTGATTCATTATGATCTGAAAGATATTTAGTTAATTGTACCTCAAATATTCTGTATTGAGTTTGATAATGAAGATAATAACATTCAGTGTTTTCTTTCTTCTCATTAAATTAAGACTTGCTTTTCCATCTGAGATTTTAAAGTATTGGAAGCAGTGGAATAGACAGGTCTACAGGCAGTCTGGCTAGACCTTAACAAAGCTGTGCTTCTCTCTGCTCATTTTCATAGCATCGTAGAACCACAGAATGGTTTGGGTTGGAAGGGAACCTGAAGATCACCTACTTATAAACCCCTGCCATGGGCTGGGACACCCTCCACAAGACCAGGTTGCTCAAGGCACCATCCAATCAACCCAGCCTTGAACACTTCCCAGAATGAGGCATCCACAACTTCTCTGGGCAACATATTCCAGTGTCTCACGATCCCCATAGTAAAAGTTTTCTTCCTGATACCTAATCTAAACCTGCCCTGTTTCAGTTTCAAGGCATTCTCTCTTGTTCTATTATTACACGTCCTTGCAAAAAGTCTCTCTCCGTCTTTCTAGTAGGCTCCCTTCAGGTATTTGAAGGCTGCAATTAGGTCACACTGAAGCCTTCCCTCCTCCAGGCTGAACAATCCCAATAATTCTCTCAGCCTTTCCTCATGGGATAGGTGCTCCATCCTTCTAATCATTTTCTACCACTCTGTCAGCTAATGTCTTCCACCAGCTGCACAGCAACAGTGGCAATAGAGAGTTGAATTTTCAGTTGCACGTGGATCATGATACACTTTGAATGGAATATTAAACTCCAAGTGTAGCCAAGATATCCTTATGTGTTCTTATGAGCTGATGATGCTTGTCAGGATCTTCCTTTGATGCATAATGACGATTCCTATTACAACTTCTCGAGTACAGGTACAGCTACAGCCCTTGATGAGTCTAGGAAATGGATTCCTCATTGCAGTCCGCTTAAAGAAATATGCTGTGCCTTGTGGAAGGAGAGAAGTCTGAATCAACTGCAACTTTCAAGGGAAGTGGAATGCAGCGAGACATTAAATGATGATGGTGACAGCAATCTGAGAATTCTGGAGAAGTCTGTAAGCAATTACAACAGAGATTTTCCTTTTGCAAGGTGTTTTATTATCAGAAAACCCCAGTTTCAACTTCCCTTCTCTGACATATGTAACACAAGGATGATGAATTAAAGTTAAATTTGCTACATGAACGTGCAATTCCCTTGATCTGTAGACATCATGTTCATGTACAGCAATGGCTAGTGATGCATTGCATCTCACTGAAAAATGCCTGTAGTGGTTCTGGTTTAAGAGCTGTCGTGAGACTCAGCTCAAACACAGAGCTCCCACATACAAGAAATAGGCTTGCCTTTAGTGCATGCTTCACTTGATACATTTAGGTTGAGTGATTACAACATCCTGGAACTAAAATGATAGGCTAATTAGGAGCTGGAATGAACTTCCCGAGTCACTGGGTTCATCATCTCCTGGCTTTACTGGAAGCCTTATATAATGTCTCCGTAAAGCAGTGGAGCTTCAGCTGAAAGTTACTCAGTTTTTGCTGTTCCTCCCACGCAAAGGCTGTTCCACACCCTCCCTGCCTTGATGGTCAAGACTTTTCTTCTCTTTTCCTGCACAATTTCAGATCCCCTTTATACACATTTGTTCCTGTGCCAGCACTGGACTTTGATATATATAGCTCTTTTCCCTTTCCACTTTTTACTTCTTTGATTTATTTCTGGAAAGCAATTACATCCCTTCATAGCCTTCATTTTGTTAGGCTAAGAGAGATAGACTTTTCTAATCTCCTCCTCCTGGAAGACAGTGTTCTTTTCTCCCAGTCGTCTCTGCACCTTCTTTGCATCTATTTCTCTTTGAATTCTGCCCTTCCTGAACATGGCTGACCAGAACAGTACATAGCAATCCAGATAGTTTTGCTATGTTTTGTATTAGGATGGCAAGAGTTCCCTCTCCTTCCTAGGGGTCTTCTTTAAGGCCGAGTCATGCTGGTAGCTCACAGTAACCTAAGACTACATATTCTTCCTCTTAATACATTTCCAAATGATGAGCTCCAGTACATAGAGAAATTATTGGCTTTAATCCACAATGATGTGATGACTTTGCACTTAATATTATTAAATTTCTATTCCTATTATGCCAGTCCTCGAGGTCATCCCAATTATTCTGGTATTGTTGTATCATCTCAGTTCTGTTTGGCACCAAAAATGCCCCAACAAGTCACTAGAGAGAGTCTGACACAAGATCAATCCTCAGCACCAAGCCGCTCAGGAACTGCCCTGGTCTGCATCCATGTAGGCATACCATTTCCTTTGCAATACCAGCTATGGCTGCATCCTCCTTTCCCTCCTTCTTTTCGTTGTATGTATCCCCATCTCTGCGCTATAATCCATGCTGCAGGGTTCCTTGCTTTGATGAAGCCCAGAGAGATTGTACCTGTTGTAGTTCTTTTCTCTGGAAAGTCGATATTATACCACAGACAGATCTGTATGGGGTAATGTAGCAATGCGAAATTTGTACTTCATCCCCTTTTCAGCATCCTTGATTGTTCCTAGTGCTCAACTGTTTGTCCTTCAGATTAGGACATATGTAAATACTGCCTGTAAAAACTTCAGCGGCTACACCTGTTTTCCAAAACTAATCAGAGTGGTGGGCAAGAATTACACTGGTTCAAAAATTTGAATAGCTTTAATACACTGAAAAAAAATGAAGGCTTCCCGAAAATTCTTTTTTTTTTTTTTTTTAATTCACAACAGACTTTACATTTACAGGAAACCACTTCTAAAACGCACCAGATTGCAATATTTTCCGTGTCAACTATTTAAAGGGTTCCCCAGAGCTTTCCTTTTGCCTACCCTCCAAGCTTCCTTCTCCCAGTTCAGTCTGGAATTCCATAATAACTGAGCTGATCCAATTTTTGCTCAAACCACTTTCACCACTGGCAGTCACTAGCCTCATATGAAATAACTTTGTGAAGTTGACAAAAACTGCAATTTGATCTCCTATGCAGGTCCGTGCTTTCCAAACACATTCTGGTAAAACTAGGAAGAGATTGCATCATTAAAGCCTGCAGCCAATTCAAAAGACTTTTCTCAGCTCTGCACCACACTATGTGACTTTGCAAAGAAGCGTTCAGAAATTTCACACACAGCACAGACCACAGTTGCCCATTTCCTTCATCATCATAGGGTGGAATTAAAAACTTTTGGCCAAGCTGCCTAATAGGCAGCTGTTTGCAATTAGATGGAGCATTACATCCATTTCTTAACAAACTTCACAATCGGATAACTACAGTATGAGCAATATACTGTGAAAATTTGCCAGCATGTTTAACTTCTCTGCATTTCTGGTGGTTTCTGTACCTTGCCCTCATTTTTCCAGCCTGCTCACATGCTGTCTGACTCTTAGCTTTCCCACTCTGTTGCAATATGGCTGCTCAGAGATTTATGCAAGAGTTTTGTCAGTCCTTACGTAGATGTGCAGCTCTGTGGCAGGACATAGGTTGCAAAATTAATGCATTTGATCTTTCTAAAAATAGCATTAGTGCCTGAACAGAAAGCCAGCGATAGCATGTTTTTTATATACAGCACTTTCATTTCCCCTGCTAAATTGAGGTTAAATACCACTCATCTTGCTCACATGAATAGTCTTACTGACATGGTTTTGCACAGAAAATTAAGAAATAATTTTCACCGTTTCTTCCAGGAGCAGAAATAAAGTGAATGGTACTTCTGAAGGAGCAATTGCATTTGCTACTCCTTAAAAAAAATACGTCTCAAAAAAAGGGACAGGATATGTCTTTTGTCAAAGCCTACATACCAGAAAACACATCTAAGTTCAAAAGCTATAAATTCCGCAAATGTATGGATTCTAAAAAACAAATTAATAGAATTCCTTCTTCCCATTATTTATTCTGGTCTCTGGAAGGCTCCAATATCCATAGATTTATCAAGAACCATAATATTAATGCAACTGGCCTTAAGGCAAATTCAAAGAGCAATAAGATGAGCATTATTGTGCTCAGCCTGTACTAATACATTTGCTGAATTTCCTCTTTCCCTGCCTACGGAAATGAACCATTCTGGCCCTAATGATTTTACTTTCCAGAGAAGAACAAAGCTGTACAAATGTAGCATACAGAGCGAGGGCAGGGTGAAGGGTGGCAAAGTTCTCATTCCTTCTGTGAACTGAAGGGAGGCACTGGAGGGTGTCATTTAAGAAAGACAGAAGATCAGTTTAATTTGACAGTCAAGCAAATGAGAAGACAGTAGGAAAACACAAGACTGACATAAAGTGGGGTAGAACAAGCAGATAAAAGGAAGAGCAGGTTACTCTAAGATGCCAGGTAAGGAATTATTAATGTGTGTGTGTTTCCCCCCATGGATTCTTGCTGTTGTTTTACAGGGAAAATTGCTGGGAAACAGCCCTGCTGAGGTGATGACCATGAGTGCTTCTTTTCAACTCACCAGATCCGTCCAAGTGACCAAGTGAAGCACAAGATTCCAGGATTTGTTGTCTAACAACAGGAAGCAGATCCCTCGGTGATACAGGCTGGTGTAAGCAGGGGAGAAAGACGTGGGACACAGTGGACTCTGCCCCTCTCCCGATGCCAGAGTTAAAAATCTGAAGTTTTCAGTGGGGATTAATAAAAGAAGCATAGTCAATGTGGTGCAGGGACAGAAAAGCATGCCCTTAGAAACAAGCTGATACTCCTCATATTAACGATGTCTAATCTTTTATTTTATTTCTCAAACTATTCAAAATCTGAAATTTAAGCCTACTTTGCAGTTCACCTTCTGGCCAAACTCACGAGGCACTTAGCACAGCTGGTACATTCAGAGTGCAAAATTTATTTCTGGGCCTATATGTGAAAAAGACGAAGGGGGAGATAACCAAAGCCATGACCACTTACTGGTTTCTCATTCTTAATTTTCTATCTTACAGAACTGTATTTTCAAAGATGGACTTCCAAAAACCCACGTTTAAATTACGTCTTTAACCAGGGATCTGAATTAAGGGTTCAAAATTTCGTAAACTGGATAGTTTCCGGATTTCAAAGAATTTACTCTCTGGTATCCTAACTGTCATCTTATTTAAGTCACTGATAAGCTTGTGCTGACAACAATGGGAACAGGAATTACTTTTTCTAAGAGAAGCAGGACAAAGAAGCTATCTTAAAAGAGCTAACTTCAAAGGAAGGAGGTCAAATAACCTGCTGTCGCATAACACATCATTACATTGGCATTCTCCTTGGCTCTTGAATTTAAACTTTGTAGAGAGGATAAGGATACTAAAAAATAACACTTGGAGTTTCCACTTCCTATTAGTAACTGTGCTTACTGGAAGAAATTGATATCTATAAATGTGTCACGGGATGCAATATTACTGACAATTTTATCTGGAAAGAACCACCACATGTTTTTCCCCTCTCCCATCCCTATACATATGTTTTATGACACGGGGTTTTCTTTCTTTTCCTGTATTTGAGAGCATGTCCAGTCTAACTTCCAAAGCCTATTTGTTCACATAGATAAGCCTAGTCTTCAGATAGTCAGTGCAGAGAAATTTTTGAAAATCATACTATATCAGCTTTAAAATGAGCATTCAAAATCAGTAGCCAACATAGAAAACAGAGCAAACTTCCTTCAGACAGTCCACCATGCCCCTCCCTGTGAAAGTCTTGATTGCCTTAATCAAGCAAAATTAGTATCTCAGAGGTGGTTTTATGTGGCAGAATTGAAAATATATCAGTTTGAAAATACTTCTGTGCCACAGAAGGTCTGTATTTTTAGCATTTTGTTCTCCCTGATCAGACTGCGTCTCTCATAGTCTCCCACCTAGATGGTCATACTGCATCTCAGAAGTACTGTGATTTCCCAGCAGCACTGTTCCCCTGTAAAGTAGCATATAAGACACATAAGTACTCCTTAGAGTACACAGGAGAGACTTAGACTTGTCAGATTTCCAAGTCTAGTAAACTAATTGCACAAGATGTGGACAGTGCATTGCCTGCAATGCGCTCCCTTGCTTTCCTAAATGTGATGTCTGACTTTTCTGCTGCCACTGCTGAGTACCCAGTGGCTCAAAGAAACCCTTTGCAGCCCGTACATACAAAGTATCACAACCAGTGCCCAGGCACACTCCCATCATCTACACAGAGTGCTGGAGGAGGAAAGGAAGCCATTTGTTATGTTCATTCCCACCTTTTTAATATCATAGGCTCACAGCTAGGGCACAGGTGTAGAGGGATTGGGACACAATGTTGCAATGCCTCTTCTTCCTAAAGGGACTCAAACCTTTTCAGCAAGTGCTTAAACAGTGTTTGCAGATCTCATTCTCACATCGTGGTCTGATGAGCGTGCAGTCAGATGAAACTGGAATAGATGCCACATGAAAAATGCAAATATTTCCAATGCATAACTTTGTAGCCCTTTGTTATTGGTAATTAACTAATCTTCTCACCTAGCCTACCAGGTGTTATGGATCCTACCTGCAGGACCTACATGTAGCCTTTGCATCCACTGCCTTATTGCAGTCTCATCCAGGCTCTCGCTTTTTTTCTTCCCTTTTCTCTTGTTAAATACATGTTCTGATAGAAAATG
This sequence comes from Cnemophilus loriae, assembly GCA_013397755.1. NCBI lineage: Eukaryota > Metazoa > Chordata > Aves > Passeriformes > Corvidae > Cnemophilus > Cnemophilus loriae. The sequence goes on from VZTF01008130.1 coordinate 2,969,367, forward strand.
TACTGGACGATGAGGACTGCTTCATTTTGGCATGCAAACCATTACTCTAAAACACACAAGCAATGACCTATTAGTGAGCATCCACAGTTAACACGCCAGCCAACCATCTTGGTTTCAGAAAAGTTTGTCTCTGTAGTGCGAAAAAGAAAATGTGCAAGTCAGCCATGAGAGAATCAAAGCCAAGGCCAGGGCAATTCCCAGGAGCTCTCCCTGGTTACAAACATAACGGAAGCTTGCAAAAAGCTGGAATGAAGTTAATCTAAACAGATGTTAATGTAACTGAGATTGGAAATTGGCCCTGAACACATCTCTGTGGAGATATTATACTTCTAGGTTTAATGTGGAAAAAAATGTTCTTTTATAATTATCATCTCATTGTTAGGCAGCAGATCTTATCACAAAACATTTGATGTTTGTCACTGACAAGAAGGTTTTATCCTTCTCACATGATATGACACAATCTCTGGCCCCAGACTCAGAATATATCAGCTGATGTCAACACTTTCTCCTTCCATGTTCTAAATATTGCTGATCAGGCCAAGTTTCATTTCACTGAAAAGACCACTTTCTTTCCTGACTGTGTGGAAGAGAGAAACTTGTTAGGGTTCAGACGTGATACCTGACACGTCTCTGTCAGTTTAGACTGCAACCTCTGCAGTTTTCAGCTGAAAACTTCCCTACATCACAGGGAAGCAAGGCAGAGAAATGTGAATTTTCTGTTAGGGTACAAATTCCCAGGGAGTTCTTAACCTCATTGCCACCTCTTCTCTGACCACCTCTTGCTCGAGACCGCTCTGCCAGAAGAGGTACTCCTGGAAAGAGCTGCAAGAGTGAAAGCAGAAATCTCTACAAACATTTTGCTGAACTAAAGTACTGAATTTCAAGATGCCATGCCCATCCCCTTTGACTCAGCCCTGCTAAAGTGCTGAGTTAAAGTTTATGATAAACATTTAATTAGGATAAACATTTTTCTTGAGTTGCAGCCAAAACAGATCTCTGCCACAGCAACTGTATTAAGTGCAAATAATACAACAGGGTGTCTGACAACCACTGGCTTCTGTCTTCTCTGATCCTATCTAACGTACATGGTATCCAACTCAGGGTGTTCAGGCCATGCTTATTTGGTTTTGTTCGGTGTCTTTCTACATACACATTTAAACAAATATTTTGTTCTGTATCCCTTTTTATCAACTAGTCTAAATCAAAACACTTCCAAGAAAAAAAATCAGCAAATTCTTTCCATGTATATGAAATTTTCCCACTCAAATTTCACTTTATTCATGTTCTCAGAGTTCCTTCTTTGTATATTCTCCTTTATTTATCTTCCTTAGCTTGTGTGTCATATTCCTCTGCAGGAGTTATTGGCACTATACTAACCGAATATTTTCTTTTCACTTAGTATGTGAAAAATATTGTGCTCCTTCACATGAAAAGACTTTTTGAAAACATAGAAAACTTGCTCGAGGGATTCAAAGGTGATGGTCCTGAGAACGCACTGGCTACACTGAGTTAACATGGGTTTGGTTGCAGAAATTAGCCTGCTCTGAGAATGTCTCTGTCCAAACCTGAGCATTTTTTAGGTAGGAACTGCAAGATCAGGAAACTTCAAATCATAGCAAAACATTTGAAATGGCAAGATGTTTTAACAAGAAGTCCCTTCGGTGGATAGGTGACATCCAATTCTGATTTCTTATTCAATTAAGCTCTTTATTTTGGGCCAAACAGAAAATGTGATTTCACTCGGGAATCTCAAGTTGGTCCCTTGGAGAGCACATCCTGCTCCTGGTGAAAGCAAATGAGCGGGAAGGAAAACCAGACAGTGCAAAATGTTGTAAGCTTTTTCTAGAATTGGAGCCGTTGGTCAGACAGGTCAGATACTCTGGAAAAGCAGGTTGCTTTTGCTTTAGACCCCATGCTTTCTTGGGATGTTATCTAGGTGTAACTAAATCCCTTTCCTTTGCTGTGAATGCTGCATAACTCAGTAGGTCTCTAAAAATATGCCAGAATGGGAAAAGAGAGTCACAGGGCTCAGCAGGGAAAGAGCAGGGAGAGGAGGAGGGAGAAGGTGCAAGAAGGCAGACATGGGGTGTGAGCGCAGGAAGGGGCACAAGAAAGAGGCAGAGTGCTGCGCCAGGCACTTAAGCTTGGTCTGGTCCCATGGGATGGGTGAAGGGGCCTCCTGGCTGGACTAGTCTGGATCATCCAGTGACTGAGGCTTACTAATAAAGGGGAAAGTCTCAATGGCAAAGCAGGCCTTCCACTGGGGAATTCCCCAAACATCTGCTCTGCCCAAAGCTTCCCTTTTCTCAAGATGCCAAAAAAAGCAGGGAGGGGGGAAGGGAAATATAGACTTTCATTATTTCAGTCACCATTTAGGACTGAAATGCAATATACAAATTTTGTTCTAATTTTCGTTTCCCACACTCTTTTTCTTTGCCAGATAGGAACTTCGGGCTTTGGTGCTGCCAATAATCTTCCTCATCTGTACTAATTTCAGTTTTCCAACCACCCCCACCTCTTTTTCATCCACTCTGGTATAATTTATTGCTATAAATAGCATAACTCTTACAACTGTCCTCTGCTTTTCTTGTCTGAGTTCACCATTTGTCCAGACATGGAAGGATTTTGGACTGGTAAGTCTTCAATGGCTCCATTCCCCTCTCTGCCCGCTCAGCAGCCTGCAGCTGGTAAAACACGTGTACCTAGGCCTGAAGACATCCTTTTTTCTCTGTGCAGGCATGCAAAAGAAGTAGACAGATCTGCACAGAAAAGAAAACAAAAAACAAATTTAGCCGGGTAAATCTTACTTCTAGCTCCAAAGCACTGGTACAACTACCTCATGTAGTTGCAGTTTAGCCTTGTCTAATGAAGAGAAGAGAAGAGAAGAGAAGAGAAGAGAAGAGAAGAGAAAAGAAGAGAAAAGAAGAGAAAAGAAGAGAAAAGAAGAGAAAAGAAGAGAAAAGAGAAGAAATCTCTTCCTTGATTAATCCATCCACAGATATTACCTGAACCTATGCTGTAATTGTCCCCATATGACATTCTCACTAACTCCCCTTCTTCACAGCAGCACAGGCCAGCTCCACTCACAAACAAGTGTGTTGAAAGACCTAAGTGCTTTCCTTTTTCTTGATGTTTAAACCAGAAACTTCAGTCTGTGCACATTGCCTGTATCGAAACAAGGATTATGGTTCTGATAGATGTCCAGGATATTACAGACTAAAGCAATATGAACATTTATTTCCAGTAAACAGGTCTTCATTTAACAAAACTGCATGAGTATTATGAACTTAAGAAAAGAAAGATCTGAATTATATGTTTAATTAATCCTCTGGAGACAATAGTCTAACAATACATGTGTTCAATGTTATTATTCCTGTGTCCAGAAATTACAGTACAAACTGATCACTCGAGGCAAAACTAAATCCCTGTTGGCAAATGGACAGCATTTGTTGACTAGCTAAACAAGTTGTACATATCATTTGCCAAAAATGTCTGATGGGCCAAAAAAAGGCCTTTTTGAAGTCATTCTGTTTTGGAAAAGAGAAGTACTAAAAGACCATAATTTTTTTTGTGGCAAACATTAACCCCAAAATTTGAAACAGGTGAAGGATGCGCAGAAGTGACACCACTATTCATACCTTATTTTGCTGGAATTTCAGGGTGATAGATTTCGAGGCACATCAGTTATGCTGCTGTGACCTGGCTTTAGGTCAGCAGCCGATGCTCTCTTCATAATCAGGACAGGTCTCCACCTTTTTTGCTGTAAGGCTCCAGGGGAAATCCTGGCCACCCACCAGGCCTTGCAGAAGCATCGCTGCTCCCTTAAAGGGAGTTTCCCATGCCCGAGTCCTGGAAGGCGAATGCTAAGAAAGTCTGAGCTGGAAAGAACAATGGGGATGGGATTTGTTGCAGGGTTTTTCTTGACTTCATTAGCATAGTTAAGGCCTGAGAAGCACAGGGATAGGACTCTTTACAGAAAATATAATCTTATAGAAGCAAGGGGAGTAAAACATGAGCCAGAAGGTGCTCCCAAGGCTGAACACATAACACAGCACAGCTGGGCAGCAATTCGACTATTTTCCTTATTGCTATTTGATTGTTAAGGGGTAACTAAATGGGACCTTACACATTTTCATTTCTTTCTTTTTACTTATTCAGAGAAATCTGAAGAAGTTTGTTTAGGCCGTGATTTACTACTGAAAACATCCTGAGATTGTTTTTAATGGTTGTTTTATATCCCTGTAGCTCCCAAGTGTCTCTCCTTGCTTTCAGGGGCATGGCAATGTTGACTTACAAGAAGAACAAGAAGAGATCACAAAGAAATCCAAACAATATTTTGCTCCTTGCATGGGTAATTTATTTGCTAAAAAACTAATAATTTCATGTTGATCAAAATGAACATGTGTTTTTAGATAAGGATTTTAAATTAATTGCTCCAGTGTCTCCTTACAACAAAATATTTTGATGTTCTCAATTTGAAAAGTTTGAAATGAAAGGGAATTTTTATTTCAAGCTACATCAAAGCTGGCCTGACACAAAACCAAGAATGTCAAAGAGCACTCCGGTTTTACCAGGGAAAAGACAAAGGTATGTCTTTATAGTACAGAAACTCGAATTTCTTTTGAATTACGACCTTCTACTGAATCAAAAAAGAAAAAAAAGAAGAAAAAAGTATGAATTTTGAGAGCACCATTTTATTTTATACAGAACAATGAAGATAGAATGTCAAGGAACATTAAGTTTGTCTATTTCTTTCCTTGCAAATTATAGATACATGAAATGTTTATTAATAATTTCAACAGTGTGCAAAAAAAAAAAAAAAAAGCAAAAAATATAATCTTCTATACTTCCCCAATCTTTACCCAGACATTAAAATAACTGCTACACCACAAACTGCAAGTCAAAAACATATTTATTTATGGTCATTTTCCTATGCCATTTCCTATGACTGTAGATGTTGGGTTACTCTACAACAAAATATTTTCCTTTCAAGAAATGAGAAGTAGGTGGCCTTTGCTAAACAAAACTCTCTTCCTAAAATATTCTCTAATGACATGGGAGAAAAGGCTTTATTCAAGTGGCCACTTTGAAAAACTTAAAATTTTGAGGGAATAGAAAATAAAACCCAGTTTTAACTAGGTTCTAATGGCCCCTCACTGGCTGTAGGAGAATTGGTTCAATTACACTGTGACCAGTGTCATTGCATATCAATAGCTGGAGCCTCTAATAATGCCAATAAACCATTTCTTTTGTTTCCTTTGTTAAACTGTTTGGCTTGAAGCTATAAACTGGGGACAACAGCATCAAGTATCATCCTATGCTTGTGAAATCATTACAGGGTACAAAACATTTTGGAGTTTTAAATGTCCACTCTAGAAGGGGAGTCTCCCTACACTGAACCACATGTCCTCACTTGCCTGTTGTTCTTGCTGTTCACACTCCAAGAAAGGGTAGAATTAAAAGATTACCAACTTTAGATCCAAATGGAATATACTCCTTTTCTCCTGTCAGTCTGACCAAATATAGCCTTTGGGTTTCCAGCTGACCTTATACTGTGGCCTGTTCTTAAATAATCAGTTAATTAAAAGGTGACGTATCACACACACCAAAACTTTAAATAACTTTAGTCGTCTAAAAAAAGAACTGATAGCTTTTCCTCAGGGGAAAAGTACTAGTAGCTTACTGAGAAAGCTTAACCTCCAAGGCCAGTCTAGCTAACTATGGCCTTAGGGACTAATCCATGTGAAGTCCATCTGGAGAATGTCCTAATTCCACTGCCTGCTCTTCACAATCAGCCTTCTGCTTTTTTCCCCACCCTTGCATCCGTTTGGTGTCCTCATTTGCTTTCTAATGACTTTCTAAAGTGAACTCAGATCTGGTTTCTTTCCCAGATGACCATTAGCTGGCTTTCCTTTCCATTCTTTCCTACATCATGGCAATATGAGCTGCAATGCTCATATCAATATGAGTATCACATCAATATCTTATGTTCCAGACACAGAGCAGGTAACCAACAACAAAGCTGAGCCATGCCAAAACACACCTGTAACTTCCCAAAAGAGTAGGTGGAGCTGAGTAGACATCTGAACCACTTCTGCGCTTTGAAACAAGTAAAGCTGCTGAAAGATTTTAGCCCTGGCAGCCAGGGCCGGTGCTTCCAGTGTAGTTTCCTGTGGAGATTGATGCTTTTCTGAACGTCCAATAACTCAACAGGATGGTGTTAAAGATGAGACAGTGATTCTGTTCTGGACAAGGTCACGTGCTGAAGCAATAGTTTCAAATATTTCTACCAGCCTGATTTTTAAATACTGCAAGTACTAAGGAACCCTTGTTCTTCCTGGAATCAGTCATCAGGTCTGTCATGCAATTACCACAGAGCTACTTTCATTTGGAGAGAAATTTAGCAATAATAGCCTGATTTCTGGTATTGTGTTTATTGTTTCACCTTCAGAGTATGAGCATAGTTTCGTAATTGCAACCTCTAATTCAGGAGATTTTATCCTTTTACATATCCCTAAATCATATTCCTAAGAATGGAGATGGGGCAGAGTGCACCCCTGCAGAGCACATGTTGAGCATTGTCTTGGGGTCTGTGCCTCATATCTCCCAGGAACCCTCGGAGAAGTGTGAGGATCTCTAGTGGTATGTGGACCAACAGCCAAAAAGCAGGAAGCCCAAAGTCCTCACAGAAGGAAGTGAAAATACTGCAGTGTTGTAATCACTGTAACATTATACGTACCAGAACATAAAGGCAAATGAGGCAGTTCATCCCTGTTGTAATTTCTTCTTACATTCCAGTTCTCAAGTGCAAACTCTTAACAACTGTGTCTTGCAGTTAAAAGAGCCTGTTGCAGGAGCCTTGTGGTAGCGTTAATTCTCTCACGTCCTGACACACTGACCTGAAATGCTCAATTCCCCTTACAGCATCAGGCTACTTACTAACAGGGAAATCTTTGATAGCGAGGACTTGACAACCCAGCACCACCGTAGAAGTGAAAAACTCCATGGGTAAAAATAAGTTGGGTTAAACAGATACACCTATGCTAACGGCTAAGTACCTGTTTACACTTATTAATCACCTCATTAAAAGTATTGCTCTAAATAACATGCCATTTATATTTGTTAAACCCATTTCACAGGAAGCTTAACTAAAAAGGAAAGAGGTTAAAGGCCAGATTTTAACCTCTGCATAAGTAGATGGCTAATCACAGCTTCAGACACAAGTGGTGGAGGGGGAGGCCCTGAACCAGGGCAGACCTAAAAGGTACACGCATGCGTAATCGCCTCTCCAACGCTTGAGCTTGAGGCACGTTGTTGGAGAAACAAGAACTAGCACAATTGGGAATACCTTTTACTGCTCTGGGAATAATGCTTTTCTCTTTATGGGCAGGCTTTTAAATTATCTCTCCATATAGCATATTAACAACCTTGTTTTTTTCTGAGTGCTGCTCCACATATGTGGTGTGCCTGCAGATGCCGTGCAAGTTGTTCCAGCTCCTCACAGCCCTGCCAGGTCTCTCCAGTCCTGACTTGAGCGCTCTCCTCCTCCTCTTCTTTCCACAGCAGAGGTTACCAGCTGTGGGACGCATCCTCATACTCTAGGAACTATGAGGTTATTAACAAATTTATTTTTCCATGTAACTTGAGAGAGGAATAAAAGGCAAAATCTCAGCTAGCACAGATCATTACAACTCATTTGTGATGGAGAAGCTTCATGATACTGTGCAGAACAATGTCAATCACTATCAAACCGGAATTTAACTCTCAAAACCCAGGTACTGGTGGAGATTCAACCAGCCCTCCCCAAGCCCTGGTCTCCAGAAGGGCTAGATGGGAGATAATTCCAGATAAAATGCCTCGGGTGCTATGTGGGTTGGACCACTATTCCATTTTCAATGGGTTTGGGTTTTTTTGTGGGGATTCTTGAACCAGATTCAAAAAAGCTTTTAATGGGCATCAGGAGACAAGGATAGGACTGAAGTCACTGTTCCTGCCATATCCCCAACTCTGAGCCAAGCTGTGAGCCAGCATCCTTAGAGATTCAGACAAATGGCACAAAACAAGCTGAAGGAGCATACAGGTGAGGACGGGAATCAGTGGACGTGGGGAGGGGCAGAGTGAGACCTGAGCTGTTACGTCAGCTCTCTCCTCTCCTGTAGGCACATCCACATCCACCACACTGGAAGCCCTTGTTCAGCTGCCATCAAAACCCCAGAAGGTCTTTACTGGCCAAAAGGTTTTGAAGTTCTTAGCTCCAGACCTGTGTGCAATGCCAAGGTTGTCCCGAGACAGAAAGCTGAGGAACTTTATGCCTACCCCACAAAGTGAGCCAAGCTGGCTTCCCAGATAGGAGGTAACATGGCAGAGTCAGGAAGGAAGAGCTCTGGGTTCTTGATCCTGGTCTCAGGACTACTTCATGCTCACTGGTGGAGAAGTATACTAGGAAGACTCTGGGGTGAGGGCCCTTACAGCTACCCACAGCACTGAAGTGAGACAGCTCAGTGCTCCTGCAGAGTTGCAAAAGAAAAGGGCTGTTCTTGGCCAGGTGTACGGGTCATCACAGAATGGTTTACACCTTGCACAGTGACAGATCCACAGCAAGGGAAGCCAGATAACTCCAAGGTAGATGCTGGAGGACCAGAAACCACAATGCACGAGCTGTTCCCTTGGCTAACTCCAGGCAGTTATGGGCAGGGTATCTGCAGGAAGTGAAACCTACTCTGAAATGCCAAATTCTCCTCAAGGACTCAACAGGCATAACAAGGCCCTCACTCAGGGTTTGGGACTCTGTTTGGGAAGTCAGATATCAGCAGGTGCTGTGCCATTTAACCTGTAGGCAGCTGTGCTCTCTAATGGATTGGACCTGTCAAACCAAATCTGGGAAGTTATTTGTGCTTGTGCTTCACTCTGCAGTGTGTGCAAGAGAGCAGAAATGTGAGCTGTGTAGATATCCTCTGCCCGTGCCTAAGCACAGCCAAAATAATTACCAGATTGTGGTGAAAGTGACCCACAAGAGAATCACAGAACTCCATACTAAACAAGCTAATATAAAATTATTGTCACACAGGTAAAGGGATAATAGCAAAAGACTTCATTAAAGGAAAAGGGGACTTCTAACCTTCTGTACCGGGACTAGTTTCTCTCATTGGAGATTATACCTGTAAGAAATAGAAGAATCCTAATGTTCCCATGTTCCCTTCTGAAACACTTTGAAGTGTGTTACTGGAAACTTACTTTGAACACATATCAAGACTACGCATAAGGGTTATGAATCACTCTCATTTACCAAAACAAAGACAAGAGGTTTGCTTTTTATTTCAGTGTAGTTGTTTCTACAAAATTTAGCCTGTTTACCTCAGAGTTGGATTATAGACTTACTGAAAAATGACTTAAAGCTTCATGTAAGCTGAAACATTATCATCCAATAAAGAGTCCAAGTTACTAATGTAAGATATAAATTGTTTCAGGAGGTTTTTAAGAGGGAGAAAGGTATTTAGGTAACTCTAAATTTACAGGTATGCCATATTAGTTCTAATCACTCATTTAAACTTCTGAAACATCTTAAGTACATGTGAGATGAGATGGTGACTTCCTAGTTTTCTGACTGAGGTCTTGTTGCGTGACATTGCCTGACTGGAGTTCTGTGGATGCCAGGAGACAGGTGGAGCCTGAGCAGCACTGGAGGAAGAGGAGACAATGCAAGTCCCAGCCACAGGATCCCACAGTGCAGCGTGTGTCCAGAGGACGCCAGCTGAGTGAGTCCAGAGATTGTTTCTTCAGGAAACACAGCAACATCTCTCTTTTTAGAAATGTCTTCTCACCAGAAAAAATAACTTAGACCAAATACCCTCCCATATTCCATTAATCTGCCCTTACTCTCCAAAATATGAGAGAGAGAAAGAGGGAAATTTACTGGTGAAGACATGGGAAGATGAAAACCACTTTGAGTCTGAAGAGGGAGAATTCAGCAGAGAATTGCTGTTGCTGCTGATCTTTTGTAGAGCATACTCAGGTACTAACAAGATTATAAAATCCAGATAGGTGCCTAGATAATCAGACAGACAGACTGAGCTTATTTGTTTTCTTGTTTTTTTCTTTTTGTTGATTTGAAGCCAAAGATCCAAGCAAAGATCTCCACAAAGGCACAGCAGTCTGTAAATGGTGTTTTCTCACACAAAGTTGTCTGAGAGGCTGAGGAAGATGAAGAGGACCTAAGTATTTTTAGTGCTTTTTTAATAAAGAAGTATTTGGAGTACATTCTCCATTCAATGTACATGCAGATCAGCCTTAATAATAACAATGGTTATATTTAAAAATTTCAAAGAAGAAAATACTTCAGAGAAAGGATAAGTCTGAGGAGCCTTAAACAAATATTTTTACACCATCTCACTTTTTTCCAAAAGTTCCTTGAAGAAGATACTGGATTTTATCATTTAAATCACATTTATAGAAGTTGACAGATTTAAATTCTGACATGGCTCTGTTTCTTAGTCCAAGGGCTCATACACCTGTATGTCACACAAGCATCTGTTTAGTTACAGACTTTCAACTGTGCAGATTGGGCAAAGTTTCAGGCTTTTGTTTAAATTTTCCTGTAAGAATTAGGTCAGTTCTAATCTTCACATTTTAATAACTTCCTTTTCAACTGAAATTTAAATTGCTGAGAAGCTCTGTAGGGGAGAGGAATATTCCCGTAATGATCTCATTTGAATAACCTGAGAAAAACAACATGCGTATCGCTCAGCGCAGGTAAGCAGGATGCAGATGAGCAGCCACAGCCGAGTGAGTGGTCTCATGTCTTCCCACCAGGCTAAATCTGACTTGCCTTGGATTTAAGGTTAGGATGACTAGGATTGTTGATACTGGGTAATTCATACCATCCCTGTGCTAGGCATGGGAACAGACAGTGCACCCCTGTGAGGTATCTCCACTCGACAGAGAGAAATAGGTGGAGAGCTGGCCACCCCCGTAGCTCCAGGTACAAGTACATTGCCTGTGCAAGAGATGGACCACAGACAAATTCCCCAAAGAGGTATAGTAGATGCATTCTGCTAGTTCCTGAGACCCGTAACACAGGCTGTGAGGTATTCAGTCACGTTTCCTTAAGGAAAATGCTGCATGGCAAGATAATGACAACAGATATGCTAACAACATTTATATGGTTCACTGAGGGGATTTTCCTCTCACAGGGTGTTAGACTTCTCAGCCAGCCCAGCCTGTGGAGTGGTAAGAGCAACAAAGTCCCTCCTTCGAGGGCGGCTGTAGTTCAGTTCCTCCTAGACTAGTTCTCTGAGATCCTTCTGAAGCAACAAACCTGTCAAAGATGCTAAGCCCATCTAACTCTTATCACACTGCAAGGAACCAGGTACCCAGTGCCTGAGGAAGCAGAGAGATGGATGCAGCAGAGGACAGAAGGAGCAGTGGAGAAGGGAGAAAGGTGGATCCATCCTCAGCTTTCAATCTAGCAGTGGCTTGCATGAGGTTGACAGCTCATGGTCTGTGACACCTGTAAAGATCTTCAGAAAAACACTAAAAAGGGGATTTCTGCCTGTATTAACTGTCCATCTGTTCAGTGATCTTTCCTCCTGTCAGTGCAGACCTTCTACTGCCTCACCTGTAATGACAGACACCCTGAGGGGTGCAAGGTCGTCTCCCACAGCATGAAGTTGCAAGAGAAATCCAAGCAGCTGCAGCAGTTTGCATCTAAGGAAGGTTGTCGTCATCCTTGTCCAACTTTTGACTAGAGAGAATCCCCACTAAAACTGATAATTAAATCTTGGCAGGCAGACGGAAGGTGCAGGTGAACCAGCATTTCTTTTCATAAAGGACATGGCTTTGTTTTCAAAAATGCTAAGTAAATTACTCAGTCAAAATTATGTTGTAGAGACCTCTAATACCATGAATGCCACTTTTAGCCTCAAAAGTTACACATGAGCTTTCTTACTGCACAGTGTGTTTATTTTTTTCTCAGGAAGCTGGTGCTGAGACTAAGTTTTTGCACAAGATACAGTGTCTCGGGGTCCAAATGGTATGGATCAGAAAAGGTATCCCAGGGTCTAACTCACTTCTTGAGTCCATCTTTCAGCCATGATAGCCAGACTATACCTGGATCAGCTTTATCTGGTTTTGCTTTTCCTTAGACCCTCTACGGTTCAGAAAGAGAGAATTTTGGACACTTGGAAAGAGAGTGATCTAATCTGCTCTCCTGGGATACGAGTGGTGCCACGAAAGGCACTAGAAACAGAGATGCACAACTATTCCCTGCCTCAGAGTGATGCAAAACTGCTTTAGGGGCAGGAGTATAGCAGATTAGAGCTATGAATCCTGTACCCTAGCGGTCTATGCCGCTGGCAGCCTCAGCCCTTTCAAAGCATTCCCATCTACCACTGGCTTGCCAGTTTACGAGCCTTGCCAGGGGCCCCCTCGCCTGCTGCTCTACAAGAAAACATGATGTCCAGAGAGACTGCTTTGCACACACCTTGATGACAATTTTACGAGTTCTTGCCCTCACTCCACTGCCTCACCATTCCATTCCACCCAGACACAATGTGCTAAGACCTCTCCTCATCAGAAGAAGGCAAGCAACATCGGCGGGCCATCACACACTCTGAGCTAATTCTGTGTCCCTGAGAGGTTTGGCAGTCAGGGACTGTAGGACCTGTTTCCAATCCTGGCCCTGCCACATCTCCTTGCAGGATACCTCTGGTCACCATCTGGCAGCTTCTTGGGTGCCTCGAGGGAGGAGTGAGTGCAGCTGGGTTGCCCTGTCAAGTATCCCCATTCTGTTTCAGTTTTCAACCCACAGTCTCTCCTCTATACCTCTGTTTATAATTTTTGCCACTTGTGATCATTTAGGGTTTTTTTCTCTTCAGTGGCTTCTCCCTCTCCTCCCTCTATGCATGATTTTTAAAAATTTTTTTAAAATATCTTTTGTTTTGTTTTAGCATCTTTGGGGATGGGTTGCTTCCCATACCTATAGCAAAAAAAACCTGTGGGGGCAGGGGCCAAAAGCAGATAACTTTGGAGGGGTACAAAACAAGGAAAAATATGGCAATGTTTTCCTCGTACACTTTCCCAACCATAACACTCTCCTAGCCTCCAGCAACTTGCAGGTCAGAGATGTAAGCAAACACTATCTTCAGAAACACTGTTCATCAGAATTCTCCTTCTTTAGTAAGCTACAGTGGAGCTTGTTATATTATCTCTCCTAAATAAATTAATATTAAAGGTTATGTCTGGCTATGGTAAACATTACTGGGTGAATAAGGCATGCTGCACCATGCCCTTAAATGAGAGAGAGCCATGATGTCCTTGGAGAGAGAACAGAACTTTTATAAAGCCATGGAGGTTCTTGTAAAAAGCTTCATTACAAATGCAGACCGTCTGCCCATAAACCAAAAGTCAGTTCCTGCCAGTTTCCTTGTACACTTCTAGTTCCTGGTACCTTATGAACTGGGGCTGGGCTTCCTTTCAGTAATGAAATGGAAAATGAAAAAGCATGAAGGGGCAGCAGTGGCATGCTCTAACAGACAGATACATATGAAGAGTAAAAATCTTACCTTCTTGAAGTTAGCAGGATGTTAACACTGACTTCATGGGGCCAGAGTTTCACTCTGATCTGTACAAGCTGCCAGGCAATCTCATCAGTCTTTGGAAAGTGCTGCTACGCTTGTTATTTGTAGTATTTTCAGCAATTTTAATGACATTAAGCCCTAGGGGGTGAAGCCCCAGGAAACAGAGGGATGCAGACAGCCTGAGTGATAGTATCACGAGTCCTGTTAACTCTCCTTGCTTAAATCAATACCCTCAACTGCTCCATGCAGAGCTGCAATGAAAGGAACAACACAAAGCTACCACTGGGACCCTGAAAGTTTTTGAGGGAAAACAAGCAAGAGATCAGGCACAAACTGATGGTCTGTTCTGACCAGACCACTTTTTTTTTCTCTTCTCTGTCTTGGTAAGTGCTAAAAATTCACTACTGAGCTTCCACTCACTTTCTAGATCAGTCACACTACAATTTATCTTTTTTACATTTTTGCTATTTCCATAATACCTAATCTAATCACAGCTTGTTAAAGAATTGTGGGCACGCTATATGCAGGTGCCTAACTCCAGCATAAATATTTACAGCAGTGTTGCCACTTAAGAGTTTTCACATGTGGCCTTTTTAGGCAGTAATTTATGTGTGTTTTAACTTTTCCAATGCATTAGAGCATGCAGGTGAAATTTCTCCTTAAAAGTGCAAACAGTGACATCAAGTATTGCCTAATACCTAGAATATGCTGCATGTAACACCCGTGCTGTTTTGGGATCTAATCCTTCAAGTATTCTATGCCTGGCCATAATAATGTCTTCTTTAGATTTCCATAGCCTAACACATATGCTGCTTTCTTTTACAGTCTATTTTTTTGAAAGTACTCCCATTTGTCCTACTTCATTCATTGGCAAAACACCCAACTGAACCAAATGGCAAAGGAAGCAAGCACAAGTCTGCAAGGAGAACTTATAAAAGTACCCATATCTTAAAAAAAAAACTAGTTTCTAGAAATTCACGCAGCATTTATTGTGTGAATAGAGTTTTGTGAAGGACCCAAGTCCTTTTATTAACAATTTCAAGTAAGAATTTAACAAAAACACTCCTGAAGTTTCAAGAAGTGAAGCTGGTGATGACAGAGATTAATGTTCAGATTCAGGGAATCCACTTATTAATTTTGTCAGGCTGAAAACAATAGTTAACAGTTTCCAAAATAGCTGAACAATGTCAGCAAACATTTGCTTTGACTGAACCGAGACCTTCCCTTGCCCTAAGATCAGCTCTGGGACACTTTCAGAAAGGCTTTCTTTATCTCTTGACAGTGTGGAAAAAAACTTTACCTGCAAATTGACTTGTGTGTAGAAGGAAGCTATCATTCATGCTAATGGAGCCCATCAGCTTGCTTTCACTGTACCATGATACCCTGGAGCAAAAAAATGTGAAGCCTGTTAAGCCCTGGGCTTAGCAATAGGATTTAACAACTCTAAAATGCCTACCTTCATCTGTACACATGTTGTCGACCGCTATCCCACACATTTCTCTGTTTCTGTGACAGCTGGTCAATGTAAACCAGCTCTTAAAAGATTTTATGTTGATTTTTATGCTCTGGGAGCTGTTTTCTTAAAATAAACCTTACAAATTTTAAAAAGCAAAGAAACAATGGGAAACTGCAGTAGAAAACAGAGCAGAAAATTGTACAGAAAACTGTTTACAAAGCTCCCAGTAATCTGGTAATGTGAAGCATCTTCACTGCTCACCGTGCTCCTCAAATAAAAACTTGGTGGGCACATTTTGAAAGCATTAGAGATTGTGACTCCTGCAAAGACATCGCTTTGTTAAAATGTGAAGGCATGACAAGAGTTAATCCCAGACCACAAAGTCAGACAACAAAAGCACGAAGAAGCTGGCCCCAACTGTGGAAAGGCTTTGACTTGGACACTCAGGTGGGCTAAGATGCAACAGATGTGCCTGAGTGGTGGGCAGCAACTTTATTAGAGATAGTTTACCAGTTAATAGCTCACAATGCTAACGTGCAAAGAAGTGTTCAGTGCAGGGAAGAAATGGCTCTAAGCCACAATCGGCAAATGAGGAACATCAGACTATTCCCAGCTTGGCCTCCTGAGATCTGGAGTCATGCCAGCCCGGGATCTGACACACCCCATCTCAGGCAAAAAAAAGGTCGAGACAAAAGGCTCATTGACAGGCCCTTGCATCTCAGGTCTCTTCTCCTACCCATAAAAGCCGATCACAACTCTCCAGAGCTGGTCCCATTGGCCTCTACCCTTCACTGGATCCTGTCCAATACTGTGAAAGCACTACCCTCCTTGTAATCCAACCAGCACTGTGTACTGCTGGGCAAAAGTTTTTTTAAAAAATGAAGTCACTGGTGATGGGAAAGAAAAAAATAATCTTGAAGATATGACAGAAGTTGGAAGAGAAACAGCAAGATAAAAAATATCAAGGGCAGGGCAGAAGAGTTGTCCTCAAAGATGGCACCAAGTAGATACCCTTCAGCTTCAGGTGAGACAACAATTTACACATCCCTACTCTGTGGATAGCTGGCAAAATGAGCCTGATCAGGAGCAGTGAAAAAATAAGCAAAGCAGCCAGAGAGAACATTTTATGAAAGCCTGCAGTGAAGTGTAATGCTCAGTCATCAGAGCACATAAAACCAAGACTGGTGCCTGCTTGATGGAGGCATCCACGTGCCCTACCAAGACACGTGGGAGCCTGAAAGAACCACAGAGCGGGCTGAGAGTTCCCCTTCCCTGCCTGTTTTCAGAGGATATAAAGCTCTGAGACTGAGTAGGACTTTTTCTCTGGAGTCTCTTAAAAAGTCCCAAGGATACACTAAGTTAATATGCAATGCCTCTAGGCAGGTTAAAGAGCATGAACCAAGGTTTTCGGTACGCAAACAATGTTTTGTGTCTCTATAGGACATGTATTCAATGCATTTTCAGAACTCTAGTCCAGGCCCATCCTGGCCAGTCCCATTGCACTATTTTGTGCAGGGATTCACCCACTAATCAATTAAGTTTGATCTCACAAAGTTTCTCACTAATATTCAGCTGGCCCCTGGGTACAGCCAGCATTTCCATTCTCCCTCTGGCAGCCTTGGACTCTTTGTCCACTGTGTACCTCTCAGTGGGTATGGCACCAAAGGACTCTGGGGATACACAAGAGTTTCAAAGTCAGATCCATAGTGCTTGATGAAGGCTACAGAAGTCCTACGAGAAGGATAATAAGTCTTTTGAAAAATTATTCCTTTGCATCCTGTCGTACCATAAAAGTACATTACAGACCATAGATTGTCTGGACATACAAATGAATTCCCAATGTTTAATCTATCTGAATGTCTTTCTTGTGGTTTTTTACTTCAGTGTAATCCTTCACTAAACATTTTTCAGCCATTAGCTCAGGACAATACATTTTTCATTATTGAACTGCCTCATGTTTTCATTATATCTGCACGTCAGATTTTACTTAGTGATATATCAGGGGGATCACCTCTCTTATTACTGCACTTGAATTTCTCTTCTGAGAAAAATACAGTTATTTCAGATGAAATGGGGCTCTTCAAAGCTAGACGGCCACAAAGCATATTATCAAAATAGCTACTCAGGGAAAGAGAAAATATGGCCTTGGGGTGCCCTGACTGAAGCCTTCCAGAACCTGAAAGAAGCCTAGAAGGATGGAGAGAGATTATTTACAAGGGCATGTATTGACAGGACAAGGGGGAAGGATGCTAAACTGGAAGAGAATAGGAGCAGACTAGGTATCAGGAAGAAATTTTTTACTGTGAGGGTGATGAGATAGTGGAAGAGGCAGCCCAGAGAAATTGCAGATGCCCCATCCCTGGAAGTGTTCAAGGCCAGGTTGGATGGGGCTCTGAGCAACGTGGTGTAGTGGAAGATGTCCCTCCCTGCCCATGGCAGAGGGTTGGAACTAGATGACCTTTAAGGTCCCTTCCAACCCAAACCATTCTGTGATTCTATGACTCTATGATTCTATGATTATTCCTGCCAGATCCAGGACAATCTGTGTGAACTGAAGTAATAGCAAAGTATGTTCATTTATGAGAAGGGAACCAAACTAAAAGTGACCTTTTTGGGGAAAGGTGCTATGTGTAGCCGGAGGAAACTCCTTACCCATGGGAAGAGCTGCCCAAACAGACAACACAGATAAAAGGTGTGAGAAAAGAAGTGTTGTTGCCCCATATTACAAACTGGGACTTGAGTCACAGGATGAGTAAGTGATCCGGAGAAGGTCACACAGGAAATCTGTGTCACGGTTGGTTATTAAACCCAGATTTCCTGATTTGCCACTGAATCCCATAATTACAAGACCATCCTTCCTGTCCTTTCTAACTCTATCCATAAAGTCCCTCACTAATTGGGCAATGCTTTATGGGAACAAAAAGCCTTCCATGCATCCTGCAGCATGATCTCGGGTGACTCCCACCACTGGATTTGTGTCCATGTCCCAGGAGCCTGGCTGAGAAATTGCATTTCCTCACCCACACCAGGCTGCCCACCTACCCTCACACGGGGTCCAACTCAGCTTATGCCTTGCCCCACTCTCTCACACCACCTTCCCCTGCTCCTTGGCCACTGCTCCTCTCACAGCCCTCCATAGCAGCATCTGAACCAGTTCTGCTGCTCCCATCGTGTTTGGTGGGGTTCCCTCACTTTTGGGGTCTGGCTAGTGGGGTCTGCCTAGAGAGGAGGGCTTGGTGATCTTCAGGGCTGATGCTGTGGTGCATTTAGTGAGTCTACTTGAAATAAATGAAATGGGGTCACAGCACGCACGGGCTGGCTAAATCTTATCCCTCCTACTTCAAACAAAAGGAGGAGAGAAGACTAAAGACGGCCATGTCTGGTGGGAAACGATCTACCCAGAAGATTTCTACCAGCAGGGGGAGGAGACCTGGGGCTCCAGGAATATCAGATATCCTGGAAATTTAGAGAGCTTCTGGAAATCAGAAGACAAAGGAAGTTGGGTTGGGACTCCTGTGAATAAGAGACGTGAGGAAATGAAATGGACACAACTCAGCCTACCTAGGAAAGAAAGCAACTGACAGCAAACAGAAAATGTCTGAAATACCAAGTTAAACAAGAAGATAATTATACAATCTCACAGATTTCCATAATTTGCTGAGGAAGACTCATCAAATCTACAGATGAAAAAAAGAATTTGAGTCTATTCTTAATGGTCTTCTGAGAGGTTTACAATCTGATTTTGGAAGTGATAAAGAAGTTGGTAGTGGAAATAATGAGAAGGTACAGACAGGCAGCTCTCCCTATGGAAGAAGCAGCAAACTCATTTTCAAGTTTAAAAAAACAGAGCCATATGGCTAGATGGTAATGCAGGGCTGAACCCTATTTAATATCAGCATTAACACTATAGAAGCTGTTGCTATAGAAGTGACATCTGGAAGAATCCTTCAAATAGATTATTCTCTAACCTGGATGAAGGATTCTGCCAGTCTGTCTGTCAAAGAAAGCCTTCAGAGCAAATCAATAACAAAGATCTTGTTACCTGAATGCAATGTAATTTAGTGGCTAATCAGTTTGACAACATTAGAAACATAAGGACAGATGAAAAGAAGAATAGAAACCAGGAGATGTAATTAACAGCCAAGAAGGCAGAGAGGACTTCAGGAACACAAGGAGAAATATCAAACTTTTATATGCCACTATCCAACAAATTTGATCAGTAAAATCACACCTTCACTCTGAACTGTTCTTGGTCTAGCTGACATTTGCTGTTCATAGGCTCCACTTAAAAAGCATTAACACTATCAATAGATAGTATCACTAGTGAAGATGAGAGATGCCCGCACAAAATATTGCTAATTGCCAGAGCAGTGATAGACACAATGTCACTTTTTTTTTGATGTTGGTTTGAATACCTGTTTTGTCTTGGCCAGGAGAAAAGGCTCCTCTCGACTAATTAAAATGTCTCTGCTGAGCACAGAAATTTGGCAGCCTCTGGAAATTCAATTCCTCCTTGTAGCTGGTTTCTCTGGCTGAAACAATATGTGAAATTGTTGCTAGAGAGAGGGGTTTGTTGGTCTTTTTGTTGGTTTGTATTACATTTACACAAGAGCATTTTGAACTTGATTTATTTCTCCTGACACTGAGGAGATCAGCTGAAGTCGACAGGAGCAATTCTCAGCACCCCTTGCACCTGATCCAGTCATAGAAATTGTAAAGTAGAATAAAGTTAGCAGTGTCATTTCCATTCTCTTGCACAATGTATAAAACAACTGCATGTCAAACACTCTGATGTGAAATCATGATCATGACCACATGTTTTTGAAAGAGAACAGACTGTGTGTGGGGATAGAGCATTAAGCTCTGGGGTTATTATTGAAAAGATCTTGGAAATAGCAATTGACATTTTTCACACTTGTTTTTAAAATGTACTGTCCTTTGTATCCCTAAATGTAATATACCTATTTTTTTCATGGGGGGAACAAACTATTTATTCATTGAACAGACATTGATATTCATTAGGAGTCTTACCCCCATCCCTTCAAAGTCAGAATGGGTGAATACTGGGTCACTCTATGTTCACCACTCAGCAGAGCAGATCTTACAGAGAACAAAGGCATGACACAATTCCTGACTTGTAGCCTACAGGCTTCTCAGGTGAGCAGAGGAATCCTGCTCCTCAGGAACAGGCATGGGCCCACATTAATAGGTTATATGTATTTATTCCATGAAGGCAACAGAAATTTTGTCACACAGTCCAGTGGGAGCAGACTCTTGCAGAGTTCCCTAACACCATCGGAGGTGCCACCTGCAGATGTCTCAGCAAATGAGTGGTTTTAGAATTCACACTGTCCTGGTTGCTCACAGACACATGTGAGCGAGAGCTAGATACATGATTCATATCAATAACATTTAATACCAATATTGCCTAGGCGTTAACACAAAACGTGCTATTTCAGTATGCCACATTTCTCACACGAAGTAATTCTGGACTTTCTTGTTCATGAAGCAGAGACAGAATTTAAAAGTCTCAGCACTATTCAAATGTGGAAATAGATACAACCTTTAGACCAAAAAGCCCATGCTCTTTACAAATTTTGTTTTATTTAGACATATAAGGGTGATATAAATTACTTAATAGCAGAACTCATGAAGTCTAAGCAGGAGTAGCTGTAAGAAAGAAGAAAAGTAGATGGAGCACTAGGAGAAAAAAAAAAAATAGAGATTTCATTCCAGTTCTGAGAAAGTAGTTAAGAAGTCCCTGGATGGCTGTTCTTGCAATGCTTACTCTGGCAATACTGCCACTGACTTTAATTGTAGTTCACTTCGTTGGATCAGCCTGCTAATCAACTAAGCACTTTTCATTTCATGGCAATGAGAAGGTGTGCTGAAAATGCCATCATATCTCTAACCATCTTCAAAGCCTAGAATGTCTTCACACCATTTCACGGGTTTCCCCTTTCCAGTACTAAAAAAAGGAGGCTATAAAAGTCATGATTTAAATGATATATTGCAATTTTATGGACTTGGAAGCTAATTTTGCTTAGAAGCATTTTTATGGACTTTGGAAGCTGAGAGTGGGGGGAAGCAGAGCTCCTGAGATCAAAAACTTTCCCTCTGTAGAAAAAGGTTTTAGGGGAGAGCAATTTCTGCCTCCTCAGAATAGGACTCAATTGCTTCTTGAGTCTCCAATATTAAAAGGGTTTTGCTGGAGAATATGCATACAAGAAGGAATTCATTTTATCTGCCCTGCCATCAAAAGAGATTATTTTCAGTTTCTGTTATGAGAGTGAGAAGGGGGGGAAGTCCTTTCCAGGGAAAAGCTGTAAGATGTTTTCCTTAATTAGTTTAATTACAAAATGTACTAAGACTATTAGATAAACATTAGGCTGTTTTCAGGTTCAAAACAAGCAGATGTTAGCAGGATTAAATCAAAATACTTTATATGCCTTTGAAGATTTTTTTTTTTTACTCAAAGACCTCTGCTTTTATTTTTTCTTTTAGGCTCTGTAACAGCTGATATTATTAGATTTTTTTTCTTTTGATTAAAATTATGTTCATCTAACTCATGCAAGTCAGCTCTCATTAGCAAAGCAAGCAGGATCTGGCCTATGGTATCACATTTCTGGAATCTGATGATTTTTTTTTTGTATTCATCCATTCTCCCCGCTCTGATCAGATTCTAATTATAGCCAAATTACAGCTATTGTCTCAAAGGCTGAGTAACATATTTGTGGTATTTGGTGGGGGGGGAGGAGGGAACAGAAGATGGCTGATTTAAAAATAGGAATTATACAAAGTAATAAGAGTTGTTTATAATAATTTTTAAGAGAAGATGGCAATGATGGAGAAGGGGAAGGGGAAGGCACCTTTACATCTGAGTGGGAGGGAGTTATACTTTGCTGAATCAAAGCTGTGTTTCTACAGCTTCCCTCAGTATTATAATGCACTCTATCAGCTGCTATGAGGCACTGAAGAGCTTGGTAACTCCAGGGTACAAATATGAAATATGCTGCTTTGGGACCTAACCAATACATGGATAGTTAAAGTATCACTGGAGAAATAAATGTAGAACATATAGAGAAAGGTTTGTAGTCGTAAGCAAATCTACTATAAAATTAAAATTATGTCACCTTTACATACATACTAAGAGCAGAAGTAACACTATATTAAGCAAAAGTATAAGGAGCTGAAATCCATGCTTGTGCATACTTTAGAGCAGTAGCAACGCTTCTCTGAAACCATAAAAATTATTTGCAAACTGAATACAGGCCAAAGGCATTTCAGGCACAAGTATCCTTAACTATTACCATTGACTGACAATCTGACATAACTGCTTTTAAAGGTATGAATGTCATCAACCATAAATGAGAACTCAAACTAGAAAAAGCAACAAACTCTTTTTGGTCAGAAAGGCATTTTCCAGTGGTAATATATTTAGAGAGCATTTTTGCTTTGTCTCTTTTAAAATCTATTGCTAAAGACTACCTCTAAGATTGCTTAATACTGCAAATGACCCCAAGATACATGCAAAGTCAAATGAAAGACTTCTCAAACATTCTTGCATATCAATAGAAGTTGGTTTACAACAACAAGGCTAAATGCAGTATATTTTATTGCATTACCCCGCTGGTCACCTCAATAAGATGAAAATGTAAAAAGCCTTTTTTAGAATTTGGTTTTCAAAAGGCACTTTGGATACTTGGCAGATTTTCATCTCCACAACTGGTCTAAAAGCTTATTATTTTCTCAAAGTCTATCTTCACCAGCATCTACCAGGTAGCAAATAACAGCAAAAAACACCAGCGAAGGCTGATGATGAACAGGCAGCTTCACAAAGAAGTCCATAAAACACAGAAAATCTGTATATGGACAATGCCACCAAGACAATGTCACAAAGAACATACTGATATACTCAGTAAAAAAGTGTGCATTGTGAATATTTGCTCTTGCACGTGCATGCACAGGTCAGTGGTCTACCTTTCACACACAATAATCGCTTTCAAAGCCTTTGGTGGAAAAATGGATGCTAAAATCCATGAAATGTTCTTCCTGCACACAAACTGAGTTGTGCAGCTCCTCCCCAAGAAAGAAGAATGGCATAAATGTCATCAGGTTTTAGTGTAAGGCAATGACCATCAGATTTTATTAAATTACTAAATCTATTAAATGATTAAATTCTTGGTCACACCAATTCATATCAAGTGTACACATACGGTGAAACACTTTTAAATCAATTACCTGATGATAAAGGAATAATCTTCTTACTTAAATGAAAGCAATTAATGTATGTCAGGGCTATGCATTTAAGAGGTTTCCAGGATCAGAACCATCCATTTGATAGTTGAGTAAACTCACACTTTCAGAAGTTAAATTAAATATTGCTAGCAGATGCTGAGTAGTACTAAAGCACATGGAAAATTAAATCGTGTTTTCTGGTTTTTTTACTCGGCACATTTCACTCCACGGGATGGCACAACATTGTAATTCACAGAACACTGAAATGCAGCCACTGATTTTCCTCCTGTCGTTTGTTTCAGTATCTGTAAGCGTGACACCGGGAGGGGAGCAGAAGGGCTGCTCCACTCACACTGCTAAAAGGTGACACCATGGTGTTGTTACAAGCCAGGACAACACGAATAGCATGTGAAAGAGAAAAGGAGATTCAATAGGGCCAGATGATGTGCCTCGAGGCAGTATCTCAGCTGCTCAAGGTGATTATGGCTGCGGGGCCAGGCACAGCATCCCCATGCTGGACCAGGAACATAATCTGCTTGTTCTGGGACCCCTGGACCACAAAAACTGAGACTATTGAGAGGCCACAACATGCACCAGGCCAGCTGACAAAGAATAGATACAGTCACTGCTTCAGTTAAGAGCCTTTACAGAAATTGCATACAGAACCTGCCACATCTTCACAGAATCGTAGAATCATTTAGTTTGAAAAAGACCTGTAAGATCATCAAGTCCAACTCCTAACACTACCAATTTTTATTTGACTCTTGCTAGCTAAGCTTGTCTCCTGTTCTTGGCAGAACTGTGGCCACTGGTCTTGCTCTTGGGAACATCAGCCTACGGATAAATGAAGAATCGCAACCGCCTCCATTTTCACACTCTTCCTTCAGTCTTCTTTCCTCCTTTCAGGCAACTTTTTTTAGACATTATATTTGCAGTATGGTGGCATTGACGGAGAGGTGGGTGCGACCCCCCTCAGGTTCACACATCCTTCCTCCCTCATCCTGTGGTCCATTCACCTCAACACGGGTCTCACCAACACCATGCACTACCGTGGTGGTAGGAGTCACCCTAGGAGGTGTGTCACCACCAAGAGGTCATGTTCTGAGCAGAACAATGACAGTGAACGCCAAGCATGAGCTCAGGGGGTCTGGTCCTGGGCCCTAGCTGAAGAGCAGTCTTCAGTGTGCATTCTGTTGGACACTTTGACCATGCTGGAGAGGTCTCACAGCATCGTGTTGTGGGTGTGCTGAATGATGTGCAGTGTTAAGTGATCCTCACGAGCCGCGTGACTGTGCCCGTGTAATGCACAGTGAAACAGCATTACACATGGCTTGTGCCAGAAGTCCAGTCTCCAGGAACATGCAATATGCAGTCATTCTGCGGCAGGGCCTTAAGGCAGCCCCATTAAGTGGCAGCGACAACTGTGGGTGGTGGTGGAGCATGCTGATAGCCATTCTGCTGAGAAAGCGTAGCATGTTTCTGGAGCTGACACAGCAGTTCATCCGGCATGAGTTCAGCGTTCTCCAACACTGCAGGGCATTGTGTGCATTAGATGCACCCCAGGTTGCAGAAGGATGGCTACCGCTGCCTTCTCAGTGCCCCTTTCCAGTTTTCACCCTAATTCTGTGAGGGAGAGAGAAGCTGGTCTTCCAAGTACATGGGGAAGGGAGAAATTCCAGCCTGCTGCCAGCCTAGGGCCCAGAAACTTAAGTTGCTAATGCAGACAGAGTCCCACAGGTAGGTAGATAGCTGTGCATAGAGTACAGATAGAGATGGAGATATAAGTCTAGGGACTCTTTCTTTGACTGACCAGCGTTTGGCAGCAGACCCTTCCTAAAGTTTCACTAGTTGCATCCTTAATTCAGTCAGTCAGTCAGTCTACTGTGTAGTGTCCTGGGAATTTTCTCCTTCCTACCCTTTCTTTTGTCCCCATCTCCTACACCTATAGTTTTGCTTTTTTATGTCTAGTGTTTCACTGTATCCTGCCACTCAGTGTGTCTAATACCCATGTCTCTATGGCAAAAATAAAACCAGAGGTGGGAAAAAGAGTCACATTCTGAAATATTTCCAGGATCACTATGTCCAGTTGTAAAATCTTTGGACCCGTGTGCCTTTGCTCTGATCCCATTCTGAGAGTCATTTCCAGAAGTGATGCACAAGACCCTTAGATGTAGGGAGGTCCTTGGACCACAGAGTGACAGCATTGGCTAATCACATCATGAATGATAACAAAATTAATTTCCCCCCCTAACTTATTACATTGCTTGGCTGTTTGTTACCACATCCTGCATCCCAGGTTTCACTGACAAACTGAGAAGAGTTCCTGTCTATACAAGATGGTACAGAACTGGATCCTTGGGAGCATCATATGCAGTAGGAATGTATCACACTGAAGTATATATCTCATCATAACTTTTCACTCACACTGGCCTTATATTCCCAAACCGACTTCTGGAACTTCAGCTATGTTTTACCTACAATGCATAGCCCATATACCACATATAACTGTCAGGAAAGACTTTGAGCTCTCTCCCATTTCTGCTGAACTTCATAATAAATTCCCCTTAACCTTTAATGCATAGGTTTAAGTTCTTTCTCAAGTGATTGAAGATCACTCTTAAAAAACAGACCCCTTCTAAGTATTAAAACCTGGAAAATTAATTTAAAATAGCCTCTTCTACTTTTTTCAAACCCAAACAATTGACCAAATTGCCTAATTTCAAAATCTTACAGAGTGGAAAAAATGTCTGGCCTGAGACTCTCCACACCAAACTTAAGCCACAAATACATTTTTTACCATGACCATTTACAACTGGGAAATGTGTGGTTTATAATGGAATGATTATACAGCTTTGGCTTGGGATGTCACAGGCCTGCTGGTAAGATAAGTAAGAAGGGAGCCAGTTCTGAACCTTCACGCATGTTAGGCGCAACTATTGTAATAAAGCAGCTCCCTGGCCCTTTGTACACAGTTTTACCAGGTCTGGGTTTTGTGGAATTCTCTTTTTAATAAAGTATATGGTCTAAGGCCCAGCTTGAAACAAAAATGCTCGTTGCTTGCTGAGTTGTATGAACTTTGGAAATATGGCAATAAAATGGACACATATGTTCTATTATTATTATTATTATGCTTAAGGGCTACAAAAATAAATCATTCGCGAAGCTCACATGGACAAAATGAGCACTGCCTTCTGCAAGAGTCTGTACTTACATATATCTGTTTACTTAGATGCATCTGTTCTTGATATCTTGTGGAAAAATCAAATATTGTATCTTATGAAAAACCATTGCTGAAGCATTGTTCAGAAAATCAATCCTAAACCAGAAGTCCATTAAAAAAAACTTGAATACCTGGGTCTCTCTGCTTCGAACTCTCTTTTATTGTTATTAATAGATCATTTATCTTCAATATGGTTGCAGATAAAAATTCCTTTTTAAAGTGATGAAATGAAGAGATTTGCAGGTGCTGAAACCCCCTGATCTCCCCCTCTCTCTCATCACCTGATACAGGCTTAAGGTTTCACAGTTTGTAAAAATCAATGGGAAGTTCTCTCCTTGCCAGCAGACTGGGCCAATTTAATAAGTACCTGAACAGAGAGGCGGCCTGTGGAAGGGGCAGTCACCTTTCGCCTGGCAGGAGGAGGAGCTGCGAGGGCCGGGACACTGGAGTGCATTGTGTCCCCGTGCGAAGGTCTGAATCGGCAGTGACGAGATTTCTTCTCTCCAGCTTTCCCTCACCGGCTTGACTGTAAGCCGGAGGGGAACCTGCGAGGGGATGGCCAGCTTCTGCCACAGGATGCAGCTCCCGGGGGTGGGGGGAGACTTCACGTTTCCCGTAAAGAGCTCTCTCGGCTCTCACTAGGGCAAGAAATTCGCAGGGAAACTCCAAGCAGCTGCCAGGCAATTTTCTTTCAACTCTGTCCCAACATCACTGTTTACAGTTTTATGAAGGCAGCTCTGACTGTCCCTTCTCCTCCTCTCCCTCCCACTTGTTCAAGTTTGTCGATACCCGATCCACGAACATTTGTTTCCTCCTTCCCTGGAGGAGTTTTGCGCTCCACTGACCTCAAGTTCAGCCCCGATGAGGCTGGCAGGAGGGCTCAGCTGGCTCTCGTTTCCCCACTTGCTGCAGTCCCTTCTGTTGGACTAGCAAAGCCAGTGTAATTCAAGCGGGGCAACCCTTCCCTTGCCAGCTCCTCACACCGCCCAGGGTTCTGCTGACGGGGGAAACTTCATCCACCCTGGTCCCGACCCACGGAGGTGAACCCCGTACGCTCCATCCATGGAGGCCACTGGTGCTGGGGGTGTACAGGCAGGTCGAGGCCCGCACCCCCACTCCGGCTGCCCTTAGCTCTCCTCCCTGCTCTACACCGCTCCACGCTGTTCTGCACCGCACACCTGCGGCCGTGCTGCAGCTTCCCCAGGTGGGTCCCTACTTCGTAACACTGCTGTGGGTGCACAGGGGGGAAGCACTGGGGGGGGAAACACTGTGGGGGGGAGCAGTGGAATGGTTGGATGGATGGACGGATGCGTATTTAACTCCCCTCACAGCTTGATCTCCAGGTGATTCCCCTCCCACCCTGTATCTATACTCCTCAGCATCAGACCTCTCTTTCCTCCCCACTTCTTCTCCCTCTTTTCAGCAGTGACAAAGCCTTTTACTTTAACCCGTTGGGGCTGTCCACTGCCATTCCACGAAGATGGATTGAGGAGGGGTTGGGAGATCGAGGCTTTCTGTCTCTCAACAGCTGCGCGGCCCCTGCTTAGTCCTCGCCGCCCCGCGCCCCGGAGCGGAGAGCAGCGGGGGTGCGCGGAGCTGTCGCCGGCCACCCGCGGCGAGGACGGGAACCTTGCGGGGGAGAGAAAGGGTGCGCGGCCGGGCGGGCAAGGGCGCAGACCCCCGAGAAACCCGGAGCAGGGGAAGGGAGGGGAGGGCTGGATCCCCCCGCGGATAAATCAGCGCGGTTGGCCCGCCGGCTCTCCCAGCGCCGTGCAGAGAGTGTGCGCAGGCAGGGAGCTGAAGGCAAGAGGTGGGCAGGGTTCCCTGCCCGCGCCGCGACTCCGCGCTAGGTTCCGCAGCCCGGCAGGGAGAACCGCGCTAATTCCCGTCCCGCGGAGCCGTTTCGGCACTGGTCCCACGGCACTCGAGAACCGCCGCCCCTCCGCTGGCTCCTTCTGCGCCACTGGCCACTCAAATGTTTATTAAATGCCGGCATTCGTTGCTTTCTAATTAGCGGCGTCCGAATCCGTCTGCTTTGTCTTCTTCGAGACGTTGCTGTTACGCGAGCAAGATACATCAAACAACGGGGAAAAAAACACCTTTATTTTAATTAAATTTTTCCCGCAAGCAGAGCGAGGTAAAAAAAACCAAAACGCAATACACATTCTGGGAGATAATCTCCGCTTTCTGCTCTCCTTTGCCCGCTCTTCCCTGGGTTATTCATTCCGCTTGCCGCACTATTATTTATTTCCGTGTATTTATGTTTCCCGATAGTTACACAGTAAAGCTGTTTACGCAAACTGCAGCGAGGGAACAGTGGCAAAAATTTTGGGAAGGATGTGAAAATGAATGTGGTTTGATAGTGCCAGAACTACGGAGCTCAAATTTAAATCGCACTCGTCGTCGGAGCACTTCGGGTGTGCGTAAGGGGGAAAAAATAAGAAGAAAAAGAGCACACGCTAGGATGTAACGTACTTTTCTCGGCGCTGCCGAGGGGCGGGTGGGGGAGACCCGCCCGTGTTTGCTCCGCGCTGGCCCGGGGAGCGCTGCGGCGCCGGAGCCCCCGCGGCGGGCGGGCAGAGCCGGCTGCTCTCGGCCCGCCGAGGCCGCTCAGGTGTGCCGAGCAGCAGGTGAGCAGGGCCGGGCCGGGCCAGTCGCGTCCCCCGCGCATTGGGGCCGCGGAGGGGACTGCTGAAAGGAAGGGTGTGAGAAAGCTGAGGGCTCATTAGCGCGGCGCTAATTCATCCTCCCCTCGGCGCCGCTGCAGCACCGGGGCGCATCTCGCAGGTGGGGCGCGGGGATCGGGGAGTTCCGCCGCCCCGGCGGTCCCTGCCACCCGCGCTCCGGCCCGGCCCGCTGCCCACCGGCCGTGGGGCCCTTGCCGGGCGCTGCAGCCAGCGGAGCGGTCGCCGGCGCGGTTTTGCCACCGCCCAGTCGGATTTCAGGCTATTTTTCTTTCTCCTTGCACCAGCCGCCGGCGGGATTACTGGCACGGCTTTGGGCTTTGACCGCTCTGCAGCGCACACCGCAAACAGGGAACTGCTCCGTGGTTCCTGCGTTGAGGGGTGAATCAGCCACCGGCGGGACGAGCCCCGATGCTCGGGAAACACGCTCGAGAGGGTGTCGGGAAAGAAAGCGGGCATCTTCTGTTTTTGTTTTTTTTCTTCCCAGGGATTTATGTGAAAGAAAAAAAGTCCCTTTAAAGTGCATTGTAAAGCGCGAGAATTTATGATAAAACACGAAGTCCCTCGGCACGGGGTTTATGTTCGCTACCAGGAGTTAACTCGTTCCTCGGCGTCGCGGTGCTAGGGGCGGGAGGTGACCGAGTCGAGCCGAGCCGAGCCCTGACGCTCCTCACCGGCTCCGCAGCGCGGGGAGCCATCCGCCGGGGTTGCTTCAAATGTGCCCCTCCATTCCAGGTTCTCAGAAGCTAAATAAATGTCTTGTTATTATCGGCTGTGTTTACCACTTGCCATTGGGGTAAAGCAAAACTAACTTTCTGTAAATAAACTTACCCCCTGGGGGTGAAAAGGACATTCCGGGAGGCTGCTGATGTCTTCTTTGGATTGTCCTAAATGTAACATTTTGCATAGTCTCTAGTGGCTACCTGGTCATTAAAACGCCACAGAATTATTTGCGGGAGTTCAAAGAAAAGGGCCCCCATGCTTCTACGGGGAAGAGATATACACTCTGGATTTTGGGAGTGGGGAACAGAAACCTTCCTTCAAGGCAGCACTTACTTTCCTCCTAAATCACTTTTCAAACCCAATTCACCTAATCTTGGTGCCACCTGAGTCTCCTCCTCACTAGTACAAGAAAAGACTGTGTTGTTGGGGCTCTGGGATGGTTGGCAAGCTATTGATTTCCCAGCTGTTGAGAAGACAGACTGAATACAATTCAGCAGATGCAAACAGACAGAGCCTGCCTGAGAGATTGTTTTCCTCCAGAAAGTAACCTTGTGAGATGCTGAGGTTATTGACTTTGGAGTGGGGAAGGAGGTGTCTGATAATCAGCTCACTCTCTATCTCCCTTAGATTTATAGCTCAGGGCCTCCCTGTCACTCCTGAAAATATAATCACGCCAGCAATAAACCCTGGGGGAAGAATGAGACAGCAAGTGTTTTTTCTCAGAGCAGTGACCTCTGAGTTACATACTTAAATGAGCCATGATCTTATAGCAAGCTCAGTGCTGGTCTACTGGATTGCCTTGTCTTGGTTAAGGTGCCATAGCTGTTCCAGCACGTGCAGGGCTAGTAGCATGTCCCACAGCCTCAGTGCAGAGGGGCCCAGGGCACAGTGCCCTGGCTCTGAAACTGCTGCCACAAGGCACTGGCCTTGTTTTGAGATATGTACTTTGAGAGGGGGGAGAGATCTGTCTCACTTTGTTTCTCCAGATGGGAAAACTGCACCAGAGGGACTGGTGGGTTTTTTTTGGTTTGTTTTTTGGAGTTGTTTTTGGTTGGGGGGGGGTGGGGTTTCTTGACAGAAACATTTCCTGTCTTCTTTGCAAAAATGTATTTTATGACCATTTTGCTGTGCAGATTTCTCCTCTCTGGACATTGCACAGAGTAATGTAACACCTTCAATCTGTGGAGCAGATACCTCTCGGTTTCTTTTTCTCAGAACATGCCTTTGTCTCTCTTCAACCTGTTCTTGCTCTTCAGCAAAAACTCACCTTTTTACAAGCTGTCAAACGTAACACTAACAGCTGAGCATTCCTTTGGAAGAAAAAAAAAACAACCCACATATATTTACTTAAAAATCACTTAGTATTTATGACTCCTTGATTTTTTATTAGCCTTTTAACCATGTCTCTCACTTTAACACTAATCCAGAGGGAAGGGGCTCTCCCCTGTGCCTGTAGTAGATATATCCAAAAGGAGAAGGGGAAACGAGTTGTTTAATTGCTTCTAGTATTTCTGATATTCAAAGCCATTTTTGAACAAGTAGAAGATCCTGCTTTGGTGTGCCCTCCACTAATAAAAGTATTGTTTCCAAAAGCCAAGGTCTGTCTGCTGATAAGCAGATTCAAACAAACAACACAAAAGGCTGCAAATGCACAGCTACAATCCCATTCCACAGAGGAGGCATGAGGGACCTTCTTTTAACGAGGAAGAACATAATCAGGAGATGAGAGTTTGGCCCTTTGACACAAAGATGGCCCAACCATCTTGCTCTCCTTCACTTTCTTTCCTAAAGTCAGTTGAATAACCCCAGCCTGCCCACAGTTTGGCAGGCAACAGGAGGATAAGTGCAACTCAACTAAGTGGTGTCCATCGTAACTGGTGCAAGTGGTTACTTTGGCCAAAAGCTTGACAGACTGAGAGGAATTTCAAAGAAGCCCAGGGCAGCCATGAGAATGGGTAATAGCTTGGGAAATGTTAAACAACAGACATGAGATTTGAACATCACATTCACTGATTCGCTTCTCAATTTGCTCTAGTGACTCAGGATGGAAATCTGGCCATCACTGTGGATAATACAGTGAAAACCTCTGGTCAAAGGGCAGCGACAGTAAAGGAAGCTAATTAAATATTGGATAGCAATGGAAAGGGGAGGCAGGCGTGGGAGAAAGATTTACATAAGCTTTGTCATCGTGTAGATCAGCGGGAAGCCCCTGCCAGAAATAGGATCTCAAAAAGAAAAGAGCAAAATATAATGGCTCAGGGAAAAGCACCATGAACTGTCAGTGATACACACAAAACTGATGTTTGAAAAGACCACTGGCTGCTTTGGGGAGTATGGGATAATCAGAGGGTAAGATGAACAACACAGATGTGTAAAATAAAATGGGTGTAGTAGAACACGGATTAGGAACTTCTTGGCCCTCATGACTTGTATGAGTAACACATAAACAAGACAAGAGGAAATGGAAAAGTGATCTTAGGAATTTTCTGCACAAGGGAGAGTTAACTTGTGGAACACTGTCATCAGATGCCATTAAAAGCAAGGTTTTGATGGAATCAAAAGAAAAAATATAAATGGATAGAGAGAATTATACTGTCAAATGAAAATAATAATATTTTTATATTATTGCATTTGGAAACAAAACAAATCTTCATCTCTAAGCCTAAGTAACTGAATGTTTAGGAAGAAACATGATTAATCTAGAAATGTTATTTTTGGCATTTTTTGCATCTTCCCCAGAAGTAGCCACTAGTAGTCATAATTTGAGACTGAATACACCTTGGATTGAGCTAGTGTGATATGACTATTACCATGCTTTTAAATCTGTCCAGGATGCAGCTTTCTTTCCTGGACAGCTTTTAGTCTGGCTTGCTAGCAGCAAGTCTTGAACAGAATTCACAGAATAGAAGTACTGAATAACACTATAATATTGAGTAGAACAAATCAAATAAAATTCTACCCTTTTCTTCATGTTATTATGGCATCTATGTGAATTAGGATATCTCATTTCAGTGTCAGAAAAATATTAAGTCTCTAGATTTTTGAAGATGAGACTTGGAAGCTTTTGAAAATATTAAACCCACTGCCTAAATAATAATGTGGAATGTATAAACCATTGCCTCTTCACCCTATCAAAAATAATAATCACGAACATTTGTCTGGCTTTCACGTGTGGCAGAGTCAGTTTGACTTTCTCTTCCAGTTCAAGTAATCACTACAGGAAATCTTTATGTTTGTGTACTAATTTTAGGACTTGAATTTGGTTTTAGTGGAACTAGAAAAGAGTGCAAGCATGACATGTAAAATTTCTTTAAAACTACAAAAAGAAAAGTTCCACCCTTATTTTTGTTATTTAACATCTAGTAAGAATAATTTTAATCTACCACATCTGGGCAGCTTGCACACTATCAGATAGTGCTTGCATATCCAGTCTTCTAAGTACTCTGGACAAATACAGTGATTCAACAAATTTAAAAAAAAAATTCTCAAATTAAATAAACCCAAGAGCAACCACTGATACTCATCAACTGCCCTTACAGGCCTGCAACTATATTTCTTTGCCCTTCCAAACACCCATCTCTTCTAAGCAAGAGGAAAAAAGAGCAGGGGGGTCGTACCCTGAAAGAAAATATCATCAGTAAATTCAAGCTATTTGAAGCTTAAAAGGAAAATAAGCAGCAAATTTCCAGGACTCAAATACAGTCATTTCTCCCTCAGTACAGACTGAGCTTCAATACCAATTCCTCTGCTGACTGAAATTTCTTAACCACACTCCACCACCTTGAACTAAATACTTTAAATGTGGGATTGCTGAAGCAGGTTACAAACCTGAAAACAACCATGCTTGCAATCGCTGGGACACAGTGGACTGCTTTACAGAGAAATATTATTTACCTTGTACAGAAAAAGTAAAGCACAATATCTTGCCCAAGCTTATAGGAAGTCTGTCTAGTTCAGGAAGAGAAAGCTCGTCCTAATTCCCATTGTGGAAGACCACCATTCCACACAGTATTTAATCCAGCCAGCCTACCTCACACAGCACCACACTTCTGTCACATTTTCTCCATTTCAGTTGTCATTATGGCCAAAGGACAAAAAAGGGTGTAGACTGCCCCAAAGTACTTTTCCTTCAGCTCTTTTTTCAGGACAGGATGCCATTTAGACTCATGCATACCATTAACATAAATAACCACAGAACTACTTAAATCACAAACAGAGTTTTCAAGTGTTTGTAAACAAAATTGTGTGCCGGTTATACATTTTAATTTATCCTTTCCTCCTGGTTTTTTTTGCTTACAAACGTTGGTAAATTAGCATATTGTGAAAACTACATAAAGGGATAGCTTTGAGTTTGCTCATTCCTCCCTTCACGCCCCAGCAGCCTGGCAGAGGTTCTCTGCCTACCTTGACATGCAAATGCAGGTTGGTTGCCTCAGATTATTCTGCTATTGATTATTGAAATATTTTTTCTGCTGGGCAGCACTCCTCCCTGTAATTTTGAGGATGGAAACCCTTTTAGTCAGTTGATTTTAAAAACGTGTTTCACTTATTTGAGAGCACTTTTTTGATGTTGAAAAAAGCCAAGAAACAAAGTCACCCAATTTACTTAAAACATCATGGACACTTGATGGACACTTAACTTGATATTCCTTTAATTCTAGCCTTTTGTCAGTACAACTGATGTCCATTTAATTGCACATATTTAAATTAAAATGTCCTGTGATGAAAGTGTGACAACATCTAAATAAATTCGTGCCTCTTTTTAAATTAAAAAAAAGAAGAGTAATGTTTCTTCCTCTCACTTTCTGTATTTTCTGCCCTTTTCCTTTTGTTTTCCAAGCATCCAAAGGTAAAAGAGCTTGATAAAAATGTAGTAGTGGGATGCGGGGAAGGAAAGGAGAGGTAAGATAACATTATTCCAGGTCCTTGCTCTTCTTTGTTAGGACAGATTTAATCTTTGGGCAGCATCAGAAGATAGGCCTGAATGACTGCCTGATCATCCCTCCACTCTCTCCTCTTTTATCTGGATTATGCTTGACTCTTTTCAGGGATGATATCTCACTATTTGGTAAATTAGGCTATTGTTTCCCTGTGTTTCACTTATTGTAAAATGTTTTCTTAACTTCAGGCCATTGTTCCTGACTAGTGAGCATGCTGTCACTGGAGACAGGGTGCAAGGATGGAACTATGTAACTGGGGACAGATTCTGCCATATTTTGCCAGTTAGCAATAGCTTGTTCTCAAGGGCACTTGACTTCATAGCAGTTTGTAGCAGAAAAAACATGGATAAAAGGGGTCAAAGTCAGCCTTGTAAACGAAAAATGATGAAAGATAATTAATATTATGGAATATGGAATAGTCTCAAATGGCAATTTAATTTTCAAGTTAGCAAATACTCAGAATAACAGGCTGAGTGGTTTTTGAGAGAGCATTTGTTCACAGTCTGATTTATTAGTGCTTCTTGTTGCCTTACGATAAACACTAAAAAAAAAGAAGAAACACAAACACAAACGTCATGGTCGTCTTTGCTCCATTTAACAGCAAATCTCAAAGCTAACAGTTGTAGTTCAGAACCAGAAACCTCACGACAGAATACTAAAATGTGTGGTGCTGGGACTTTGTTGTTACTGGAATGTATATTCTGTGTGGTAATCTTTTATCTAGTTGTGCACTGAAAATAAAACCCCAAACCAAACCCCACTGCAATTATATTTTGCTTGTTCATGCTGAGTAAAACATGTCAGACATTTGGGGAGAGCAGGCTGAGGTGCAGAGGAACCAAGCATGAGCATGTGCTAGTGTTTCACAGCACGTGCAGCCTACTTGTTGGCACCAGCACCAGCCAAGCTGCAAGAAAACCAAGGGATTGCTGCTGTGCTTGTGACAAGAGCTTGGGTGAAGGTGGTTACAGGCCAGCTCATTAAAAATTATGAACATGTGTTGTGCCACATTTGATGACTGTTGAGAGCAGGCCAGAGCGAAAGAGCTTACATAAAAGCCAGGCCATAATGCCAGTTGACTCACTCAGCACAAGGTTACCTCTGCCCAGGGCACGTGTAGCCATAATTAGTGCAGTAAGTGCTGCTGTGCCTTTCGGGAAGCGTTGGGGAGCTACAAGTTCCGTTAAGTGGCTAATGACCACCTGCCCACAAGCATCAGGCAGGTGATGGGCATTTCACAGCAGGCACATGGAGAGCTTCTCTGGAGAGGCTACTGCTCTTCTCTGGCTCTCTCCCCTCAATGGCATCAACATTAACACCAGGGATACTCATGAAAAATCACATACTTCCTACAAGAGGGCCATGTCTGTAACAGCAGGGTGCCTACAGTAGAAGAGGGCAGCAAGACAGAAACTGTAACTCACTTTTCCTTTTTTATTGCTCTTTCAAAATGAAGCAGGGATACAAGAGCATCTGACATAGTTATACGGAGCATGCCTCCCGTCCTGGAAATGTTTATTCTGAGCTCAAAAATAATAAATACTGCTGGACTAGATCCAAACCTGGTGTTCACTGTGGGACACTGGACTTGCTGTTGATGGGGTATTGAGCAGTCTGTGCCCATAGGTGTGGGTGCAGAGTGTTTTGGTGGGAAGTGTGGAAAGATTGCAGAGGCACCTCCATGTCACTATGCCAAACGCTGGAGATTGCTCCAGGAGACCCTACCTGTGCAAGGCATGGCTCTGGCTCCCCAGGGGGATTTTCACCAACCCCTCTAGACAGACTGACATAAGACATCAGGTAGATTGGGGGGGGCGAGGGGGAAGGGGGCCAGGACGCATACGGGATCAGTCCCTCTAGAAAACAGAGCAAGTGTCCTTGTCTGCGGCTCTCAAATTCCCCACTCCTACCAGTCCCCCTGCCACACCCCTCTGCTGCAGCGCTGCATGCAATTCCCCAGCCCGAAGCTCCCACAGACCCAGCTACGTTTTTATTATTCTCCTTTTTTTTCCTACTTAAAACGTGAAAAGAAGGCTGACACGAGGAGAGCTGCTCCTGACAACACTCCACTGCAAGGGGCCCAAGGACGGCCCCGCACCCTGACGAGGGATGCGGAGGGGGGTGAGCTCTGCCCCGGGGAAGGCGCGGGGCAGCGGGTCAGCCCCTCGCTGCGAGGGCTCCTGTCAGGCGCCGCAGCCCCCGGGAGCCCCTCGGCGGGGCCAAAGTGAAAGTGAAGCGACTCCCGAAACGCTTTTGGGGGTGGCGGCAGGAGCCATGTGACAGCCGGAAAGCAGCCCGGCCGCACGGGGGGCGAGCAACGGGAGGCGGGGGTGTGTGTGGGTGACTCTTGAGGGCTGCGGTGCGCCCTC
>VZTF01008130.1:3006750-3089534 GCA_013397755.1 Cnemophilus loriae
GAGGGGCCGGGGGCTGCGGCAGGTAAGCGGGGCGGCGGCGAGGGGCTGGCGGGGCACGGCCGGGGCAGGAGGTGCCGCTGAGGGGGGCGCGGAGCCGCCCGCCCCCGCAGCACCCCGCTCCCCGTCCGCGCCTCCGCGGCCGGCAGGGATTGTGCCTTCCTTTGTTTTATTTAGGTTGTCTGTAAAAACTTGTTATTATCGCCACCCGAAAGGACACCCCATTCCTTCCCCCCGTCCCCAGTCGAGACCTCTGGGGTCTCAGAACCTGCCCGCATTGGCCCTTGCTTTGAGTCTCCCTGTAACTGCCGCGTATTAAACCTGTCTCCAGCTGCGAATCATCCCTCTCTCCAGCCTACTTGCCCCGCTGCCCCCCGGAGTCCCTCACTCCAGCCTTTCTGCCTATTTTGAGTTTATTTCCTACCCCGCCTCTCCTTGGTTTCTAAGGGATCCCCTCCAACCTGTCTGTAGGTATGTTTGTGTAACCAGACACTGAGAGTAGCTGTCTGCCGAGGAATTAACTCGGCAACCCCCAAAGCTTAGTTTGCATTCAATAGAGGTGTTTGTTTTTCAGGTTTAAATCTCCAGACGGGTTGAAGAAGTCGCCCAAAAGGAACCACTTGGCAAATTTTGTTTCCTCCCTTGAAATCCCACTGGACGTGGAGCAGGTGGGGGAAAAACCGGGAGGGGAGAATTGTGGGGTGGGAAGGGGGTGGTGGGATGGAGAGTGATCAGGGGCTGAGTGGTGTGGGAAGGAGGAGGAAAGCGCTTTAAAGTTGGGAGAGTGGAGCTGCACTTTCCCCCTTCCCCCCCTCAGCGGAGGATAGCTCAAGGCTCTTGCTCTCGTTCGTTAAAAATAAATACTACAGAAGTTGGCAAATTTTGAAGTTTTAGAGAAGTGGATTCTCTCCAGGATTAACGTAAAAAATGTTGATGTTTGAGGAACTGCTCTTGCTCAACCCGTAAATAAAGTGGAGGTGTTAACAGTTTGTCTAGTCTCTGATAAATGAGAACAAAAAATATTTCATTTATTGAAGGGCATCAATAATTGTGAGGGTGGGAGGGAGAGGAAGGAGTTTAACTATTAACCTTTATCTGGGCTCGTAAATGAGTTGAAACTCATGTATCTGAAGCTTCTTTTATGCATTTACTTTCCTGTTTTCCACCCCTCTTCTTTCCTTCACTGGAGATGGTGAAAGGTAAATGAAAATAATGATGCTTGCATTAATTGGACAAGCGAATTTATGGCTCAACAGTAAAAAATAAATGCCACGGGAAAGTTGCTGTTTGCAGTGCAAGCGGTGGGAAAGTGGTCTGGAGGGCGTGAGGGGGGACGGCAGAGAAGTGTGGCTGGCTGCTGGTTGTGCTCTTACTTTAGCGGGTTTGGATTTGTGTTTCCAGATCTTCACTTGAAGACGGCGAAGGACAGTTTGTGGAAGGTAAGAGAGCCTCTTCCCCAGCACTTACATCCTGCCCACGTGTGCTGTGAGTACCTGGGTGTTTGCTCAGGCCCGCAGAGCCAGCACACTCGTGCTGGGAAGTGATAAATAGGAGACTGTCGAGTTGTTGCTGGATGCGGTGTGCGTATTGGGAGGCACAGGAATTTTTTTTTTGCAAAGAGATTAGATGCTTTTACACACTGAGATGCTTGTTAAACTAATGAATCCCTACCTTCCAGAAACGGGATAGCCTTTATTTTCCTAATCAGGACATAGCTTAGGAAAACAGAAGATGAAGAGTACAATGAAAAATCATCTGTTCTGACTCTCTTCTACAGTGGAAGTAGTATGCCTAATTTAACACATAGGTTGTTTCCAGCAAATATATTAGTGTTTATTTTGGTATGAATTGGGGGTAAAATTATCCATGTATCTTCTTAATTGCATCTTTTCCAAATGTGGTGTGGTTATTTTGTGGCATGGTTCTTGCCAGAAGTGAAATACAGTTACTCTTACTAGTTTTGAAGATAAACTATGTCCAGCCACCAAGGGTTTTCTCCTTCCTGCAGGCTTAATGAAGTGAAAGCAAGAGATCCTGTGGAGGAGGCAAGGGTGGGAGAGATACGGGATCATAAAATTTGGCAGAGCAAGTGATTGAGTGAGATGTCTTTGTTAGTTTGTCAGCATCGCAGTTACAAGTAAAATATGCTTGTAAAATGCAAATTCAAGTAATTTTAAATGAAAATTGAAAAAATGCTTTCCCCCTTTTTCTTTTTTTCTTAGTAAGAACAGTGTCTTTCACTTGTTTGTCATTGTTTTGTCGTTCTCTTGTCTAGGAGTCAAAAATACAGACTGAGTAATACTGCTTATTCTCATGAATTGTTGTACAAATCTGTACAGCATACTCGGTTTGGAGGGAGTTCCTCATGTCTCCCCTTAAATGAGTCCTTGCCATCAACAAGTGTGTTGATATACAGATCTGAAGAACTTGGGCACGATGCCAGCTCAAGCAATTTAAATGACATGGTTAATAGCGTCTTTACTGTCCTTATCACACAGTAGTTGTCTTTAATAAACTCAGTGACTTCCAAGTGATAATCACGGGTGACAAATTAAGTGGAGTCCTGTTCAGATGAACTCTCTTTGCACTGATTGGTAAATATGCTAGTTCCAGATGGGGTATAAGAATTTGCAAAATATACCTCTCTCCTCTAAATATGTGATTTCTTTAAGACAAATGAGAGCCAAATAGATTATCTGAAAGTATTACTAAACCTGAAGTGTTCTCATGGATTCTATTGCTAGCAGTGTAATTTTTTTAAAGTTTTTCTGTGGTAATAAATGTACGTGGGACACTGCATCCTTCAAATGAATCTTTATCAAACACTTCAAAAGAAGAAACAATATTACACAAATTAGGTAAGCCAGTATAACAGTTATAACAAATTAAAACACTCTTGTAACTCTTGTAAAGCATTTAGGATGGAAGTGAAAAAAATCATTCCATCAACTTCAATTTGAAGTAAGTAACCTTTAAAGAGCAGCAAATACAATTTCAGAAATACGCACACCGGTAAACAGCTGTTTCACAATGGGAATTTTAAAGTTCTTTGAGTACCTCTGGTAATCATATCAACTTTTCCTCTTGTCAAATTAAAAGATTACAGCATAATATGTAACTACAGAAAAAGAGGCAGAGTAGTACAATTGACAGTTTAACTGCAAATTGCATATATGATGGCTTAGTTTATGACTTTTTTTTTTTCCTAAAGGTTTGATCCTAAAAATATCATTGCCGGATCTCATTTTCCTGATTTTCAAACCTGCTAGATCTTGCCAAAGGCTGTAGAAATACTCATGTTCTTAGCAGCTGTTAAGAGTTTGCTAAAGCACCAAATAATAACGTGTTTCAGATCCTATGACTGTGATGGAAATACAGTGCTGTGTGCTTAACTAATAAGTTTGGAAATGCTGTTCGTAATGGTCAGGATTGTGTTTCTGAAGATGAATACATGAATGTGAATTATCATCACAGATTTTGTTTCTTGTGGCTTTGTTTGCAAAATTCATTCCTTAGAGACTACTGAAAACTAACAAGATACTGCCTATGTCTTAAAAGTAACAGTAGACAAATAATAGTACTTTCCTAAAAGCTTTGTACAAATGAAGAAGTCTAACAGATTTTTTTTTTTAAGTTTTTGTCTCCAGTCATATCACAATCGCATCAAAAGTTATTAAAGTGTTAGCTTTTGCCAAAGTGAATGACCCAACCTGAGGTACTAATGAAATGTTATCATGAAAAACCTGTAGCCCAGAAAATGGGGCAAAGAAGGGAATGTGCCTTTATGTATAAATTCACTGTAAAACAAATATGTTAATTTTGGCCACTCCTTGGATCTGCCCTATTCATTAAAACTAAATACTAATAATACAATATTATTACTTGTTGGTTCCAAATAATATTTGGAAAGATACTGTGCCTTCACATCATCAGTTATTCCTAGAAATGCTTTTTAATTGTGTTGATAGGTCACTCCTCTTTTTGGATGTTCTGAAGTTATGATAGTGGCTTTCCGATACTCAGGATGTGAAGTTAAAAGTGATCTTCATTGTTAAGCATTATAACTTACTACTTTTTTTCCCTGCAGCCCTCCTCAAACCTGATAGCTTTTTCAGTTCCACAGTTGGCCCCATGTTCCACTTTTCTTTTTTACTTTGAAGGCTCGGCAGAAGCCTTGTCAGGGTCTGCAGTTGTACTACTCTGTGTAGGGCTGGGTGTCCATGCTTGAAACTATATGGGTGTTACTCTTCCAGAATTGTTGCCACCATTCCCAATTCCACTTTTTTATTAAACGCAATGCTAAGGATTGCTTCATTAATAATGTATCACAGTAGAAACCACACACTAAGCATCACGTACTTGAAAAATTACAAGCCTCAAAGGGTTGGGTTTTTCTGGGTGGGGTTTTTGGTGGGGTTTTGTTTTTGGGTTTTTGGTTTCTTTTGGTTGGTGGGTTTGGGTTTGTTTGGGGTTTTTTTTTTGTGAAAACTAGGCACATTAAATGCACAGAAAAAGGGTTCCGGTTCAGAAAGCTTTACAAATGTAGTGCATCTGAAATGTTTCTCTATAAAATATCTTTGTTTTTTATCCTCTCTTGTTTGCCATGTTCATCATTTAAGACCTGAAATTACCAGCATGCGCAATAAGCACAGTCTTACTGCTGTGAGGAACGCCACTGAAGTAATTGGAATAATTTTTGGTAAAGCAGTGCCCTGTGTTTGCAGAATGGACTAGCCTTGTCTTTTAAGCTCTGCAGGGAAGGGAATTGTCTTCAAAGTATTTTCTGTAAAGTGCCTGGCATGTCTGTATCTGCCAAAAAACGGTAAATAATAACAAACAGTAGTTAACAATTTATGCAGAGTTCTTTTTTAAAATTATTATTATGATTTTGGAATTCGCCTATAGGGTGCTTTCTAGCAAAAAGAAAAATGCCAGAGTGGCTTCCAGCTGGTGCGAGATGTGCTGTGATGGCAAGAGAAGCTTTTAATCAGAATAGAACACACATTTAATCAATAGTATCTTCTGTGAAGCCATTGGGCCAAAACATCAACTGGCGTAAATCAGTGAATCTCCACTGAAGTCTGCAGAGGCACGACTGACTTACGCCAGATGATGTGAGTGTCTTTTTTGGCTTTAACAGTTTTCCTTTAATCTTCCTGCTGCTTAAACTTTTACTATGATCTGCCCACATTCCAGAAGCATGGAAGGACGATGGGATAATGTTTCCTTACTTTCCTCCTCCTTTCATGCCTTTGGAAGCTTTTCTTTTGCATGATGGTGTATGCTTCATTAGTCATATATGCTCTAGTGTCCTCTTCAAGCCAGTGAAGGCAGCTGCCCTCCTCAAAATCACACCTGTCATTATATTCCGAAAAACTCCAGTCCTGCCTAGCTTCCCAGATGCAAGTGTATTGCAAATAGCATCCTGATCATGGTGTATTTGTAATTAAAGGTTTCTAATACTGTTGTTAGTCACCCTCTTATTAACAATTAGTGTCACGTGAAGAAGTTTTAAAACATTGCCCACCACATCTATTTCCCAGAATAATTTTGTTGCGTCTGCTAAGGGCTGTAATATTTTTAGTTACTAAACTGCATCATCCATATGAAATGATTGAAAATGGAGTTTGTATGTCTTGTGTGGTGGGATGATTCCAATGATACTTGGGCAGTAAAGAGGAGAAATAAATGTTTTTTTCTCTTTCTTACAAGCCTCTAATAAATATTTTTGAAAGCAGTGTTAGTAAACTAATTCTTGTTAGACATGGGAAATCTTGATTAGAGTCACTCATTTTCAAATGTTCAAGCTAAATCTTGTTTCCCACTGAAGTTTAATGTCATTTTTAGAATTTCAGCATAAATATTTTTAACAGAACTTGCTTTGTTAAGTAATGTAGAAAAGTAATCAGGTTTCTTAGATGCCTGCCCAAAATTAATGGTTTTGAAGAAAGATTTGAGATACTTGTGTGTGTGAGATTTGAAACAACAGAGAAATCATAAATCCTAAAACACAGGGACATAGGCACGCTCTGAGGAGAACGGTATTAACTGCCTAATCGTACATTTTTTTCTCAAACTTCTCACCCCATGTCCAGCTTTTCCTGATCTTTATAAGCTAATATCTTCACTGAAAAAGAAAGTAATAAGAGGAAAATGTTGTGCCCAGATGCTGTACTGCAGAAGGTCACATAGAAATGTCTGTAGGGCCTGGTAGAGAGTGGATTCTGCAAGTGGAAATGAGCATACTCCCTTTACTTTGAACTGACTGGAAAGTTATTTTCTTCCTTCCACTTGCCAGTTCTTCCAGAGCTATAAAGGACCATAGTAACCAAACTTTTCACCAACATTTTATGAAAGCAGGAAATAGATGTAATTACAACATTTCAAGTGACTTAATAGAGATACATAGAAAACCAATAATGGATGCAACAATTTTAGTTTATACAAGCACTAGGATGTCTATTTCCTTTTTGTTTGTAGTCATGAAAAACTTTGGATGGAAATGGGGCTGGAGAAGGGTAAGAGTTGATGCCAAAAAAGTAAAGCACATTTCAGAACTTGGCTTGATTTTATTTTCTATTGGTGATGCTGTCTTTGCAGAAAGTGAAAATGTTCCAACGAAACTCTAAACTGGACTGAAAAGCTGTAAGAGTGAGCCATTTTCAAAAATATGTCTCTTCAATATACTTCCATCTTGTATAAGAAGACATGTTTTCACTCTTGGTTTTGTATCTATTTTATTGTCAGAAACATTTTGCTGGCCTGAAATTATTCCTAGTGGGACATGAGCTCCAGCTGAGTTACGACAGCTCATAGCAGCTGAGTATCTGATGGAATTCTAACTTAAGAACCTGGTCCTGCTAATGTAACATTGTTAGATTTCATAGGTAGCATGTTACAGTGAGGAAAACGAACTTCTAGACACTTATACTAGAATTTCTTAAAAATACAAATTTATAAGATGCTTTCATATGTCCTGTTATTTCACAGGTTTTAGTGGTTTTCTTAAACTTCTGTATGGTAATTACAAACTGCAGCTAGTGATGAACAATCAAATGCTGTAAACTTGCATCATAGATTGTTATGTCTAAAGGTGTTTTTAGGGTTGCAAATACTTCACTAGCATTTAATCTGTAGCTAAAATAAAATAATTTCTCAGTTCAGATTTCTGTTACATATTTTCAAGGGTTTTTTTTCTCCCCACCTTTTTAATAAAATTACAGGAGTATATAAAAGACAAGAGATGGGTGTTGTGAAGTGATTTAGAGAAAGTAAAAAAAGGAAATAATTTTCTAAGTGAAAATCAGTAATGCTAGAAATGATTGGTTTTGTATGAGCTTTGCTCCTAAAGAATGAAACACCCCTGAAAGTGGGTTTTTTTTTCCTTTAGAAGTTTTATAAATATTTTAAAACAGTGGAAGAACTTATATATTGTGTATTGCTTTTACCTTGTAATGAGGATTTTTTTAACACTAGATCTCTGAGGATTTTATATACCAACCTAAATTATTCTATAATTCTGTATTAACTACAGATCCCTCCCGGCCACTCGCAAAAACTCTGCGTGGTGCCGACTCATGTAAGGTTTTTGTTTATAAGTAATTTGAGTAATATAATGGACACGCTACATTGGATAGCTGAACACCGAAAGTCTGTGAATTGGGAGTTTAATCCTTCCAGCCTTGCTCTGCAGTTGGTTTTG
This sequence comes from Cnemophilus loriae, assembly GCA_013397755.1. Lineage (NCBI taxonomy): Eukaryota > Metazoa > Chordata > Aves > Passeriformes > Corvidae > Cnemophilus > Cnemophilus loriae. Next base: position 3,014,450 of record VZTF01008130.1, read on the forward strand.
GGCAAGTTAAGTGTCCAGTTATATGAATCTGCAGCGGGAGGGGAACACATGGGACAGTTCAGACAGAAAGTTGTTTGTGTGGGAGTGTTTGCAAGAACAGAGCCTTGTACTGTAAGCTGGCTCTCGTGATTTCAAAATGAAAGCATTTTAACTTATAAGCTGAAAAATAGTTACTCTTAATTTAAATACACATTGACAGACTCCTGAAGTCTCCTAAGTGCTTTTTGTGCTGTGACTTTGTATGCTGAGTTATCTATTTGAGAATTAAGTAAATCTATCACGGCGAAATTAAAAAAAAAATATGATGAAAGCAATTGTTAGAAATTACACTATTTGATAAGATCATCTGCTGAAAAAAAGGGGGAAATGAGATCTGACAGAGGTAAAACCAGGTAAATAGCTTTCAGCTCTGCTTTTGTTATTCCAGAAGAAAGAGAAACAATAGGTGCTGTTTAGAGTCAGGAGCTGCCCTTCTAACCTCTGCTGCTCTTAAAATGCCTGAAGGTTATTGCATGGTTCATAATGGCTTTTATGTTTGCAGTTCAACTTTTAATTTTCTAACAAAAGGAGCTGTGGTACCAGCCTGCTGATAAACACTGTACGGAACAATCAGAGAAAAGAATGGAAAAATTCCCTCACACTTTTTTCCTCCATTGCAGTTACTGAAGTACACTGTCATATTTTTAACAGAAGAAGAGCACTTCTTCTTATGTTAAGCTGCCAAAGCTGGAGACTGATTTTTAGAAAGTAGGAATATTTTGAGGATGGGATGTGCTTTTGCATTCAATAACCCCAGCCCAAACAGATTATTTGTTGCATGCTGTAATGGGAAGTGATCTGAACATCCACAGGGGCTGAATGCATTTCAATAAGATTTTTAGTTCTTGCTGCACTGGTAAAACAGAGCCGAGTTTGCCTTAAATCCAGCCTTCTCTGCATCAAAACTCCAGCTCCCTGGCCTAGAGGTGTTCCCACTGAGTGAGAGAAGCACCCTTTCTGTGTGAGCTGTAAAGTGGTGCACAGTGTAAGTAACACAGAGGAACTCCAGCCGGCCCTCTGGCCCTGTCCTACATGTGCTGCTTGAATTTGTTGGCTTGATCATTGCCGGTGTTTGGAATACCGTGCTTGCTGTGATGCTTTGTACTCGGATACCAGTGCGATCAGAGGAGAGAAGGGGTCAACTTCTGAAGGTATTGTTTTCAAGCACAGCTGAAAGTAATGGAATGTAACAGTTTTAGGAATGTACACCTGTGACTATATAATAAGAGAGTATCTGTTTGTGTATTTTCACCACTGACATTCAGATCAAAGGTCCCCTAGGTGGTGGTGGTGTAAGAAAAAGGGAAAGGGGCCACATGTCTCAGCAACTCTGACCTGTCGTCCTGTTTGTTGTTTGCAAGTTTTCACTAGAAAATCAGTCATGGGTCTGTTTCGATGAGGTGACTTACTTTCAGTTACTACATACAAATATGCAGTTCAAAAAAGTGGCACTGATTAGAAGAAAAAATACTGCCAGCAAGTGCTGCCACTTAAATACCAAAACCAATGTCCAGTCTTGCATTGAACTGCTCTGGGATATTGTCACAAGCACTTAAAAAAAACCTTTGTGTTTTGGGGCAGAGACCTCTGGATGACCAATGCCAAAAAGGCTGACAAATAAACTGAGAAACATCTTCAAGCCTTTACAAACACATACCAGCTAAAACAAAAAGCCAAGGAGGCATCTGTCTCTTGCCCTTCAGCTTGCTTAAAGCTAAAGGAAATTTATCCCAAATGGAGGAGGGTCCTCCAGGCCCTAGAAGATGTTTAATTAATCATCAATTTCATCCTTCTCATTAAATGGCTTTTCTTTTCTCACATGGGCAAATTAAAAAGATGATTACACCTGGGAGAAACAACGACACCTGTTAAATCTTCCTCTGTTGCTGAGCATGGTTAAAAAAAGAATTAGATTTCATTTTAGATATGTAGAATAAAGTAGAGTTACGTTTGGTTTCTTTTTATGCAGGTTATGTGAATGTGTGCTGGTACATATTTGTGTTGTAATAATGTGTGCTATTGCTCCTGGCAGTAATTCTCATCTTCTTTAACTGAACTTGCTGAAATCAGAAATACTAGCATTTTTAAAAATTTATTAAGGTAGAGAGACTTTTACCATCAATTTTTCACTTGCTTCTGTGACACATCTGACTTAAATGTATAACAAAGGTGTTTTACATGAGAGTCCTGATGTTATTTATCATGTTGCTTCAGTGCTGGCACTTTGTTAGCAACGGGGAATTTCAGGAGGAATTTTCCATTGACTCAAGGAAGCCAGCAGCTGCACTGTTAGACTTTTGCATGGAAATCTGAATGTAGATACGGCATGAAGGAAACTGCTTATGATTTTGGGTGCATGTTTGGTAAGAAGTAGTAAGCCAGGGGTGTTGGGTAACTGTGGCGATCAAGAGCTTAGTTTGTTGTCTGTGCTCAATGCGCATAAGATCTCTTGCAATCATTTTTTAACATGTTGTGGAAAATTACCAGTGCTTTGATGATACACATTTTTCTCTTTCCTGGTGGGCTCTGCAGCTCCAGTTTGCTCTGGATGAATTCCTGAGGCACATGGTTTGCTTTCTGGACTCAGGCCTGGGAAATCTGTACCTTACCAGGTTATAAAGAGGGTTGTTTGGACAGTTTGATTTACGATATTATTTCTGAGATAGAGATTGAGATCAAGTCCTTATTTTGCTTTACCCAGATTTATTCCACAGAAAATCACAAGCTGGGTATAATTTGTAAATGTTTGCTTTAGTTGCAAAGTTTTCACAGTGTGTTCTCCCAGTTGAAGGATGGGGAAAATATGCAAGAAGGCCTGTGACAGCGTTTTACACAACTCTTGGCCACATGGTTTTGTTTTATTTTTGTTTTCTGTTGGCAGGCACTAAAGGGAGTGTTAATTCGTGGCCTGCTAATTTTGCTTAGGAGGTCTATTCAGCCACTAGCACAAAAAAAGGGTTGCCAGCCTTACTGTTGCCTATGGCAGCTGTGGCACAAGAGCAGCAAGTGCTGCTCCCATCACAAGGCTGGACTATTGTAGTTCTCTCACAGTAAAGCCTTCAGCCCAGCTCCTGCTTTGCATGCCCTCTGCATCTTTGGAAAGCAGCAGTGTGCTTGCTTGTCAGCTGGTGGGACGGTATGCTCGCTGTGCCACCCCTCTGGCTTTTTGAGTTGTCAGGCTATGTGAAGTGGTGACTTGACTTTAAGGTGGTGGTGCTGCTGCTGTATGCATTTCAAAGCTACGTGAAGATTGTTTCCTGAAGCTTCAGCCTGGAGAATGTTTGCCTTCAGATGTAACCCCTTTAATTTTCCCACCATTACATTGACCATGAGGAAGGGTGGTGAGATGTTTACCTCCTGGACCCTGCCCCAGGCCTTCAGTTTTATCTTCGGTCCATCTTCAGTCATTTGGCCAAAGCAGCATTGTTCCAGAAGGTGTAGGTCCACAACAGCTTAAACTCCCTCTTTCCTTGGAGTTCCTGCCTTTTCCCTTGCTCTAGAGCTGATCCTGTACAAGCCACCATAGAGCCCTAAACTTGCAGACTAAACCACAGAAAATCAAGAAGCTTTTTGCAGGGTTATCTCCCCGAACTGGCTTTTCACAGCAGTGGACCAGTTCTGCCACCAGCAGCAAAGAAGTGGTGGGAGCAGACAGCCTGGACAAGGGGGAGCAATAGCACAGCCCTAGCACCAACACGATTTAGTTACCTTTAAAGTATTGTGAAAGTGCAGCTCCTTCCTAGCACTGTGGTTATTGCCCATATTTCTAAGCCGGAAAGCCTTTTCATTGTTTTATCACATGTCTGGACACATGAGAGAGCAAGACGAAAGCCTGAGACATGGTTAGGCATCACTATTAGAGAGGCTGGGGGAGGTGTCTTTTTAAAACTTTACCAAAAACCGTGTGGTTGGCCGTGCTGAGAGCTGGTCTGTAATGTCATGTTATTTTTTTTTATATATTTCAAGGTAATATATCAGCATAGAAGACTAGGAAACTATACCACTTAAACCCAAGGAACAAGGGTGCAGCCTGTCTAGCTCTATGTGTCTCTAGTTACTACTTTCTTATAAAAAAACTTAATACCAGAGCAGGCATTTTTGGCTGAGGAAAGGGGTGTATTTACGTAAATATTTTTTTCTGGAGGAAATGCCAGTCACTGTACTTCATACTTTAGGTGATTAGCCAGTGGGAGAAAATGAGTTTGTTGCTGTTCAGCTTGCTAAAGACAATAAAACACATTCTGCTTATGGTTTTGCCTTTCAACTATCAGAATTTTTTATCTTTTTTTTTCCCCTAGAACAAGCCTGAAGAGCTAAAATAGGAGCTGAGTCTGAAATTGGTAATGATAAATATTTTATAAAATTTATTTTCATATTTTGGTAATAAGCTGGATTGTTGAATAAATCAAAACACCAAAACCTGAATGTGCTACATGTATAACTAAAAAAAAGAACAAGAAAAGTTTGATTAAAATGCCCTGCCCTGACAGTTGCTGAAGTTTTCATCTCTTGATGTATGAAACGTTAAAAGCCAGCAAAAATACCTAGTGAGACAGAGTGTTCAAGGAGAGGAGGAAAGAAAAAAAAACCTAAACAAGAGAGGAAAGTGGGTTTTTATACAAAAATAAAGGCAGCAACAAGTGTAATGCCTTCTGTCTTCAGAATAATGTTAAAATTAGTATAAATTCCATCCTTGGAGGGGCTTTGTCATATTACGGTGATTCACAGGATAAAGTGATTTTTATTTCTTTTTTGCTTATATTTAAGTGGGATTTCTCTCAGATAAACAAAGTAACACACACTCAAAGACTCTTTCTGCCTCATTTAAACACCCCACCTTATCAAAACTCCGTTTCCCTGAGTGATGGATCTTGGCTCTGGATGGGAGAATGAAGTATTCAATTACCTTATTTTCATGTGCTAATGAAGCAGAATGTGGCTTTAGGGGTTTTCTTTTCAGCAAGGTAGCCTGTTTGGTTATGCACATGCTGCCTTCTTATGTTTCCTTCCGTGTCCCTGCCTACACTCAAGCGGTGCCCTTAATGGGCAGCAGGGGCTAATCCGTCTGCCTGCCAGCGAGCCTTGGCCTTCTTCAGCCCAGCGGGAGCAGCCCTGGCCTGTAATTAGCGCAGTCATCCAGCCAAACTGTTTGGCCCGAAATTACTTCTTTTGGCACCTCTTGCAACAACTTTATATACTGAAAATCCGTGAAAGGTGGTTGGTTTTGGGGTTTTTTTCCCCGCAATTCTTCTCTGTATCGCTGAGTGTTGACGTGAGCTCGCAATTCCTCAGCCAGCTCTGATAACTCCACCTGTCTTCAAATGGGAAATGTACAGCTTTTAAGTGTTTGCCATGGTTTGTTCAACTGAGTTTAGAAGTCCGGGTACGTTTGTGACTAAGCGTCAGATGGTAAAGGATATTTTTATAGCAGTGTTATGTTGCTGCTGATGTAGGAAAAACACGTATCCAGCTCACACGCTTCTCAGTACTGGCACACACTCCTCTGGCATCCTCAGGTTTTTTTTTTTTTACCAGTTGAATGGGTAGGATCACTCGAACCCTTGATGTTAAGCTTTTACTTAGTGCTTGGATGAAATAGAATATAAGTGTTCAATGCTTTACACAATAGCTCCTTAGCTGCAGTTGCACATCCTTTTAGCACCATACAATGAAAATAAACACATTTGGGTTTTTTTTTTTTTTTCCTAGCAACTGTATGCTAGGAATTACTGTGTCAACTTCACCACAATGGATGATGGAGGAAAATAGCCATACAGGAGTTAGGAGTTACTCACTGCCAGTTATGAAGATGAGGAACCAGAAAAAGGCAACAAATTTTCCCTTATTTCTTCCCCCAAAGAATGAAATAAAAAAGCTTTACAATGTACATTGAAACATATGCAAGTTTGGAATTTTTGTGTGTGTGTGTAGACTTCTGAAGAAAACAAAGAATGACTTAAATGGTTGTGGTAGGTGTAAGAATAATCACCTTCAATTCTCCTAGTAGGTAAAAGGAGGAAGTGTAGGAGACACTGAGGATTTTGTAAGGTTCACCATGCTGCTTGGCATTCTGGTTTCTCCTGAAGAGGGAAAGAAATGTGTGAAAACAAAAATTGGATATGTTTTTGATATACTCTTTCACAAAGGTACTAAAGTTAATGTAGTGGTTTAGTCCTGTCAGGAATTACAGGTGAAAAAGTTAGGTGGTGAAGGATAACAATCCTCAGCTCTCAAATTGTATTTAAATGGAGCTTTAAAAAAATAATATTCCAAGCAGTGTGTGTTAAAGGCAGAGAGAGATCAAGAAGCAGCCCTGATCATTGAGCGTGCCCGGTAGTTTGGAGTTATATATGCTAAGGCTGCTGGGGGAGGATGACTGGAGAAATGTGCAAGAAAATGAGGTAACTTAATAACACACGATGTGTCTGACGTGCATGGCAAGCCAGATTTGATCCATGCAGTGACATTACCAGTGCCCTTTCACAGAGGTGAGGCCAGTACCATGTTCTGCTGTAGCTGGTCAATACAGCTTTTGTGCAAAGATACCAGCCAGTGCTGCTCCCAGGAAATTCACCTCGTGTGAAGGAAATTCCCCGCATGCTTCCTCCCCTCCAGCCTTCCTCTGCTTGGAGGGGAATTTCCATGCCTCTCCCTTATCTCTTGCCTATCCTATCTCCAAAGTGTGCTGGGGAAAAACAAGGTGTATTTGGAGCTCTGCAGAGTACTAGCTGCCTTTGGCAACCAGAGAGGCATACTGTGGTCTGGCCAAAGTCACAGCAGCTCTTTCATACCTCAAATTTGAGGAAACAGCCCTGTGCTCTTCAGCTAGAGTGTGTAAAGGATGTTTTCATGACAAATAACTTTGCAAATACATGCCGTTGTGGAAAGCAAAGCAATTAACTTGGCTGGTTATGAAGTCAGTTTGTTGTTCTGGTTAAGAGCTGGAGAGTTTTCAGCTGAAACTTTTTTAAGCTTTTAATTTCTTTAATCATTCTCAAAGCGTAGCATTTCAGAGCATCCCTTTTGAAATAAAACATGTGTTTTTAAAAATACTCAGACTTTCTTTGGGAACACTTGAGACTTTTCTGTTTCACACTACCTAATATTATTCATTCATCCCAAAAGAAAACTTTCACAATGTGCAGAAAAACCCCCACCTCCTGCCTTCCTAACTGGTTTTGAGACAATTCTCCTCCTTCCCTCCACTTCCTTTTCTATGTCACTCTCTTGGATCTGAGTAAGTAGAGTGTCTGGTATCTGGATCTGAGTAAGTAGAGTGTGGCTTGAATTTACTGAAGCAAACGTTCCAGAGTTTTGAAAAAAATAAAGGGAAGCAGTGTAGCAGAATGTCACTTGAAAAAGTAAACTTAGTAATAGTGCTGCACTTGGCAAGAGCAGATACTTAACATGCACTCAAAGCTCGTAGCAAATTAAAATTAGTGATAAACTACATGTATGTTTGGCAAAAGTGTATTTCTTAGAATCAAAATAAATTTCTCACTTCTTTAGTTACCCCAGGTTTCAGCTTATTTCCCATGTGTTCCTGACCTGAGAACATCCCACTAAAGTTACTCTTTTTAGCTCACTTTCTGAGTCTCATACCTCAGTACCCTGCTGAACCATTAAAGCTGGAAACAGTGCATAGGTCTTTGTTTCCATGAGCATGCTTACTAAATTCTTTAGAAATTTGTAAGCTGGTGTGTTTTGGAAAACTCCTCTCAGAAAAACTAGATTTTTTCACTGCTTTCCATTTTAGATTGATAATGACAGGAAATAGAAAAAAAAACATTTTATGGTGGTAGAGGTAATACCTTCTGCATTATTTTATATTGGAAAATATTTTGAATTTGTTTTACAGTGATGTGTCTTGTGCTGTGATATAGCTTTGTGTATTTATATATCCGTAATTCCTGGGCATGAATTTTATGTGGGAAGCAGTTATCTTATTGAATCTCATCTTGCTTAGGAGGGAACTGTGAAAGTCGTATGATCATGCAGTGTAACTTTTGTATATAACAGGTATGTACAGCATAACCACTGAATTTGAAGTATTGAATTGCAGTATTCGGTGCCTAACAGTTTATAAGACAGTTGTATTATTACTTCAGAGATTCACAGACTAGCTGTCCTCCTCCTCTCTGGTTATATTTAGTATAAAATTTATCTCTCCTAAGAAATATAAAGCAAACAGTGTCAAAATCCAAGCAAAACCAGGAAGAATTGATAGTACAAAAATAGCAAAAGTCATCTCAAGAGAAGCCTTCCCAGTGAATTGATTACAAATCTAAGATTAGCATTTAGAAAATGTTGGTTCTTGCATATCAATAATCTTACGCAGATGTACTGGGCCATGGAGTTACACTGTGGCAGTGTAGGCAGACATGTCTTGGGGAAACTGAAAGCACTTGCAGGTAAACCCTTATCACTGCATTAAATTCAACCTGCTAACTGTTGTGCATAGGTAATCATAGAGCCACACTTAGGCTGTCCTGTATTTGATTTCACTTCAGCTTCTGTGTAATCTTAAGGACCCGAGCAAGTAAAGCCATGATAGTAGCCTGCTCTTGAGGTGACCAAAATATGGTAAATGTCAGAAATCCACATCTGAAATAAGAGGTCACACGCTCTTTACCAAGCGCAGACGAAGAAAAAAGGCTCTTTGATGTGGCTGTAGTGTAGTATCAGCTTTGTCTGTAACAAGACCTTTGCGCTTCGAACTTGATTTGTGTATAAAAGGCTGTGCTGTTGGGTGGAAGGGCTGATACAGGCTTATCCTTCCTGTCTTCTCCACCCCCACCCGCCTTCTGCACCTCTCGGGTGATCTCTGTTTTGGCTGGCTTGAGTCTCAGCCAGCTAGTCCTCATCCCAGCCCAATCACCTAAACCCCTCAGATAATCCCATTCCAGTGCATAAACCAGAGCAGCCATAACAGCAGTAAACAATTGCATAGCAGCTGCTTATTGCAGACATACCCCCACTGGAGAGGCCAATGGACATCAAATGCTGCTGCCCAGAGAGCAGCACCTCAGGTGGCAAGGGATGCCTTACTGTCTCCCTCTGGTTCCCAGCACACAGAGCAGTTTCCATACCTACAGAGTTTAATACTTTGCTGAATGTATACCTCTTCTTAATATTAGCATTGCCCCTTATGCCACTGCTGCTCATACCTGTTTCTGTGCCTGGGGCAAGACCTACATAGAACATAAGGATCCCTCTTTCACGCCTTTCTCCTTCACAGCCCTCATTTGCCCTGGCATTTTCTCACTGTAAAGGTGTTCGTTTTGATATAACTGATCTGACAGCATAAGACAAGACAGTGCCCCTCTTGAGTCATAATTATTTACAAATTAGACTTCTATTCTTGGATATGTGAACATGGTAAATCTTCCAATGCTGTATTGTAGGCAGTGGATGCGGTAGGAAAATGGTAAAGGATGAAATAACTAAGTGGGGCATCTTAGCTGCCTTTCTGCTACACTTTTTTCACACTACCACTGTCTTTGAAGTACCTTTAAGTTTTTCTAAAAATGGGTTAGATATTCTGCTAGGTAAGAAACGTCTTGCCCATCATATTGCTGTAATTAATCGGTTACATGGATCATTGGTCCTCATACTTCAGCCATGAAATGGCGTTGGCTGGTTTGAGGAGAAATCCTCAGCTCCTGCTTAGGTACTGCATGTGTTAGGGTAGCCAGTCAGGGATGCGTATGATGAGGGTGTTCACTTCCTTCAGAATTCAGGCTGTCCATGAAGCTGGCAGAAGGTGGAATTTTGCAGTTAGTTAAGGACATGACTCAACTTGATTATTGAAAGTTAAAGGGGTCCCACACATTATCACAGCAGAATAGTCACTATCGCGGTGCATGCACTGGCATGTTTTCTCAGTGCAGAGACTTGGGGTGCAGGGAAGTTGCCCTAAGAGCTCTGCCTTCCCTGGACCCCGCTGCACCAAGAGCCAGAGCAGAGCAAAACAAGGCCTGAAGTTTGCACTTTCAAAGCCTGGGCTTCCAGTTAGGTTGCAGCGGTGTTTCAGCTGCCAAGTTACTCGTGCATGGCACAGGTGAACTGGTGGTAATAGCTATTTCTGCTGTCCCACTTCCTACCTCTCCATCCCAGAAAATGCTGATATTCCCAACTCTGCCTTCACTGGTGTATACAAATTGTTAGTGACTGGTTATGTAGTGTAACTACTAGCATGGCTGTGGTTGGTGAAAATGAATATATTTGGACTTGGGGAAGCAGCCAGAGCACCAAGGTGCCTGTTACGCTTTTGCCGTGGGGAGTACAAGAGTGAGAAGCGATGGGTGAGGTGTGCCTAAAGTCCCCTCCTCCCATCCCATGGATTCATGGGACAGAGCTAGAGTGCTAGGTAGGGCACTCTGCTCCTGGGCTGGAATGTTGTCACCTTTTATTAACCTTCTCTCATTTTTCAAAACTTACGCAGAGTATTTGCCAGGCCATAAAAAATACACTATGAGGAGTTGCCATATGTAATTGCAGCTGCCAGAATGAAAAAAGCTGTCTTTGTGAAGCTGGTGATAGAGTATTTAGAGGAGAGTGAGTTGCTTTGGGTTTTGATGTGATGTTTACACACTGCCTTACAAAACTCAGTGCAATGCCTGAGCTCCCAGTGTAAAGGAGTGAACATTCCGCTCTCTCAGGAGAGCCTTCAAACAGGGGTGTGTGAGTCAGAACTGCCGACTCGCAATGTCTGTGTTGCCCAGATTCCATCCCTCTCTGTGGCTGTGAGCAGAGGAACACAGGCCTCTCCCCTGTCATTTGCTCAGCAAATGGAGAGAGAAGATGCCAGTGGGAAAGGCAACCAGTGTGGTTCTTGCACTGGCATCTGGGCAGCAGGTGTGCTCCTAGTGACCGCCTGCCTGCAGCTGGGGCTGTGAGCTGTTGCAGATACTGAAACAGGACAGGCAGAGGGGTTTCAGAAAGCAGTCTCTTCATTTGTGTCCCCCAGACTCCACCTATCCCTGATAAGGTCTGTGTTAAGGAAAACAGGGCTGTTTATCAGGTCTCTGGTGTTACTTGCCAGCCAAGTAGCTGGGTTTTCACAAATGTTCCTCAGCAACACGGTAGTGTATGTTGAAGGATGTATGTTGCTTATTGTTTGTTTGTATTTAAATAAGGCCATTAAGGCCATTATTAATTGTAAAGGAGGTATTTAAATCAGGGTCATATCTCCTGGCAAATTAATCCACCATGTAATCCATTACTTTTAGCTATATGGTTTAATATCTTTGTGTGGTAAGGCATTAGCTGCATCACATGTTCATGCTGAAAATCAGTTTGGTCAGTTCTAGATCTGCTGTATAGGTACTCCAGATCACAGTTCATGTGAAGGACTGCCTCTCTAGGTATTGTCCTGGGAATTACTCCTCCATGCATCAGAAATCTGGCTTTTCTCTTACCTAGGTCAGGAACAAAAGAGGAGCTGATAGAAGTCGCTCATCACTGTTAGCCATGAAACAGCCATGACCTTGTTTGTTTTGAGCTAATTTTCGGATGAAGAAAGCATTGACATTTCTTTCCCCTTCTTTTAGATTGATGGGTGGAAGCAGTCCTTGGGATTTGGCTATTTTCAAAACAAAATATTTGACCTGAAAGGTAATATTTATAGCAGGCAGCTAATAGAAAACATACTTGCCCTCTCTCCATGTCTTGTGTATGTGTGTATGCGCACTTTGGGTTCCCTCCTGGGCCTGACCTCTGCCGCACTCAATGCAGCTTCATTGACTTCACCTTCTCTTCCCTTCTCCTGATAAATGAACCACTGGAAACAGCGGGGCTCGGTATGCGGGGAAGCAGGGTGCAGGAAGTTCATGGCAGTCCCGTGCCATTCTGATCCTCTGCAAATGTCCCTTCCTGCCGGAGTGATGGATGGTGTGGGGCTTCTGCGTCAGTCACTTGTGAACTCTGAAGGTCACCCGAGACAGCGTATTCTCCCTCTGGAAAAAGACCCTGCAGGGATGTTGATTTAGTGACATCTAGCAAGGACTGACCCTGTCAGTCAGTGCAGTAATGCTGGGAGCGGGGAATGGTGTTAGCATTGGGTCACTGGATCTAAAGCAGGAGGAAATGATAGCTGGCCTCTATAAAAGCCCTCCTCTGGGCTGCTGATTGGACCTGGCAGGTGGGAAGGGGCTATTTTGGAAGAGGTATCTGGCTGAAGGAGCAACTGCAGTCACAGCTCCCTTGCAGCAGCAAGTGCTTTGCTTTTAAGTGAGGACTGGGGAGTCCTCATCTGCTTGCAAACAAGCACTTTCTTTTTTTTTTTCTTCAAGGTAAAAATATCAGGGGAGCAGTAGGTCTCTAGGGAGCTTAAAAATGTCCATGTCGTTAGAAATCATGCCTGCAGTTTTTTGGGCTCTTGGTTCCTGTGAAGTTTGGATTTGAACAAATCTAATTTTCTAGTGTTTGGACCCCTGTGCATGTCAGTAAATCCGTCTTTGTTCAGTGAGGATTTGCTGTGATGAGGTGTGGCTCAGCGGGATTCAAGGTGAGCACAGGACAGGCAGTGAGGTGCCTGTGCCATTAAAATTAATAATAAGCAAAAGGAAACCAGTTGCAAAAGCAGCATTTGGAGTGAGGTGAAAAGAACCTGGGCTGAACCAAATACGTTTCTGATCTCCTTTTTCAGACTCTGCCTGAGATGCAGTGCTGGTGGCCTATTTACCGTCGAGGCATTTGTTATACTCTAGTCTGGCCATAGCTGCAGACTTCACCACATATTTGAAAACAGATTCTATTTTTTCCAGTCAAAATTGCTGATACACCAAACAGCAGTGACTTCACAACAGCTGGAGACCCAACACAAAAATCCTGCATTCCACAAACATCGCAGAGTTCCAGATTTTGTTTCAGCCATTATGAGTTCAGAAATAGAGATCATACCCTAAGCAAGTTGGAATTTGAGTGAATTTCAGCTGACTATTTAGTAAAGCTCTATTTAGACTGGGCTGTGATGAGGCTGGATTGCAGAGCTACAGGCTGCGATCAACACTCAGCAGGAGGTTATTTAGATTAAATACCAACTGTCTTGGAATGGTGGGAAAAGTTTCAGACAAAAGTTTTATTTACTGGGTTTTTGGACAAAGCTGTGGGATTGCAGTAATATTTTAGGAATTCTGCTGGACAGATAGTTTTCCTTCTTGAAGAAGTGTTCTTTGTGCATTGCAGTGTTCTTGAATTCAGCTACCTCCTTACGTATCCTCTGATGAATACAGTTCATATCCAATTTGCTCCCCTCCTTTATCTCCTTACTGTGAGAATGTAATCATCCTTTTGCTTTCTTTCAGTCTACATTTGTTTTTCTGCCAAGAGAAAAACAAGACAAGGGAGAAGCTTTTTTTAGGGGGGAGGGTGGAGGGGTAAGCATCACAATTTTCTCATTTTTCTTGAGATTTTTCTCCCTTTTCCCACTTTACTTTTCCATTTTTCATGCTGACCTTCCTTCTCACCTTTCCTTTTCTTGTGTTCTCTCTAAAGGATGGGCTCGCTCCTCCCTTCTCATCCACTCTTTTATTGTTGAAAATAAGAATCATGAATGATTGTTTTTTCCCCCTCATCATTTATCTACTTGTCCACACCTGTTTCTTTCACTTTGGTTTCCTTCAAGTTTCAGCATGCATTTTCTCTTGTTCTGCCTTTTGCTTTTCGTTTCTCCTCTGTGATTATGCCAGATCCCCTGGTCCCCCCTCTCCTTTCCAAGCTGCCAGCCCTAGGCTTGCTTCCTCCTGCCCAGCCCCAGCAGAGGACTTTGCAGCTTGGCTGAGCAGTCCCTGCTGCTGTTGCAGTGCCAGAGACAGACTCGTGCCTTTCCGTTTCTCCCGGCACAGTGGCATTCGGTTTGAACGCTAATGTGATTTGCATCGTTTTATTTTGGGGTCAGCCCTTTCAAAAACTAATGCGTGTAGGAAGAACCATAATGACTATGTTGCAATGTTAGGCTTGAACTGCATAAAAGAGAGTCCACTGACTTACTTTCAGAATGAGTGCACAGTGTATAAAAATCACAGAGAGAAAAAATGATACTCATGCAGTTAATGTCCCTGTAAACAGAATGAGTGATTCCATAAACAAATGTGGCAAGCGACTCCCTGAAATTAAGAAAAATGCATGTTTCCTGTAATACTGCTTCATGTTTATACACGGTGTCTTGTCTTTTTTTTGGCTCCATATAGAGAGCAATACGAAATACTGGAAATTATAGTTAGACTATTAAAGGTCTCCAGCCTTTCTCACTTATGCAAGTAAGTGAGATTTCCTGTTTCTCATTGTCACCTGACTGCCATGATGGAGGTATTTGGTACAACTGTTAATTTTATCTAAAAGTTATTTATTCTTTTTTTTTTTTTTCTGAGACTTTCTCAACTGCCACAAAATTTTCCTGAAATTAGTTTTACCAATTAGTGTATTCCTCTTGCCTCAGTTACTTTTCTTTGTATTGGAGCTTGGAAGTGCCAGGTGAGACCATGCCTCCCAAAAGAGTCAGTGAAGCTACGCAGTCCTTGTCTTGTCACACAGCAATGTGAAATAGGTCACAAAGGGCCTTGGCCGTGATGGGCTAGAAGCAGAGCTGCCCTCCAAAAACTACAGTCACGGGTGGGCACTGTACATCAGCAGGGAAGTGATTGGAAGGTGGAGGCCTTGCAGGCACCACCTCATCAAAAAGAGTCAAATGCTAGGGCAAAGCGAACTGGCCCCATGGCCAGTGCTTAGCAGATGGCTTGGAGGGAGACAGAAAGACTGAAATATTTTGTCTATAGAGGTGCAGTCTGAAAGGCTGATGTGTGAAGCATGGAACTGCTCTGCACAAGCTGAGGAAGCCCAGGTGACCTCAGCTGCCAGGCGAACCCACAGAGGTGCAGGACAAGGACAAGCTTGGCAGCTGGCATGCGCTCACTGTGTTAGGCAAAGAAAGTGATGCAGACTTTGTACAATGGAGGCACTTTACATTACTAATTTAAACAAAATTCAGCAATACAAAAATTATAAACTTCCGTAAAATAAAACTGAAAATACTGAGAGCCTTTGATCAGAATTTACTCAAGCTCAAACTGAAACTCTTATTTGATTTTCCAATGTCGCAGTGAAACCAAACACTCATTAAATCACTGTAACAGTATTTAATATCCTTAAGTAGTCTGCAGAAGTTTTTGTTTTCAGAAAATAATTTCACCAAAGGTACGTTTGTCATCTGAATTTTGCTAAGTAGGTTAATCAAATTGTAATTTAGTATCTGAACCACAAACACCTTGCAAAGCTCTCTGGTTTCGGGTCTTGCATACTAGTTACACTATTTCCATCCTGCCTAGCATAGAAATAATACTTTAAAGGTTATAGCTTTTAACCAGAAACCAGAAAAAAAAAATAGGTGAACGATCTCAAGATACACAGCACACTTTATAACAGTGTCTCCTGCAGACCCCTGTAGTGCTTAGACATAGACTATTTCTTCCTGCACCTGTCTCATACAAGCTTTTGGGGAGGCTCCCATACATAGACATTTTCATCTTCGCATCCTGATGATGAAGAAACTGAAAATACCCCTTCTATTTAGTTTGAAAATATGCCAACAGACATTGGGAAATTAATATTATTAAAAGGGACAAAATATGAGTGGGGGGAAAAAAAGCTTCACAGGTCCTCAGCTTGCACAGCACTCCAGTATCACAAGTGGTGGAAGTGCAAAATAGGTATCAGTGAGCTTCTCATGAGTTGTTTTCTACAGGGTAGAGGGAGTCACTGAACCTTAGCTGGTGGCATGGACTTACACAGCTTTCTCTTTCCAAGGTGCTTCCTTGCAGAAGCTGTGATCAAAATGTCAAACCTTCTCAGACAGTGCTAGATGACAGTGATTTAGGAATGATGCCTGGTGTCGGCCAAGCAGTAGCCACCACAGGAACTTGTACCGTGG
Organism: Cnemophilus loriae; assembly: GCA_013397755.1. NCBI lineage: Eukaryota > Metazoa > Chordata > Aves > Passeriformes > Corvidae > Cnemophilus > Cnemophilus loriae. The sequence continues at coordinate 3,030,417 of VZTF01008130.1, forward strand.
CAGCTCTGGCTTCTAAGTAGTTGAATCCACATTTTCAGGACATCCCTTTAGAAGTGCAGTTAGTGCATCTCTGCTTGAAAATGTTTAAATAAAATTTTAAAGTAGTTTGGGATTTTTCTTCGCAGGCTCTGTGAGCACTCCTCCATGTGTCCCATCAAAATTCCCAGTGAGGAAGGCTCCTTTAGGATGTGTGCTCTTCTACTGTTGTAACATCTCTGTGTTCCAGAGAATTCAGCATAAAACTATAATTCATGTGATTATTAAAGCAGACAAGCAGCATCTCAAAATTCGAGTACACAGCTCAGTTGCTAAAATGATTGCACATCAGCAATAAAAAAAATTATTACACAATAAATTTGTCTTTTGCTAATCTAAAGAGAAACATGCTTGTTCTTCATATAAACAAGCAACTGTAGTTACCTTCCTATTTTGGATTTCATCAGTACATCACACAGTTTATTTTCCAAAATCTAATAAAACAGATGGGAAAAATTCTTTGAAACTCATTAAATGAATCCTAATATATATAATTTAAAATGTGGTTTCCCTGTTTCTACAAGCTGTTTGCATGCCATGCTGTACTACTGGTCTAGCATCTCCTAGATGAGGAAAAAGTGATGAATAACAAAGCTGCAGTTTTCCCTAGTGTAGGGGTGGCTGCCCAAGCAGAGATTTCTGACAGCCCAAAGAGAATTCCTGAGAAGGCATAAGACAAATATTTATTGTAGTAGCCTGTAAGTCCAAATAATAATTCTTCAAGTTGAATGCAGGGGTCCTAAATCACAGCTTAATAGCAATTCCTAGAAGGATGTTTTACATCTCAGCTGAAAATAAAATATCAAAATTTTCTTTTATGTCAGTTTCTGCAAATAATGTATTCAGGTTGTGTCTGTGTCCTCTCTTACAAATTTGGTCCTATATTCTGGCTGAAAAAATGGCAAAATTGAAATTGGGAATAGTACAACTTGGCCATGTATTGAGATCATGGATTTTATTTTCAATCACAAAATTTTGAGGCAAGATCATGAATTAATGTAAATTTTTAAGCCATCACCAATTTCACAGCACATACAAAAATCACACAAAGTTGATTTATAGCTTATCAATTGCAACATTATCAGGAAGATGTTATGTGGACCTGAATTTGTTTTGTTCATTCACAGTAGGTCTTGAACAACAGCCTCCACCATTAAGGTCATAAAAATAAGATACACATTTCTCTGTCACTGTTAATTTGATACTGAACTGTGAGAGATTTATGAAAGAACTTATGTGTGAGAATCATTATTTCTAGACAAGGTACTGCAGGAAATATCTGAGAAATGGTATGGGGTTAGCACACTTAGGACAAAAGGAAAAAGTATAGGTTCAATCTGTTGCACGTATAAAGCATTATTTTCTTCTCTTTTTTTTCCATCTAGATGAATATATTGTGTTTAGATGATGGGAGATATCAGTAAGGCCCCAGTACTGCAAGCCTTCAGTAGGATTGCCCATGGCAGCAAAGCAAAGTATACTCATTTGTCAGGCAATTTAGAGAGATAGTAGGATTCATAACCGAGTGTTTTGTTTGTTTACTTGCTCATAAATGGTTTATTTTGGGCTGATTTTAGGTTGGCTGTGTGCAGAGGGCATCAAGCCATGTTCTGAGGCAGTTCTGCTTTGTTACAGTTGGAAAAAAATGGTTTGGATTATGGTTTTCCCTCAAATTATTGGCAGGAACAAATGGTGTTTGATTTATCTTGCTTTTCATTAGCATAATGATCAATGATAGGGCAATGCCTGAATTAGCTTGGAAATCACACAACTGTTTTTATTTGACCTGATTTCTACATTTGGATGAGTTTCCTTTTCCTGCATGTAAATATCCATAAAAACATGTTGAAAATTTCAGGTCTCACCTAGTTATTCACTTTGTTGTGGCTACTGCTATCTTTATGAGTTTGATTCTCAAACACTTATGTACCGATGTTCCACTTGATGGCTTGTTAACACACATTGTTCAAATAAAACCTCCTCCCTTTCATCTGATTTAATGTAATATTCTTCTTGAAGAATCACAGAAATAAGAGATAGAAAAGTAAACGTGTGCAAATTTTTCACTTGTATAAGACTGTTCTCCAATTCCTGACTCTCATCTAATGTTTATTAATTGCCAGATGTCTGCTAGTTAATAGATGGCCCGACACCACACCTTATTTAGGTAGAAGGCTTTCTGTGCCTTTGAAGCTCAGGCAGTTAGTCATGTTATTATCATCCACAGAACACTGTTTTTCCTATGGAAAGACTGGTAGCTGCACTGTTTATAAGCTGGCTACTAAGAAGGCGTAAAACCCCATACAGTTCTGACTGTTCCTCTACATGGAAAGTACAAAATAATTTAAGAACTGTGTTTCTCTTTTTTACTCAGGCAATGTTCCGAGTAAGATTTCAGCAGAACTGCTTTTGTGATGCAGCAAAAAAAAAACCCAGACCTGTCCAAGGACTTCACTATCTGTCCTCTTTGTCTTTCTCTCTTTTTACATCTTGCAAACAGACATTGCCGTTACCCAAATTAACCTCTTCTGAGTTTTTCTTTTTTCCCCTGGTATTTGGATCAGGCTTCTCTCTGGGTGGGGCGAAAAGTGAACTCTCCTAACATACAGTACAAATTAGGTCTTTTTAAAAACAAAGACTTCTCTTAAGAATAGCTGTATTTTATTTCTGACAAAAGAAAGGAAAACACAAGTGTGCTCAGTAAATCAAGAAGTCAAATGTGTGTAATCTGATGCCAAGTGTAAACATGTATGGACTTTACAAGGCTTGCCGACACTAGATGCTCAGATTTTCTTTCATTTGAAAAAGTGCTTTTGAGTATTCACAGTAGTGCTTGCGAGAGGCAGTCAAAATCACAAAGTGAATAAGAGCAGGTCTATGCAACAGCTTTTGTTGAATCGAGACACTTTTAGTTTTTTTATGAACACATTATTTTCTACTTGGAGTAGCTAATGTAAATGTGGTAGATCTAGCTAGCTGCATATGCAGCGGGACTTTTTGGCCTGGCTTTTTGGCAGAAAGTTTGTTAAGTGAATACTATAGAAAGCTGCAAAAGAGTCAAAATATAGTCCCTCACATACTAGCAAAACAGTTTGATTTCAGTGGAGGTTAAATATATAACTACCTCAGGATATTGAGGATAAAGACCATCTGAATATCCTTCCAGCACTGAAGGGCCTGAATACGTTTCTGTGTCCACTGACAGAAAAACGGAGTGCAGAAGTTAGGGCTTTAATTAATAAAGATGTTGTCATGTCTTCACTGCTATTCTATCAGGCTGCTGCTGTAACAAATCATGGTAATACTCCATCTGTGCAGAAGTACTGCTGTAAAACTAAAATTTTCAGGCTGCTCAACATTTGTACTGAATGTTTCAAGCTGTGTTAATTATATATCTGTAAGCACTCTGGTACTGGTGTTAGTTGGGTAGATCCCAGAGGTCTGCCAAGAATTTTTTCACATAATTTTAATATTAACAGTATTTTTGTAGCTGGGTATTTACTTTAAACATATCACAAGGGTTTCCAAGCACTAAAAAAATTGTGTTTGCAGCTAGTGAGTGAGTGGGACTTCTGTTCTTTAGCCATATCTCTAATTACACCCCATGACTGGGAGAATGTGTGTTTAATTTTTGCTTCTTCATGATTTAGAGCAGTTACTGGATTGCTTTGCAGGGAGGCAAATGTAATGACTTTAGCCCTTTACATTTCTTCTGAGGATGGTGAGGCATGTGGTGGTCTTTATTTCTAGTAAAGAGAGAGATACTGACAAAAATGCAGTTTTTCAGTGCTGAGAGACAGCATGCCCCAGAGTGGATGCTCTGGACCTCCCAGCACACAGGGAAAGTGAAAGATTGGGGGGATGTTACATCACCTCTCTTCCTCCCCTCCCTCACTTGGTGTTGGCTGAGGACTTGTTCAGCTACCACGCGAGCTCCGGCAACTGTAGCACCACTCCAACCTAAGACATTCAGCACTTCTGAAAAATTTGGCACCAGAAGCCAACTGGAGGAATGCATGACTTGCAGCTCTGGAGAAGTATGGTGCCCAGGGAGCTGCACTGGTATTTCAGGATCACCACACTAAGCCAATGCCGCTAGTGTGGGCATTCCCTACATAGGCCTGCAGGCAGAAAGGACAGCAAGATGCTGGGTTCACCCCACCTGGGAGTCACCCTGTGGCAGGCAAACTCCCACCTGTCCCTCTCTGGACACATGAAGCAAATGTAGTACTAGCCAAGTCCCCAGCCCTAAAAATCTCTCAGAAGCGCAGTGAAACTAATTCCCTCTCCGTAACCATTCAGTAGGTTGTGGTTGCTCCTCAGGAAAGACTGACAGGAAGGTAAGGGAAGAGAAGGGATGGTGTGCTGCTGCCTGCCTTGCCTGTGACATCAAATCTGAGGGGCACCTTCCAAAGAAGGATCTAGAAACGCCTAGATGGATTCATACAGTGCTTTTCGTTCCCTCTCGCCCTCTGCCAAGCTTTTTCCATGTAAAATAACAGAGAACTGGCTCCTCAAAGTCACTTGGATGAATATAAACTCTTGAAAGTGTCACGTAGCCCTTGGAATAATTCCAAAAAAATCCCAGCTTATTTGGAAAAACTGTTCCTTGAAAGAAATGCACAAACACTGGTCTGGATCCAAAGCCATGAAATCAACAGAGAGACTCTCATTACAGACTGCTTTGGATCTGACTGACCCACTGGTGGCCATGACCAGAACAATGGTCTGTTACAATAAATAATTTTTGGATTCACATTCTCCTGATACCTGCAAAGTCTTGGTAAGAGTAGAAAGAAAAGAACAACCTTCCAGTGAAATCTCCTCCTCTTTTCCCAGCTCTTTGAAACTATAGTTTATGACTCTTGTTCTAGTTTGAATGCAGTACCTTTTCTTCTCTCTTTTTACAAAGATTAGAGATATATGTAATCATTTAGAATGAAGAGTGACTTAGCTGTGCCAAGGACTTGCTTTTAATTTCATTTTCTGTTTGTTTCTCTTAACTGCTCAGTTCTTTTGATTATTTGAATCATCCTAGGTATTTTAAGTACCCATCAGACAGAAGAAGAGAGAGAGAGAACAGCAGGGACTCAAAAAAAAATTAGAATATAGTCCTAATTAATGTTCTATACCTTGAGTTCTTCAATGTGCTTTTGCATAGCAGAAGCTTGAAACTGCATATTTGTGAGTGTCATTTGCTTTGCATTCATTTTTTTTATCATTTGGGTTTGGGTTTTTTTACCGTTAACAGCAGACACAGTGCACTTGCTTTGTCAGAAAACCACAGGCTTCACTAGAAGCGAGTTGCTAAATGCAGTGGAGAGCAAAGCATTGGTCTAGAGGCTGGAGAAGGGAGTTTATTATGTCTTAGGGTATTATGACAAAATATTTTACCTACAAAAAAGCCAAGAAAAAAATCTAAAACAGTTCAGAGAATTTGGGGGGTTTAGATTATCACTTGTAATATTATCAAACTCTAGCTTTCAAGAACTGTAAGTCAGGTCATGAAGTTGTCTTAAAAATCACAGGTTATGAAAACAGTATTTTGAGTTCTGGGCTTGGTGCTAATAGATTTCAGTTTCAGGCTTTTCTTTGTCACCAAGACTAGACACTTAATTTCTTTCTTTCACGACAGTTGAGATTCCCACAAAATCACTTTTTATTTTAAATACAAGGCTTTAAAAAAAGCCTATCTTGTAAGATTCACAGCTGAATTCCAAAGAGCTCACAGCACGAGTCTTGCATGAAGTACAAGCTGATGGTAGATAAGCAGGTTTTCCAAACTTACTCTAATAAATACATTCTGTTCCTCACCTCCTCTGATACATACCATCTTAACATCCTTAAATATTGTGCTCATAAACACCTAAGGAGCACCTGCTACCCTTAACTGTACAGAATGGTCTCTACTGTGCCTGCTGTGGCAGAGGATCTCCATTTCCGAGGTCAGATTGGCAGCTCCGGGTGTGTCCTCTTCTCTCCTTTGTACTGGGAAAAGAGAAAGCAGGGGGCAGAAGGGTGCAAAGTGGCCCTGTCTGTCTCTCTAATTAGCAATGTTAATTAGTTGCCTTTTCCCAGAAGCCATGTAGATGATGGAGGGGTGACAGTGGTAATAGGTTTTCCTATTGCCAAGTCTGGAAATTGAATAGATACTCAATTTTTTCATGGGCAGTAGTGCATCTGAGAAATTGATGCACTGGCAGAAAAGAAGCACTGGATGCTCTAGTGGACTTCACTGACTGACCTGCTGGGATTAAAAGTATGGCTATATCATCTTGAAGTGTTTCAGAGTGATGAATCAAAGTGCACTCTTCTTTAAGACTCACAGTGAAGACAGTAATGTTCTGGAAACAGGACCACATTCACAAATAAACTCTAAAGGCTTCTGTCTTGGTCCAAACTTTGGGACTTGTGATAGCAGGATCTCACAAACAGGCTCTGCTTGCTCATTCTGGAGGAAGTAAGAACACAGAAGAGAAAATGTGATCCATATTTCTGCCCTTAATTTTGAAAAGCAATGACTGTTTCAAGGAGAAAAGAATTATAGCTGGGGTTGGAATATCTGGGATGGGATGAGGTTTTCTTACTGAGTCCCAAGTGGAAGAAGTTTGGCAGTCCTGAGGACTACACACAGAGGTGATCTGAATGGTGGGGCTATGCACTCTTTCATCCATCAGTTTTTGTAGCTGGAGCAGGACAATAGCACAGCCCTGTGCAAAGGGGACATACTAATTCCTGATTTTGCTCATTAATACATTTTAACAGCTCCTTTTTCTGAGTGCATGAGACCGAGTGATCAAAAAGTCCCCAAGATGGGTACTGATGTATGTGAAGTAAAAAGCTTCTTAGTCCCCTTTGACTGAGAAAATCCATACTTGGCCCCACTTGTGCAAGTTACTGCCTCTGGTTTGAAAAAAACATTTGAAGCACTGTGCTTTGGTTTGGTTTGGTTGGTTTTGGCTTGTTTTTATTTGCTTTTTAAAAAATTTTTCTGGTGGGTGGGTGTTTACATTTTTGGCAAGGCCTTGTTAATGCTGAATGTCCAAAGTGTCCATGCTGTCATACTCAAAAGTTTGTGGTTTCTTTAATACTCTGCATTCCTGAAAATACATAATTATTCACTTTCTGACTTTGTAATGGAACAGTATTATGTGTGTGTATGTATATCTATAGATAGATAGATAGATGTAGATGTAGATGTCTTCACTTACAGTAAATGTGGAAATAGGGAAGACCTGAGAAGGATAAACAGAGAGTCAAAGTGAATCTCAGAGGAGATAAGTGGTGAAAATGGGTAAACAGAAAACTCCACTTCTGTGGGAAAACATGGAGGAGCTAAACCACAAACAGGAGAGGAAACAGCCAAATCTAAACAAGGAATTCAGCAGCAAGCTGCAGCAAAAGTGATTTTAAAGAACAGAGTGTTCACAACAGATACGCGTCACTGCTGAAGATGAAGTATGTGAGCCCTACTTTCCTGCTTCCCCATCCCCAGTACCTCCACGGAAAGCTCAGCCTCTCCTGTCCACCTTATTTGTTCAGTAGTGGACTTCATACGATTGATTCAGTTCTCATTAAACTGATTTACTGGTCTTGCTGGCTCTGCTCAGCTTCAGTTTATTCCTACTTTGTTTAAAATTCGGGAAGTGCTGGGGGAGGGGACAGGACACTAATGGCCGTTCTCGTGTAAGTGGAGTGGTAGCTGATTTATTGCAAAGGTTATAAAGGAAAAGAATTAAGTGTGTTCCATTCTACTTGGCAAAGCCATCCTGCACAATGTCCAACAAAACCCTGAGAGCGCTGGTTTGTACCAAAAAAAAAAAAGGAAAAAAAAAGGGAGGAGGGGTGTGCGTGTGTGTGGAAGGGGGATGCTCCACCAAGATGTGCTCTTCTTCTTTTGAGCATTAATTAAGACTGTAAATCACGCGCAACATGAAACAACTGTATTTGATGGAACATGGACAGTTCTGGAGTTCTGCTGTGCTTGCGCCATCAGTTTGAATACCTACACTGAAACACTAATGGGAGAGCAAACTTCAAAGAGAAATTCTGGCACGAAGAAGCAGTCTGCAGGATCATTACATGGATAAAGTTGTAAAATAGACTCCTCCGTGCAAACTGGGAAGGAGGTGGAATGAAAGTTTGAGAGGTTTATAGGAACTCAGGCTTGTTTTCCTTTCATGCACAAAGTCAGTCCCACATTAATTTGGTCTCATCTTGAAATAGGCTTGTGTACTAGTGTTTTGAATAAAAGGGGAGATAGAAGGGTGACAGCAGAAAAAAAAATGTAATTGAATAATGAAAAACTCTGTTAATACTCTTTAAAGCTAATTTTCCTTTTCTAATTAATAGTTGAGGGAGTTGTCACATCATAAGTAGTTGTGGGTCACGTTCCCCATATTTATAGAATTCAAAGCCTAAATTTGTTACGATCACATAGTTTTATCTTCAGCAGAACATCAGTAATAGAAATTCACACAGTAATTCCTGCACAGTTGTCATGTCCTAAATGAATGTGCTGAAGCTTATTTTTAGGAAGCCATTTAATCTTGTTTTAAAAGCATTAAGTAATAGACAACCCCCTGTGTCAGGTTGTTCACTTTATTATCTATTTAAAATAAAATTTAATATTTAAAATTCATTTCTCTTTGACTTCATCTAGTTACAATTTCTTGCTATTGTGTCTGTACTGGGCTGCAGTGGAGCTGCTCTAGTGTAGTTGAGATGATTTTCACCCATTGTGGAATATAGTCCATTTGTTCCTCATTTTCCTTTGGTGGATGGACTGGATGCAAGTAACATTTTGAAGAAAAATGTTCTATCCTTAATAGTTAATTCACAAGCAACTTACTTCCCAGCACAACATTTTTATGTAATTATAAGCAGACTTCTGTCCAGCTACTTGTCCAGGATTCCACAGAGCGTTTTCAGTTTGCCAAATGTGGTTTGAGATGCAATTAATAACATGGTGGATTCCAGAACTGCTGATGAGGTTAATTTTCCTTCTTGTAGAATATGATACTGTAATAGAGATGTTCTCTTTAGGTGCGTGAGATGGAAAAAAAAATTGTAAAGAATAACTTGGAAAAAGAAAATTATCTGGAGTTACATATATTTAGGAATCAGGAGCCCTGTTTGCAGCAATAGTTCCCATGTTTACCACAGACCTGCTTCTTCCACTGACCCTATTAATTTTATGCTATCGAAAGATAACCCTCTGATGTTATGTTACTATTCTGGAGACTGTTCATTAATATATTGTCTATATATTGTCTATATTCATTAATATATTAGTCTATATTAAATTTCTATATTTACAGACTATAGATCTAGATATAGTCTGTCTAAATTTCTATATTTACATGTAGTATAAATGGCTATGCAATAAGCAGGGAAAAGGAATTTGTTGTATTACAGGAATGTGCATGCTAGAGGGTTTATGGAATGAGGGTGCCTTAAACCAAAGGTAGGGTTCAGAGTCATTGGACTTGTCATAACTTGCAGAAAGAGACAAATTACTTGTACGCTATTTAGGCTGTAAAGGAAAGTACTTCAAGTTAAGCACAGTGTATCCACTACGTTGCCACTGTACTGGTACTTCAAAACAGTACCTCTCCTTCCCTTAATGACGGAAAAAAACACATTAACTGACTTTCTATGACATTTAAGACAGCATCTTTTTTCTTCACTGGGAAGCGGGATTGTGCTGGCTTAGCCAACAGTGCCTTTCAAAGGCACTCAGATGGTCTTGGACGCGAACAAATGTATGCTGTTTGCTAAGAAGGGTTGCACCATAGCATGGTCACGTGTTTGGAAAGGCTTACACTTGCATGTAAGGCTTACGCTTGCATGTCCAAATGTAAATAAAGGGTGCATAGTCTTGAACTGTACCTATGCTGGAAAAAAAGTCGTGTCAGAAAGTCTGGGATAACAGTAGATTCCTCTGTTACTTCTCCACTGTTCTCTGTCAACCAAAAAAAAAAAAAGAAACACAGCACGAATGAACCCAGTGTTAATAATTATTTTTTAAGAAAGATATTTCAGTCTTGTATAGAATTTCATACAAAAGGAAAAGGCACATTCTCAACTTGCCACTGATTTCCATGGACCTAATCCAGTGTTTCTTACACCCAGCCAGAGTGGCTGCATTCAGTTGCTAAGGATATTGTGTGCAGCCACCACACATCCGTTGTCTTTCGGGCACTGCTGTGGCTGGTTTAGATCAGCTGTGACTAAATAGGTGGTCACAGGAAAACCACGCATTAAAAACTTCGGACCTGAAATGATTGGCAGATGCAAGGATCTGTCCTAGGCTCCTTAGAACAAGCACACTATAACCTTGGTTCCCTAGTTGCCCTGGTGTATGTATTCCTATCAATTCTTGTATCGTCTGGGAAGAATACCCAGCTCAGGGTTTAATTTTAATTCACAGATAATTTCCATGTATGGGAAAGACTCAAACATTTCTGAATAAGAGCTGATAAAGGGAAGCAAGAGCCAAGGTTGATGCTGAGCTTATCCATTTCTTATTGACATCAGATCAAGATCCAGTGTGTTCCTGGGAAACACACTCCATGCAAATGAGGTCCACAGAGTTACCAGCCAAGTGAAACACACAGGCTAGTGCTATGTAAATGAACAGGCTTTCTGCCCATGCTGGCTGAATCTGTGATAGCAGCACAGCCGAGCAAATGCCCTTCAACACCATTTGTTACCAAAGTGGTTGCTGTTCCACAGTCTGTACACCCAAGTAAGCGTGCTTTGTGTCTCATCTTGTGGCAAGCACGTTGACTTGGAAGAGAGAACATCGAAACTAAATTTCATGGCTGGCCTTTGCCTCCAGCATGACTCTGGGCAGGAAGTGGGGGTGGCATGTTTTTCACCCATTTTCGCATGCCAGAGTTTGAGTCAGTTCTCTCAAAGCTTCCTTTACTGTCCGTGGAGAAAACCAGCCAACACTTACAACATATTTATCAATCTCTTTCAGACATCAGCAACAGAGAAGTTTACATTTAGTCAGATGCAACTGACACTTAGCACCAGACTTTAAAGTGTCTTGAGATGTCTGATGACGCAGATGGACACACAGTGGGTATATCAAAAGATGGTGATCACTCTAGGCTATTCTTTTTTCCCTGAGGAGACAAAACACCTTTAACAATCAGTCTCTGAGCTGCTGGGATAGTGATGCTTGCCTACTGGGCACGGGAGCCTTAGGTGCTGGATATCTGCACTGCAGTGGTGGGGAGGGTTGCTAGCAGCTTTGGCCTGACTCATCCAGCATTCTTTTGGACAATACCTGGGCACAGCTGGGGTGTTAAAGATAGACCAGGTGTCTGTTGCCATTGCCATAGGTGACTTGCATGCAGCCGTGTGAAGGAGTCTGAGTGGTGCTGGTACGTGTGACATAGGCCCTCCTGGATGAGTAGTCTGTAGTGCCGTAAAATGCTTGCAGCCCTGTCTGTAGCCTGTGTGTCTCTGCTCCTTGTTTATTAAATCACGGCCATAGTGTTCTCTGCCTTGGAACTGTTTATGAGAGTAAGTTAAAACTCGTGGAAGAGTTCCCAGACAGGGTAGTATACAGCCAGAGTAGTTCCTTGGTCCATTTTGCTCACAGCTGTACAAATCCTTGTGTCTTAATCACTGGAGAAGACTGGGTTGGGGGAAGGTAAATATGTAAGCAGGTAGAAAGAGGGAGGTGGCAGCAACGGCTTTAAACCAGCATTGCTGCTAGAAACTTGTTCTTCAAATGACCCCCTGTCGACTTCACCTGCCAATCCATGGTCGTTTGAATAGTTCAGTGTATTGGCTTCAGGGAGCCCCAGAACAAAGACTTTCCTTAAAAAACTCAGACCTTACTCAGATAAAACTCCCACTCACGCCCCAGGGAGTTTTGCATGACGAAGGATTACAGGATGGTGTCTCAGCTTTGTTGTGTGTACTGCCTGTAGCTGCTTTTTAGTTTTGCAGATGAGTAAAGGCTGTGCCCGTTTACAAGAAAACTTGATTTCCATTTGCTCCCGCTCAGTTTGCTAAAAACTTTATCATCCTCTTTATAAACTAGAGATGGGGCTTTTGAGGAACTTAAAAGTGAGGAGGAAGGGGACCCACTGGAAGGAGGTGCCTTGGGAGAATGTGGGGAAGGAGAGGGTTTTGAGGATCTTAGCAGGCAGACAGGCAGTGGCATCTGAGATTTTTAAGTTGCCCACACTTCCCAATGTGAGCCCCAAGATTTCAGGGGTGAGGAGCTGCTCAGCCCTGGCAGGACTGCTGTTAAGCCCGAGCTCAGCTGGTGAGTCTGTTCAGTTTTTGGGGATCCTGAGGTGTTTTTTACCCCTCCTCCTGTGTGACAGGTATGCTGCATCATGCCTTTAGTTTCTCTGATTCTGCGATTACTCATTGTTATTTTGTGTGAGCAAAGCCGGCAGGTGTTACAATACCTTCCCCGTCAGCATGTCCTGCAGTTTCTGTTTCCTTGGATGAAACAGGAAAGCAGTCACTTTAGGGCCAGAGAACTGGGCCTCATTTCGTCAGCTGGAAGGTGACTAGTTAAAATCTAACTAGCAGTCTCATACCCAGTGCCTGACAGAAACAGTCTCTGAAGACTATTAAGAAAATAAAAATTCCCTGCTCTGTCATATAATGGAAATGAGTATACTTCAACAGCCATCCCCTCTAATCTGTTAGCCAGCCCTTAGCAGCTTACCAAGCCTGTATTTAACCTATTTCTCTAATGGCAATTAAGAAATGTTTTCATTTCCCAGGGAGAGGATTGCCAATGAAATCCCCCTCTCCCCCCCAGTCCCTATCCTGTGGCTCCGTTCTCTCCCTCCTCTTCCCCACACCCCAGCTCCTTCTTCCTTAGCCCAAGGCATCCAAAGCATTCCCCGTGTGTTTGGGTAGCATGCAGTGAGGAAGAAATGATTAAGCAGCTGAATGTTTGAAATCCAGCTAAATGCACCGATTATTATCTGCTTAGGGCTTTCTTATCTCGAACTGTGTGGTGCTTAATGGTAGGCCCATTGTTTTCAGCTCAAAGGTATTAATGAAGGAATCAGGGCAGCAGGCTGATGTCATAGGTGGCTGAAAGGTGACTTGTGCACTGATTTCCCTTACTCCACCCCTTCACAAGTCCCTTCCAACTAGTTCAGAAGTAGAGTTAGTATTTTTAGCGTGGAGGGGAAAAAAAAAAAAAGCAGCAAGCAGCCGAGGTTGCATTTGTGTGTCTGGTAAAAGGATTGCAGAGGCTCCTAAATATCCTGCTTAAGATGTACTCTCTGAGCTTCTGCTCTACTTTCTCACTTCATAAAGACTCTGAACTGTTGGCGCAGGTCTCAGCGTGAAAGCGGCCAGCCGGCCCTTGTTCACACCTGCCCTAGGCACTGATCAGCAGACCACACTTGATGTCCTGACCTATATCCAAGGTGAGGTTTCCACTTAGTGTTTTCCACTCGAAGAAAGAGCTGTGTAAGCAGCTGCCACCAAGGATGGCTTCTTGAGGTGGATGAAGCCCTCAAGATGATGCACAGTTTAAGGAAGAGCTTTTGTAGTCAAGTTATCAGCTGTACTTTTTGTCACTTCCTGAGTTAAATTCTTTTTTCTTTTTTCCAAATGTACATAGTTATTAGATGCAAAGTGGTCTATGTTGTGTGAAGAGTGACTCTTCTCTCTGAGGTGAGGTATTGTGAGTGTATTCAGTTTTCTATCACACAACACAAGCAGGGAAAGAGGTGAAGATTCAGAATAGATTAGATTTCATTGTCATTGTTTGTATTTTAATCATACACTGTTATTTCTGTAATTCTTTTTTGTATCAGATTTAATTTGGTATTCCTTCCCTTTTTGTCATCGACATGAAAAACATGCTTCTTTCTTTGACTTAAAAGTAGTGCTCTACATGGTAGGACTTTGGCATCACACTCCTGAAAAAATGCTAAAATTTCTTCAAAGTTTTTTTTATGGACCCACCTAAGAATTCGAGGAAAGATGTGTTACCAGAAACTGACTTGTGGAGCTTTTGTGATTGTTGAGACAATAAAAGAAAAACAGCTTTTAAATAGTTGTGTCATAAGGTAGCAAGTAAAGAGTTCTTGTTTCCATACATATCCAAGGAGGTCTCAGACTAGAATAAAAAATAATGCACTTTCTTTTTTCATTTTAATGAGACGATATTTTTTGTGTAATATGTAAGTTAATTGGTAGTTAATCAGGGTCTTTGTGGCTACAGCTGTAACGTCTTTGCTGGCATGGGATTCATAAGATAGGATTTCTGTCTTACCTAAACAAGTGAGTGAAGAGCTTAATCCTTTCATATTTTTCACCGGTTTTGTTTGTTTTTCTCAATTTCAGTTTAGTTTTGGTTTGATGAACATGCTTTCACTGTTCACTGGAGTATTTTGTGCCTGTCGAAGGAGCTGTCTAAATAGTCCACTAGCAAAGACTAGAAAGTCAAAAGAGAAATCAGAGGAGAAAGAGTGACACTGAATACCCACACATGCATCAAAGCCAGCTGCTATCTTGAATAAGATTTACTTAACAGGAAACCATCAAACATGAAAATGCTCCCTTCACTTTTTTTTCCAGTGAGAAAAAGAACTCCAGAGCAGTAGATTGACTTTGGGGTTGTTGTTTTTTTTTTTTTTTCATTTTGACTTCTAGGTCACGGTTGGGATTGGTTTGTGTAGGGTTTTTTTGGTTTGTTTGGGGTTTTTTGGGAGTAGAAGGGTTGAGTGAACTGACCGGCAGTTCCAGTCCTGTCCTGTCCCATCCCCTCCTGTCCCCCTCCCTGTTTCTGTAGGTTCAGCAGTAAAAACCTATTGAAATGTGAGATTACCAAACTGAAGCAATCAGTCTGAAATGATTAAGGAAGGTGACTGTTCTTTTCTTCAGATGACCAAAAGTCATCTTGTCCAGAGTTCCTTATCTTCAAGGTGCTATTTCACAACAGTTTCTGTCTTTCTAAGTATGTATTTCCTGTTAAAATGTGAAGACTTTACATTGTAGGTAAGTTTGTATGTACAAACTATCACCAGCAGTTTAAAAAATTGGTGTCTGTCTTTCTTTTGAAATTATGTTGAATTTTTTAAAAGGAAAAAGTGTTTGTTTATTTCTTCAGTAATTTAGGAGATTATCTGTCAAGCCTAGGGTGAAATTTTGTTTGCTGAACTTATCTTAAACCTCAAGAGGGGAGGAAGGTTCCGTTTAAAGGTCAAAGCATTTCAAGATTTCAATTCAGTATATTTTTTACCTTTAAAGTTTTCCCTTACTCCACCCAGACCTCGGACCTTAGAAGGTTTTCAGATGCCTTACACATGTTCATCTTGTATTAAAATTTTTGAAATAGCTCTACATAAAATGCCAGAATAGTTAAATATTCACATACATACTATTATCCTCTACTGTGCACCAACACTTCTCTGGTGAGAAATTCAGTGTTTGAGGTTGGAGGAAAATACTGGAGCTGACAAAATTCAGATGCTAATGATAATTAATTTATGTAGTGGCAAAGATAGGTACACTGCCAGGTGCTTTACAGGCAGATAAGATCTGGTTTCTGCTTCAGTGAGTTTACAGTCTGAGGCCCCGGTTTTGCAAATAGTTATGCACATGAGTTATGCCACTGAATGCAGTGACACTACTCATGTATGTGAAGTTACTCACCTGTAGTGAGCTATCTGTGTACAGTTTCAGCTGCATCAGCTCTTCAATTGATTGTGAGGTGAGTCAGTAATTGTTCAGGCTGATAATTGTAGTTATTTAATAAGCTCTGCAAGTCAGAAGTTAACGAAAAAAATACAGGAGTCACCTTTCCGCAAGGGAATTTAAAACTCAGGTTTTCCTGGGAAGTTTTTCAGGCGGCAAACAGTCCACATTAGATCTGGCATTTTCGTGTCACACTGGCTTAAATTATGTCTATTTGCCTACAAATCAGAGGAGAAAAAAAAAATCACCCGATAATTGGAAGGGAAAAGTGTTATTCCTGTTCCTCATTTGTCGTGATGCTGATCTTGGGGCCACGGTAAGAGTGTTTCCAGTGAGATTACTTTCAAGTCTGGGAAAAAGTAATCAGCAGAGGCCTTGGTAGCTGTAAATTTGTGGCAGCAGTCCCTAATTCATCTTGTAATTCTATGACAGGCTCTGAATTGCCCGTATTTGGCCAGGGATCACCTCACTGGACAGTTAATGAAAGAGCAGAGGGAACTTGAAGGTCAGTCGTACTGAATTCTTTTTTCTTCATGGCTGTGTCTTTTTTATTGCAACCTATCTTTCTTTATATAATTTATTAAAGAAAACCCTTGTTTTTGTTGTTTCTGGCAAAGGCAAATCTATGCCTCTTTGTTTATCTACCTTTTTTCCTTGAAGCATTGATAAAACAGCCCAAAATGTCTCAGAATAGATGTTTCTGTTGAAATTGCTTGACAGAATTACACTTTAGCCAATTTCTACTTTTTGTTTGAGTGTGGTCATGAGAATAAAACAGCAACAGATGCTGCAACCAGGTATGTTTTTGAGAATGGAACTTGTACATTGACATGTGAATTTAATCTCAGTACAGTGAGAAGACTTTAGTTATTGG
The DNA here is from genome assembly GCA_013397755.1 of Cnemophilus loriae. Taxonomy (NCBI): domain Eukaryota; kingdom Metazoa; phylum Chordata; class Aves; order Passeriformes; family Corvidae; genus Cnemophilus; species Cnemophilus loriae. The sequence continues at coordinate 3,047,029 of VZTF01008130.1, forward strand.
CTCACGCTCAGAAAAAATGAATTTGAACTTCAGAAAGCCATGAGACTAATTAAAATAACATCAGAAAATGCATTTGGGTCTGCTGGATTCAGACTAACTAGCAGATAAGCTGGAATAGCATTTGTTTGTTGAAACACTGTAGTAAATGGGGGCTGACTTATCAGAACACAAGATTTTCCTGTGACATGTATAGCATGACAAACAAGTTGAAAAAAAAATGAAAACAAAAAACAAAACAAAGAGGGGTCATGGATTAAAAATTAAAATTGTCTTTTTTTTTTCTTCTTCCCTCTTTCTTATTTTATAGGACAATTTCCTGTTATCACTGCTTTCTCTTTTTCAGAATCTTTTCTTTCTTTGGAGGACATCAGTCTTATCTCTTGTTTTATGTCATTCAGTCTGTCTCTCAGAGTACCTTGTGTCTTAATCTGTCTTTAGCTTATGCCTTCAATCTTTTTGCCTCCTTTTTCTGTCCTTTTCATAGTGTCGTTTTTATCTCTCCTTTATTTCAACTTCCATTCCAAATACATTATCTTACCACCTCAGAGTTCCCTTCCCCTGTTCAGCATTTGTCAGAAAAAAAATTCATGGGGCTCACCATCATTTGACCCTTCCAGACAAAGTATTTTGAATGACCACTCTGGCTTCAGGGAAAAAGGAAGTGTTGGTGGATGAAGTAGTGTTTTTTTCAGTATCTGAGCTCCTTTCAGTAACAACAAGATCACTGCTACTTCCTCTCAGATTGAATTCAAAATCCTTTGCAATTCTCGGGAAGCTTCATTTGCTATTAAACTAAACCTACAAAGTGGGGAGAAATGGGAGATTAAAAAAAAGTGGGTAGAGAAGTCCACTTTCTGCCTGCTATACAAAGGAAAATTAAAAAAAATATTTAGAGGTGAGTTTATTTTTCAAAGTACATTCAATTTAAACTACTGGTAAGAATTAATTCCATTTTAATGGTTGTCATCTAGTCAAGCATGCCCTTACTATAAGTAGAGTACAATGAGCTCTTCTGTTTGTGAACTTGGGATTCCATGTCACTTTTTAATAGGCTTCTGCAGCACACGTCTTTTTGACTGCCTGTGACACAGCAGAGGTCATTACTAGCTGCAAGACCTGCTACTTGGCTGTGCCTGTCTTGGCTGGTGGGACGTCTCTTGTGGACGTTGTGACTGTGGCCACCTGTCATTTACCAGCACCAGGGGATTTCCAGCCCCAGTGCTTTTGCGGGTCCCAGGCAAGCAGATCACAGATGTGGTGTGGAAAGCAAGGTGATGCCTTCTACCTTGGTCGTGTTGTTGCATCTGTACAGATAAAAGGGGAGTTTGTCCGTACAGAACCCTTTGGAAATGATGCCAATACAATCTTAGTCAAGTCTAGTGGAACAAAAATGGTCTTGGTTCTTGCACAAGCCAGGGAACAAGGTGACCTCTCATAGTTTTAGCAACATCTCATTTCTACACACGTTGAGTGTCCAATATTTGTACAAGAAGCTGCTCTGTGAAGGTTGATTGGAAGTGATTGGGATTGTTTTGTGTCTCAATTTTGCATATTTCTGTTTAAATCAGAGTAAGTCATCGTATTTGAAATGCTGGATTTGGCAGAAACAAAATTGGTTGAAGGAGGACATGAAAATCTTCCCTTTGTGTGTAGAAGACTATTGTTAATTTAATATAACAAGATGTCAAAACCCATCATATGCTATGTGTTTATAAAGTCCTTTTATTAACGGTGTAAAAAATCCAATAACAACCCAAGAAACTTCTCATTATGAGAGGAGAAAACATTAGCGCTTTTCCTGACAGTGTTCCTTTTCATGGGGGATTCTTCTGTGGAACACTAATCAAGTCCATTCGGAAAGGTCTTAATTAATTTAATTAAAATCTGTCAGATCAAACTGATTAGCCTGACATCCAGCCTGGCGGGAGGAAGGAGGCTGGTACATGCGTTGTAAGCATGTTGAGGTGGGCTTGCCGCTTGCAATCAGAGATGTGTGGCTGCTGTGGGGATCAAAGTCTTTCAGTGTCATCAGAATAAACATTATGGCCCCCCCAGGCAAGTGATCCAGTTTCTTTTCGTTAGAAAATATTTTATACCTCCACAGCCCTGGCAGCTCAGGAGGGGACAGCAGGTACCTGGTTCTGCGTGCAATCGAAGGGGAGCAGCGGGTGACCTTTCCTACCCTCCTGACAACAGGAAAACAGATCAGACATTTCTCATCCCTTCACCATCCTCTGTCTTAGCCGTTGGCCGTGGGTAGGAGAGAGAGGCCATGGTGACAGGAGTGATTGTGCATTTTGATGCTGAGTGTGGGTGTTGCTGCAGCAGAGCCTTCCAAGGAGTGGTGTGTCCACGTGGGACATCTTCCTTTTGTGGACTGAACTGAGGTGGGAGCTGAGAAACTGCACTCTCTGCTATCTGACTGTGCTTGTCCAAAAATGAGGAACTACCTCAGCCACGTAAGCTTCTTAATCCTGCAGCTGCTAATAATGATGTGTGGTTTCTATGGCAAACACCAGGGCAGCCAGTGAAATCTGTGTCTCTAGGTCTTTCCACTTCCCCTACCGCACACATGTACTTACGGAGTACCTCTCATGTTCAAAGATTTTAATAAACACTTTTATCCATCGTTATAGTGGGATGGATCCATCAAAAGGGTAATAGCTAGTAAATACTTCATTTTTCAGGCCCCAATCCTGCTGGCGCTTAGGCATATGTTTTAGCTTTATGTGCCATAATTCAGGTTTCAGTGGAACCATTCACAGTGCGTGAAGCTAAGCATATGTGTAAGTTAGGAATTGTAAAGATTAAATAGCATTCCTGTTAGCTGGAAATCAAAAGGTAGATGAAAACAGGGACTCCAACTGCAGAGGAAATGCAGTTCCCGAAGGAAGAGCAGCAGCAGCAGCTGACATGAAAGACTTGCCAACAGAAGACCTGTCAGTGACACGTGTTTGGGCTTTACTTTTGAGAGGGACTCTTCTCCTGGCAAAATGCCAATGGGTCAGTTTCCCCAAGGGTGGAACTCATCTGGGGCATTGAGTTCCATTTGCGTGGGCGCACACCTAGTGAAAGCATCTTTCTAGAGTTTAGATGTATCCAATTTAAGTACTTGGGCTTCACCAGACTTTTTGCCAGGAAATGATAGATTGTTGGAAGGAATAGGGTGTAAGTTTCATCTGCAGATGCTTTTCCTGACTTACACCTTCCCAGTGCTTTCTGGCCATGTCAGCTGAATTGATACCAATATCCTTGAAAGAGGCAAGGCAGCTTTAATTTGAACAGTGAGCCTGCAATAAAAAGGGTATGTTTGGTCAGTTTAGGATCTTACAGCTGGAGGAAGATGCTTTATGGAATGATTCATGGTTATAAGGATAGGGCAGACAGATAGAAATAAGCCGGTAGCCAACATATTTGTCCTCTTTTTTCTTTTTTTATAAAATTGTAATAATATTTTGCCTTCTCTGCTATCTAAGCCTAAACTTAGATATTTAGACACATTTTCCCCTACCTGCCAAGGGCTTCTTTGCTCCTGATCTTTTATTATCTCCACGCTGGCCCAAGGATCCACCCATGATGAGACCTTTTAGCAAGAAAATGTATTACACAGTGTATGTGTAATAAAAGTGGTCTTTGTGACCACTCAGGCAGTTCTAAACTCAGGCAGACTAAACTCGGGCAGTTCTTCTAGTGGAATACCACAGTCTATCTTTTTTTCTCCTCGTTGCTTTTACTATAGAGTCCTTCCCTGGCATCTTCCCAAATTCTCCATTAATTTTCTCTTAAGATAATGCAAAACTGAATTCTATTCAACTGTACTTATTAAATTGGATTCTGCTCTAATTTTTTTTTTCCTAATTGTCAGGTAACTAACTTGAAGCACTTCAAGGTTTCAGTCATGGAACTGAGACTGAGTGGTAGGTTCAACACGTTGCCATAAGGCATATTTGTAGATGTAAATGGGCAACAAGAAGGAATTTTTGAAGATATATTTTCAGTAAGATTTTATAAAATTTGTCTTTTCCAATGCAACAGCCGTATTAGCTGTAGGTACTACTTGAATCAAAGTGATTTTTATTTTTTCTTCATCTTTTGCAGTCAGCTAACCTAATATTTTGAGGAAATAACACTGGACATTATTGATCTATTTTTTTCTTTTCTTCCTGGCTCCTAGGTCACAGTTTAGGCCCTAGTTCAGCAAAGTACTTAAGAAGAGGCTTATCTTTAAGCACATGTTCAAGTCTCAGCAGAGTAAATGAGAATTAAGCAAATACTTAAGTACTTTACTGAATAGGGATAGAATTAAGCATGTAGTTGAATGTTTTGCTGAATCAGGGCCTTAAAATTAAAAATTAATCTTATTTGTGCTACAAAGATTGAAAAGCTACGCGCTAGATTTGGATCTTGAATTAATATAAACCAGGAACAGGGTAGCACCAACTGTCACAAGGAGAGGGGTGTATAGGTGTAAAAAGGGGGTAAAGCTGGGGTTGTTAAAATCATGGGTAGGACATAGGAGACATATGCGTTCTGTTCCTATGTCCATTTCAGGCTGAATTACTGGAGACTGACATTCCTTTGTGTTTCAGTCCTGGTGCTGGTGAGCCCTGGCATGCATAAAAAGTTCTATAATGTTAATAGCTGCCATGCTAAGTCTGAAGTTGCAGGAGAAGGGGCTTAATCTTTCTAAGCCTCAACACACACTCTATTTGTCCTGTGAAGTGAAGGTAATGCCACTTCTCTTCTTTCAAACCCTTTGAGCTGGTGAGGTTTCTTTCTGCATGTTATTATGATGCCTGGCAGAGTGCTCTTGCTTGTGCCTTCTAGAAGGTTTTGTAATAAAAGTCCATAATAATAAATCCTGTGCTTTGGGCTTGACAAAATGATTTGTGTGACATGATAGAGTATTGCAGCAGCTGAAGTTTTCGTCAAGATTTAGGTTGATACAAAATAATGGCAGCACAAAGTAGTTTTCTGACCAGCATAATTAACTTGTGAGACTCTAGGAAAAAAATATTTGAAGAAGTGTGGTATATTTCCAATATTTTTAGGAAGACAGCTGCTGTTTTCAGCCTGTAGAGTTGAACAGGTTACGGATGAATGTAGGGGAATGTTTGCATGGACCAGTTTTAGGGATGTCTGTTATATCTGCAAACATCCAGTGCGAGTTTTTAGTGCCTGTGAATTCCTTCTGGGCAGTTTTTGGTATTGGCAATAAACATTTGAGTGGTTTAAGTGAGGTATTTGACAACCATCTTTTCTACAAACATGGAATTTGTGCCTGGAGCTGGCTCAGTGTTCATCGTGAGATTCTGTGTTGCTGTTACCCTGTAGCGATGCTCAGAGAAAGACTGATTGACCCAAGTGCTTGTCTTCAACTAAACTTCAGCAAGTAGGCTCAGTGCGTGTAATACGATCTGTATGGGTGGGTGCTAGCTAATGGTTAACTGGCTCTGCTGAACCTGTGTTCCTTAAACAAACGCGATCAGTGTGGGATGAGTTGTCTTATTTCTGCAGACAACCTACTTCAGGTTGGAGACCTGAAGCTTTATTCTTAGGAGGAGAAGACAGCAGGGGAGGGCTTTCACTGCCTGCTCAAACAGGGAAGGGAAGGAAGGCATCACGTTACTAGAGCTGCTGTTTTCAAATGGAGGCAGGAGGGATGAGGGTTATAGGGTCTCTGAGTATGTTCTGAAGTGTGTAGGGTGGCTGACCTCAACTCAGCTGTTATTTTGATTTTTTAACTGACTGTGGTCCGAACAGGTGCTCGACGCAGTGTAAAGCTTCTCAGGATAGCTGGCGTAACTTTGTGCTAAGGCTTTGAGAAAAGAGAGAGAAGTAGGCAAGATCATGCTTTACGCAGGAGGTTACAGTGTGGAGAATGAAGGGGCAAGATAGTGCTGAAACTTTGAGCTCTCTGTGCAAGGCAGAAAATTAATAGATAAGGTGAGTCAAAACTGTGGATCTTGTATGCTGGGGGCTTTGAAAACTTCGTGGAAATTGCTTGTTATTAGGCATATGGGATAAGCATCTTGTTTTCTGAAATTTCATAGAGGCATAAATCTAGATTTTGTGCATGTCAGAGACCTCTCACCCAAGCAACAGTTCTTGCAATGATAGCATTGTATGATCATCTTGATTAATTATCTTGGCTTATAAAATGGGTTAAGTTAGTATCTTAAATCTGAACTGTTTAAAAAACGTTGGTTCTGGATGAGTTGTAATAGTGTGGGTTTGTTTGGGGTTTTGTTTTTGTTTTTTTAATGGCAAATACAAATTCCTCTCTATGCATTTGATATACAAAAACCAGGGGGTTTTTGAGAATAAGCAAATTATTTGTTCCTACAGGTAGAAATCCAGAACATAGCATTGAAGGCTTTAAAAGCATATCTAGAGCAAAAACAGTGGGTTTCACTTTTTCACAGTTATGGGCAGAGTAAGTTGGTATTTCATTTTTTGATCTCGACTCGTAGGAGATACATTAATTACATCAGAAACTGTCTCTTTGTGGTTACTTTTTGAGACTAACTTTTTCTCCCTTGATGAATGAAGTGATCCACATCTGAAAACAAGCTAGCTTTGTACAAATTGTTAGATTTTTAACTGTATAGCATCTATTGCTTACAATAGAACCCTCTGTTCAGAACAGAAGTTTACGATTTGATGCATTTAAAGTATTATTTTTGACCAGATAAAAATGCTTTGTTAAAATATTGTGGGGCACTGCGTTACCTCTTCATTTAGGTTACCCTTGCACTGGTGTGAGTACACTTAATTCAATTGAGCTCCCTGTGACTTAGAGCATTAAATACGTGACGAGAAACAAAATGATGAGAGACTTAAAAGACAACTCTTTTTCTTCTAGTTTTGTGTTATTTATTAACAGTATACTTAATTTGACTTTGGTTGCACAAAAGCTCTGTCAACTAAGTTAATAGTAAATGTCACTTCCTAGTTAGCGTGACATGAAAGTCTCTGGCATACAGAATTATTATTTTAAGCATCTTTCATTCACAAAATAAAATACATACCTGTAATTTTTTTAAATTAGGCTTTTAAAATTAATACCAAAGAACAAAACCTTAATTTGTTATTTTGTTTAAATAATTTTCTCTTGACAGAGTAGGGTTTGATATGATAACTGAATTTATTTGTAATACAGAATGTAAGAAAGATTAACATATTTTAAATGGATCAATGAAATATTGATAGGCCTGGAATGTAAGTGATTTTGATTTGTGAATTCTCCAGTCACTTTTTCCTTCGGCAGAAAAGTCACACTTGCACCATTTCTACGAGTTATTCTATTAACTGCGAAAAGTTTAAACTTATAAATCAAAATTTTTGAAGCAAATCAGAAATTAGCAACCTGGAACGAGAGGCAGCTTTTGAACTCCAGGTTTGTTAAACAAAAATGCATTAGCTTTTTTGCTGGGAAACTCCTCTTTTAAGCACAGCAAAGTTAAAAATTTTTATCTCCTTAATACCTTCTTGGCTTAAAGTGACAAAGTCTAAAAAGACTTTATGAATACAAGTTTCGGGGGTTTTTTTGTTTTGTTTCGCTAACATCCATTTTATGGAGACTTTATGAGTTCCTGTGCATCCTCCAAATATTGACACTGCTGGGGCTGGATGGAAAGTTCAGACCAAATCTTGAACCTTCTCTTGTTGGTTCTACAGACTGTCTGGAGTCCAAAGGTTACGAACTGCTTGTAAACTATCTCCAGAATAAAAGCCTGTGTGCCAGGACATCAGTGCTGGTATTGTGTCCTCTATTCTTTTCCTAATTTGCAGTTTCTCCCCACCTTGCCCCCGTGGATTGTCAATGGCCTGAATTGTTTCAGTCTGTTTAATTCAGCGAGGCTGTGCTAATCGGTGTCGCCTGAAAGCCTGTCCTGAGACCCCGAGACTTCAGAGATGTTAATTCGCTTAGTACTACAAAACTAAAAGTGAAAAAAAAAAAGAAAGGAAAAAAAAAAAAAGAGACAGAAAAAGAAAAAGAAGAAAACAAAAAACCACCAGAGTAGCTCTACATTGTCTACTCCAGCGGCACAGACATTAAACCCCTGGATTCAACAACAGTCAGTACACAACTTTTAACAGAACAGCTTTTAATACACACCAGTTTAACAGAACTATTTTATTTAACATTAAGCAGTCAAATTGCTCTGTACAAGATTGACCCAGTGACTAAAAGCCAACAGCAATCTTCCTGTGAACCCGAATTTAAAGAGTTTGCTTTGCTTAGCTGTGCAAGATGTGCATGTTAAATCAAATAAGGCCATTTATGTCCGTAAACCTGAGGCAGTAACAACGCTGAACCTACAGGTTTGCCAGAGCGGATGTGGACCCGTCGGGTACATACCTGGAGGAGAATCTTCGAGGTTGAGTTTGGTGCTGAGGGTCTCTGGGTGGCTCAGTGAGAGAACACAGTACTCAGGAGAGGAATCCCGGGAGCCACCAAGTTCAGCCAGGAGCATCCTGAGTTTAGTTCAACGACTTGAGCATTTTTGCAAAGTGGGGGATAGGGCAGAGTCCAACCACATGCTTCCCCAATAAATAGAATTGCACTGTCTGTTCTTTGGATATCCTTTGAGAATCCAGGCTCAACCTCTCAGGCAGAAGTGCAAAATGGTAGACTTCTTCAATGTTATTAAAAAAATTGTTCTAAATGGACATTTCTGCCTAGAGCCATTTTCCAAATAAATACTTTTGCTAGAGAGACAGGGAGCAATCACTTACAGCTTTTCACAGGCAAACACTGTATGTATTTTTACTCCCAGCTGTGATAAATTTACCTTGGGTTTAGTTCATTAAGAAAACTTCATCAGGGAAATGCAATTTCTCCTCATTGTCTAAACATAACAAAAAGTACTTATCTCCTTTGGCTAGTTGTTTTTCAGACATGAAATTCCTGGTAAATGGATCTTATTAATACAAACATTTTTAAAAGCCACACATTCTTTTCCGCTCCATCAGTGTGTGGTTTTTAGTTGGTAACAGAATATGTACTATCAGTGGTTTATCACAGTGATTGAAAGTCCAATGAAGGCAACTTACATGAGTTTTTAACAATGAAGTGATCCTCAGTGATCAACTTAAACTTGTTGCTTTACTCAGGAGAAATAATGATTTGGGTTTTTTTTGTTTTGGTTTTGTTTTGGGGTTTTTTTTGTAAAATAGCTTTTACCAAAAACTTGGTTTTGTATCAGGATTTTTCGATGCTTTTGTGGCATATGCCTCATGAATATTCTCTAAATACTCTTCACAGCCAGCAGTAATCTTAATGATAAATCATTTTGCAATGTTTCAAATATTCTTAACTCTTGGTGAGATAATTCCAAATTCAGTGTGTTAAATATTTTCAAGAAATAGGCTTGCTGACTTTTAATCTGCAGGTCTGTTTTGTACCACATGCAGTTTCCAGGTACTCGGTATCTCTTGTGCTGCGTAACCCGTCTCGCGAGCGCGGCTATCTAATCTTGCGGCAGGTGAGAAGCTGTAATTTGTGGGGCTTCTTATCGAAATGCAGAAAACTGATGTGGAAGGAATGGCAACCAAGCTGTATTTTGCCCTCACAGTATTAATTTTGTTTTAAAACAAAAAAAAAACCAAAAAAACCCCAAAACAAAACAACAAAAAAAAACCCAAAAACAACAACAACAAAAAAGGTGTCACTGAATGAATAATCTCCAGAGCTGTTAAAACATAGCAGGTTGCATGGTTCAAAGGCGAGCCCTGCGGAGTCGAGCTGCATGCGGCACCAGCGCCCTTCACTCTCCAGGAGCCGAGTGTCTCCCATGCTCACCAGGATCTGATTGTCCAGTGATGCAAGAGTTTGCTAATTAAACAATTCACAGAGGTGTTTGGGGCAGAACCTGTGGACATTTAACCAATTGAACAATTTATTGCTGTAATTGAAGGAGTTAGCTGGTGTTTATTAACTAGCCTTCCTGTCACGTTCCAATGGCTGGACTAACCCTTGGTCCCTGATTTGTTTTCAAGTGTCCCACCGGTGGTGTTGGTGCTGCAGTCTCACTCTTCAGGCTGCCACTTCAAGGCCACAACTTCACTTATCGGCCTTTTGCAAATTCAGCCACATTACTGCACATTTGTTTTCCTTGCTGGAGCAAGTGTTTTATTACAAAGTACTGTCGCGTTAGAGCAAAAACAAGATTTTATCTTAGACAAAAAATAAGTTTGTAGTATTAAGAAATTTCAGCAAACTGCTTCTGGCTTGAAAATGGTTTCTGGCTTTGTAATCTCAGCATAGCACTAGTTTATTTTCCTTTTATGTTTATGGTCACCTCTGCTGTCTCTATCATCATTAAAGCCGGTTTGGGGCTGGGATAAAGGCGTCATTGCAGTGGCGTGCAGCAGGGCTTCCAGTCAAACCGCTGGGGCACGTGCAGTTTGGGACACAAATCTATTCAGGGGAACAATGAGTCCTGGTGGTGATAACAGGCTGCTTCTCGCCCTTACCCATGAAAGCTTCTATAACTAGAATTAATTGGCCGTTCTTAAAGTGCAATTAGCAGGGATATTAATCTAGGCCTGACAGGTGTGAAAATGTGTTTCTTTTAGTCCATTCAATAGACACCCTATCTGATCACCCATAAGAGGGGCCTGAAGCAATTGTACCTATAAACTTGCAAGCCTTTAGTTTGTTGGAACCGAACAGCCCACTTTTAATAATGGCATTCGAGTCAGATGACATTAACTCGACAGAAATGGATGGGAGGAAGTTCACTTAATACTGACATAATAGTTGGTATCACTTCCATCATCGGGAAAGGAAATGACTGCTTCCGCCTTCATTTGGGTACGTGAAGAAAAGGGAAGACTTTTTAAAAATATATATTTTAATGAGAAAGATAGGACTGAATTATTTTGCGTTAAGGATAATTAGGTGTCCTCCCTCGCTTTGCCTCTTGTGCAGTTTGGTAATCTCCATTTGCAATGTTTGCTGCTTTCCTCATTTAGTTGTTCTTCATCCGACTAGGCACAGCATAGAGTAGAGACTTTAAAAAGCATTGCCAACAAGGGTGGCATTATCATCAGCTATGCAGCTTTTAAATAGTAATAATTTAACTGTTTAACTCCAATTGGAGATGGAGTTTCAGGACTCAGGATGGATACAGCACTACTGGTTCAGCTTTGCTACAGCTGGTGTACAAGGGCACAGCTCAGTGGAGCTGCACTGCTCTATACATGTCCAAAGATCCTTAATTTAACCAGCAGACTTATTGTGGGATGCTGAAAGAGTTCCAGCTGAATCTGCAGATGGCTGCTTGTGCTAGTGGGCTTCAGGCTTGGAACTAAATGAGGAAATTTGTATTTCCTGTTTTAATTAAAAGGGGTATTCACAATCTAAGACGAAAAGACAAAAGCCTACCCCAAAGACATGCATCTGTTTTACATAAGATAAATGCGTTATAAGAGTGAGAAATTGCTTGAAGATGGTCTTGATACTGAAAATAGTGTGAGTTCATGGGCATGCACATGCATGTATACTGCTCAGTCAGCTAGAATTTTTCCCAAAGATGGAAAACTTATTATGTATTGTCTGCCCTGAAAAGAAATGTCTGCATAATGCTTTACTAGTTCACCCTTCTGGAAGTATCTGAATGTCTAGACCACTGTGATATTTCTTAGAAACACCTTAGAAGACTTGTTAGAAAAGATTATCTAGGTCTCCTCAGTCGTTCGTCACAGTCTTCTGATCAAAAAGGCAGCTTCATAAAAAAAATTGTTCTACTAATGAATGAGGCCTATCTTACCAAGGCTGGCATTCTTTTGCTTCACTGCTGTGATGGAAAAGCCCCTCTTAGACTAAAGAACTTCTTGTCTGAATTTGCTTGGGACAGTTTTGTTCTTCAGGAAAATCTTTAGCTGAAAAATCTCAAGAAATAGCTCCTTGCTGTTTACCTCATGACACATTGACAACCACATCCTTTCCCAGCCTTGGCAAAACCAGAAAGCAAGAAAGATCATGCTTCCATGAAAAAATGGAACAAGGTTCAGCAGCCTTCAGGAGTATGAGCAGTGATTGAGATAGCCTTAGAAACAGTGGATGTCCCTGAACCTGAATTTGCGTGCCTTTCTGAGCTGTAAAGCTTATTAGCTGTTAACGTATCCGCGTTGCTCTCTTGATGCCGCGATACTCCTCAGGACACTACAGTTTTCCACAGCCAGTGGGGCTTGGGGCTGGCTCTGCAGGCTTTGCAACAGAGCATGCTGCGTGGTTAGACATGCTCTCTTGCATCTTTTCTGAGAAAGGCTCTGCATTTTCTAACCTAATGCAATCGAAACTGATCTTGATTCAGTGCAGATGACCAGCATAGGAAACAACACTGCTTTTGGAGCAATAGCAAGGTTTGTCATTCCTTTGGAACCCATCACCCTTCTTCCTGGTTTAGGGGGGCAAGGCAGCCTTTTTCTTGATTACCCTAAATAGTGCAAAACATCCAAGAGGAAGGAGGGTCTTGTGATTGAGACGAAGGGCTGTGATTCAGGACTCGTGGGTACAGCTCCTATCGCTGCTGTCTGCTTTCAGTTAAACCTTGGGGAAGTCATTAGATCTCTTCCTCTTACACAAAATCTCGGACTCCTTCTGTCTTTTCTATTGAGCTGAGAGGTTCTTGTCACCGGCTGCACGTTTGTATACCTTCCTTGCCATTGTTATCCACTAATGCAAGTTAGAGAGCCTGGCTTCTCACATTTGGGGAGGAAAGTTGAGGTATTAGAGTTTTGGGGGCTGTTCTTAGAATGGTGAACATGATCCTACGCCCAAATCTGCTACCAGGACTCCTGCTTGCCTTTTCATCTCCCACGCTAATTCTCTCCCCTCACAAGAGCTCCATTTCTCCCCTGTTCCTCCCAAACCACAGAGAAGCGGAGAGGAAGAGAAGAGCTAGCTTTCCTCCTAACTATGAAACCAAAACATATTATTATCTGTCTTCTCTTAACCAGACGTGGCAACAAGATTACTCAAATTCATGTCAACTGAATACGAGTTATGCAGTTTTGCAAGCTGATGACTAAAATTATTGGAATTACCCACAGCTAAATGGTTTGTTATAGCTGGAAATTGGAAGATCTCTTGCTGTTTACACCATTGTTTGTAGTGGAAGCACTAAGTCCTGCTGCTTCATGTCTTCACCCTTTTTATAGACTAAAAGGATACACAGTGAAGAGGTTTGTTCATACTTGCTTAAACTCAAATGGTTTGGACAGGTACTTTCGTTATACCTCAGTTATATTTTCATTCCTATTCAGAGTTTTCATTAGCAAGTTATTTTGTGGTTACCCAGAGCAGCACTTAGTAATTGCATTGAGATATTTCCCTCTTAGATTTCTAAACTGTAATAATGCAGTAAACCCTGCTTTTGCTCAAGAAATACCTGAGAAAAAAATGCAGCGATTAAAATAATGCCTAAATAAGAACTGATGTGGTATTTGTTGATGGAAAGTTGCAGCTCTTAGCTGCATGGCTGGTAAGAAACAAGAGAATTAATAATAGCTACCAGTGTCCAAGTTTGAAAAGTCAGAGGAAATGGCAGCAAGAAAAAGCAAATTAAGATGGATGAAATCCCAAGAGGGTGAAGGGAGACTGAAGGGAGTCCTCCACGCTGGACAGGGCTGAGCAGCTAACTCCTGGGTCACCTCAGCTGTTGCTTTTCGGAGTGGTGTTTTGAAAGGCGCTGTTTGGGAGAAGTGCTTCCTGGCTGCCACTGCCGCACACCACTTGCAGATGCTGCCTGTGGGTCAGTGAGAGGTCACCTCCAGTTAACTCAACACCTTCAGCGAGGAGAAAGCTCTTGGGGATAAACTTTCTTACTATCCTGTCTAACCAGCACTGAGAGAACTTGCAGATGCTTAACTTGCTCTTTTGCCTTGTCCTGAAGTAGTTTTCGTGGCATCATTAGCACTGCCAAGTATTACCTCTCCACTTGTCCAGTACAGCAGGTTCAGCAGCGTCAGTTTCTACAGCCTGGTGGTTGGGTTTTCTCTGGCAGGTCCCCCTTCCTGTGCTGTGTTGTGCTGTGCCCAGGGTCAAGCTGCCGTCCAGTGCTTCACTGGCACCTTGGCAAACCTGCCAAGGACCAAGAGAGACCTCGGGGTCTGCAGAGGGAGCAGCATCCTGTGCACACTTGGATGCCCCAGAGCACGTGTGAGTGCCTCCCAGGCTTGCTGCATGTGACAGGACGTGGCTTCTGGTCCCACAGAACCTAAACCAGGGCACTCAGCTCCATGGTTCAGTGGCAGAGGGAAGAGGCAGCTCTTACACCTCTGCCTGTAGTTTGAACGTTGTCAGTGATGACATCAAGGGAGACATCAGGAGGGGATGGACTGAATGTGGTGTTTCCCTATGAAATGTAAAGTCCGAGTATGTTCAGCAAACTGCCTCAAGTCCTGTAGCTCCAGAAGCAGAGCAGTTGCATTTAAATAATTGTGTTCTGAAAAAGATCAAAGATGCAAATAAATGGCACAAGTCATGCAGGAGCCCATTTTACATATATACATAGAGATACATGAGAAATCAATGTATTTTACATTGCTCCCATGTTTCTACTTCTGACAGCGGTTTCAGAGCCCTGCTCACAGGTGAGTCTGGGTGCAGGCGCTCCCTGGTTGTTAATTCCCTGGTGGGGCTTTCTCAAGTATCCATGCAGATTCAGGGCAAAAGTCTGGAAAAGGTAAAATGCTGAGGCAAGAGGATTGAACTCTGCAAAACCTCTTCAGGTTTCAGACTGTTCTGTTCTTGTCCATAAAAGAATTTAGTAGGCATATATTTTATGTGTGTGGGTACATCAGTAGATGCATAAAAATACATACGTCTGTTTTCAATAAAAGTGTTCCATGATCTAAACATCTTCCAGATAACATCTTAAAAATCTTAGGCTTCACATTTTCTCAAACAGGCTTGTTCAGGGAAACGAAAGAGAGTGCTTGACAAGATTATGGTGTTGCTTCTATACATTTCCTTTATTCTTGTGGCTAAAAGGAAATTACAATGTGTTGTTAAGTCAAAGCATGGTCTGCGGAGCTGAACCAAAAAACTTTTAAATGGACTAAAATTCCCCTTCTGATAAAAGGGAAAACTACACAGCAGAGAGACAGGATATCTTTAATTTAAATAGTGGGTTTAGGTATATTAATTTGAGTTCAAAGCATCTTTCAAAGGGTATGATGCCCACATTTTTAATTTTACCTAATACTGAGCATCTGGTGTGGACTGGTTTGTGGTCCTGAGAGCAAAAGGAAATACATTACTCATAGATGAAAGGAGTGAGGGGGGATCACTGTCCTGACTAAAAATAGCCTTTTTTCCACCAGTTAATATCAGCTGGAGGTTTGATTAAATAGTAATTGTCTAGAAAAAGACAATAATTGAGTGTGACTGTTTCCTTTCAGGGGCCAGGCCCAGGTGGTGAAAGTTAAGTATTGTCCTTCAGATAAGGTCCTGAAAGCAGTTTTCCTGAATGTCCACTGAGCCCTTCTGCAAAATGTCCTTTCTGGGTGCTGAGCTGCAGACAGACAAAATCCAGGCCTTTTTGCAGGGCAGCAGCAGTTTTCAGGGATGTAACACCAGAGGATTTTATGGCTGCATTGCGAATACAAAGCTGGCTCACCTCTTTGGCTGAAACTCTAACCCAGAGGCACAGAGATCACAAGAGACAAATGTCTTGAATTAAGAAATGGGGTTGACATCTATAAAAGTCAGAGCACATCTAGTAGGCAACATGCGTAATAAGACTATAACATTATATCTAATAGGGAGATTGGAAAGCTGTCTGAAAAAATGCAGCTTCCGTTCAGATCTGCACATTCAAAAACAAAACACACCAGATTAATGGGGTTTTTTTTGTTCCCGCACCCCCCCTTCCCCTTTATTTATTGCTCTGAATCCCTATGCTCTTTTCCTAAAAATCAGTCTGGTTTTTTTTCAGTACAATGTTAGTGACAATCCTGGTAACAACTCTGCCTAGCATTATTGGAGTCCATAGTGAAAAAATGCATATTTCTGTGAGATTAACAATATTTCCCTCTTTATTTCAATTAGGTTGTTCTCTCTGAATGACCCTTTTGCACATCATAATGTTAACACTTATCATTTGTCCGGGACTTTGCGTATCATAAACATCTAAGCATTATTTAATTAACCTTTGCAAGTGGCCAGTGAGTCAGAGAACCATGAGATAGAGCCAGAGAGGAAGTGCTTTTTCTGCCCTCCAAAAGTTTTCAAATTGCTACTTGCTCTGAGTTGAATGGACTCAAAACTTTGGGGGGTTTTTCATAGAGGAAAAGGGGAGGAGGAGAGAGCGTGAGAGACACAGTGGTTTGCTGCAAAATGGCCAAAAGTTCCAGAGTGCTCCCTGGGGAAGGGGAAAGCTATCATTTCAGCCCTTTGTCCCACATGGTGAAGTTTTGGAACTTTAGCTTTACGCCTCCACATGCTGAATTAGGACTGTAATGGCTGAGCCAGAGTCAGGCCAGCTCTGCTGGGTGGTCTGCAGACAAGCACTTGGAGAGGTCACCATGGCCTTCTAGTGAGGCCAGCTCCCAAAAGCTTTGCTGGTTGTAGCTTGGACCATCTTTTCTTTTGCATTCCACGTAAGTGGTCTCACTGCGAGGTGAGGCTGAGCTCTTATCCAGACAGAAACACCACTTCCTCAAAAAGTAGCACATATGCTCTACCGGGAAGCCTGGGGTTTGGCCATTCAGCATTTCCCAGGGGAAGCTGACCCCTTGGGTCAGTAAGGGTAGTTGCTTCAAAGACTGCAGAAATTGATACCATATTCAGCTTGAGAATTCAGATGTCTTGATTCTATGGTTTAAACCACTGGACCATGCTTTTTCTGAAATAGGTAGGAATATTTGCATTTTTATATAGGGAAACTGAGGCACGGAAAGGATATGAGGTGTGCCAGAAGCCACGTACTAGGCCTGTAGAAAAGCTAAGAACAGATCCCAGGTTGCCTGATACCAGCATGAATGATTCAGCCACAGCACGCTGTGAGGGCAGGACAGGAAGAAGCAAAGAGATAGAAACTGAATTTCTTCTGAAAATGAAAACTCCTCTTGCTTCAGGTAGTGTTTTCCATTATACCCAGATCATTACTACATCCCTAGAATCTAATTTTTCTTTACCATTTGGATATAACGATGAATAGTGCATTGGCACCTACCTCTGGAAACTCCTGGCCTTCTGCTGACCGCAGATTGGTAGGCTAAAAGGAGAGACTGCCCATTGACAATATAATCCTGGTCTGCAGGGGGCACAGAGATTTCTTCACCTCTGGGAAGAATCTGAAGCTCCATGTTTAGGTACCACACACCACGCTGGAAGTTAACATGAACCTTTAAAGAGGGGAACAGGGGCCTTTAGCTGATGAGAAGAGTGATGACTTTGCTTGTGGAGGTTTTAAATATGTAGAAAATACATATGAAATTTTAAAGGGTGTGTTACCCATGAGTTCAGGAAAGCAGATACTTTCATGTCTTCCTTCATTTAAAATATAGTGGAAATCCAGTATAATTCTGTTAACATTTATCAATGTGTTTTAATAGAAAAAAAAATGGGGTCAATAAGTCTTCTGAAAAGAGGCTAAAATGAAGGAAGATAGAGTTCATCACTTCCATATTTTGAGCCTGTGACTTCCAAAATCAAAGTCTTGGTAATCCTAATGGATTGACTTCCAAATTTCCTTGGATTTGTATTGCTGGACTTGTCTCTCTCCAGGGCTTAGCTGGATCCCTGCAGATAGATTTTTAGGTTTATGTGGTGTAATTCCACTTAGTCCAGCTGTAAACTTGTGGTGGCTGAATTAATACATTACAGCGGGGGGGAAAGAAAAAGAAAAGAGTACACCTACAAACCCCCTGGCTTGTATATCAAATCCTGAGAGGGAAAAACTGAGCATTTCAATTCGTTGGTTGTGTGGCCTGATTGAAGAACAGCCCCGTGGCTAACAAAGCTTTGTCTGTAGTATCAGCTTGCTCCTCATCCACCAGGACAAATAGAGTGGTTGGTCATTAACGGGCTAGCCATCGGGTAGGGGTTTTGTTCTTAAATGGGGGCTTTGTCTTATCCCTGCTGTTTAAGCCCTCTCCCAGCACTCCTCACCTGTCATATCTGTCATACATTTAATTCATCACGCTCTCTGGTCAAAAGCTACACTGATAGTATCAAAAGAAGAGGAGGGAGCTTCTTATAACTTTAGCGATCAAAGGAGATTACAAAGCAAATAAGATTTTAATGAAGACGGCAGGTTTGGAAAGGAGAATTTACTGCACTGCGAATCGCTAACACATAAATGTTCATTTTATCAGCATAGTATTTGAGAGTGGAATCCCAAGCTATTACAGAAGGAAAGATGGATACATGTGTTGGTTCATGGTTTTAATTAAAATCACAGAGGGAGGAGATGTGGGGGGGAAAAAACAGCTCTTTTATTTCACTTTAGAGGTCATATTTTTATTCTGTAAATATGATAAGCAGACTGTGTTTAAACACAAGTTTGTTTTAATGGTGACAAATACATCAAGCAATTTGCCACTGAACTGATATTGCCAGGCCAGTGCTCTCTGTTGTTTGACCTAAGTTTCAAAATATCAGTCACAATACTGAAACACACTTAACCTCACTGTATCTGCTAAAGAGGCAAAGAAAGCAGGCAGTTTCCAGTCATAGTCACGGAAACCCACATGTTCCTGGGATCATACGTGATGGGGGCCAGAGCTGCAGAAATGCACCTTTTGTGTCTGTGAGTGTTTTACAGGAAGGCAGCCCTGTGCCAGTGGCATGGGGAAAACTGAACGCCTTCCCTTACAGGTTCACACTGAGAAGCACATGCTGCCCTGTGGCACTTTGTCATGGAACGTGAGCCTGAAGCATCCACATCTTAATTCACAGAATATTCTGAATTGGAAGGGACCCACAAGGATCATCCCTTCAGTGAATGGCCCAGATAAGGGTCAAACCCACATCCTTGGCATTATTAGCACCATGCTCTAACCAACTGAGCTACTCTCAGTGGCTCATTCACTACTACCTTTTATTAAACCTGCAGTCTTTCCACAGAGGAATTTTCCCTTTTGGGACTGTCCGTCCAGAGCACATACTCTGTTTTCTGATAAGGTGGAAACAACTGATGGGGAATTACCAGTTGCAGTTCCTAATGCTACTAGTGTACAGTACGCAAATTCTGTATGGCCAGTCATCTGGAGATTCAGTTAGCAGCAAAGACTCTCCTCTGGAAACATAAAGATTATGGAGCAGATCATCTTGACACATAAAAGAGAACCAGGGGATCAGGCTCAGCCAGTGTGGATTTATGAAAGGCAGGTGCTGTGTGACTAACCTGGTCTCCTTATGACCAGGTGACCCACTTAGGGGATGAGGGAAAGCTGTGAATCTTGTCTACCTGGACTTCAGTAAAGCCTTTGATACTGTCTCCCACAGCAATCTCCTGGCTGTTCATGGCTTGGACAGGGGCACTCCTCACTGGGTAAAAACCTGTCTGGATGGCCAGGCCCAGAAAACGGTGGTGAATGGAGTTACATCCAGCAGGTCACCACTGGTGCTCCCCAGGGTTCAGTACTGGGGGCAGATTTATTTAATGTCTTTATCAACTACCTGGGCAAGGGGTTTAAGTTCACCCTCACTCAGGTCACAGATGACACCAGGTTGGGCAGGAGTGCTGATCTGCTGGAGGGTAGGAGGGCTCTGCAGGGGTATCTGGACAGGATAGGCTGGATCAATGGGCCAAGGCAAATTGTATGAGGTCCAACAAGGTGAAATGCCAGCTCCTGCAGTTGGTTCACAAGAACCCCATGTAGCACTGCAGGCTGGGGGAAGAGTGTCTGGGAAGCTGCCCCACAGAAAAAGCCCTGAGGTTGCCAGTCAACAGTGGCTGAACATGAGCCAGCCTGTGCCTAGGTGGCCAAGAAACCCAGTGGCATCCTGGCTTGGATCAGCAACAGTGTGGTCAGCAGGACCTGGCCAGTGACCAGCACCCTGTACTGAGCACTGGTGACGTTGTACCTCAAACACTGTGTCCAGCTCTGGGCCCCTCACTACAGGAAAGACATTGAGGTGCCAGAGTGAGTCCAGAGAAGGGCAGCAAACCTGGTGAAGGATCTGGAGCACAAGTCTTGTGAGGAGCAGCTGAGGGAGCTGGGGTGGTTTAGCCTGGAGAAAAGGAGGCTCAGTGAGGACTTTATTGTTCTCTATGACAAGAGGAAACAGCCTCAACTGGCATGAAGGGCAGTTCTGATTAGATACATTAGGAAAAATTTCTTCACTGAAAGGGCTGTCAAGCAGTGAAACAGGCTGCCCAGAGAAGTGGTGGAGTGACCATCCTAGGAGGAGGTATTTAAAAGCCATGTCGCTGTGGCACTTAGGAACATGGCTTAGGGGTTGACTTGGCAGTGCTGGGCTCATGGTTGGAATGATCTTTAAGGAATATTATCTTAAAGGTCTTTTGTAATTGAAACAATTCTGTGAATTTATGAAGCAGTGGCTGGGCATTGGCTGGCATCTGTGCAGTGTACAGAGCCAAACCTGCCCTGTTAGCAGCAGAACTAGGCAGCTTTATTTTTGCAGTTTTTCTTTGTGATGAAAAGAAAGCCTTTGCAATTGCTGAAGCCTTTGATAAAAGAAGGGGTAGTTTGTATTATTAGCACGGATGTTAACATCTTTACTTCAAAGACAGGGGGGAAGTGGCTGCCCAGCTTTCTTTAAATTGAATTAAAAACGTGGGGTCCAGGAAGGAGCTCACAAAACCATGTCTGAACTTGTCAGCCTTTACGGGTTTAGGTGGAAAACTCCAGTTCTCACTTTCCGCTGAGTAATACTGAGAGCTCATTATTTGTGTGGTTTTCAACCTGGCTACGAATTATGAATGATTTACTTAAGAAGTGATAAACTATAGGTCTGCCCTTAAGCTAAGAGGAGGTGCCTACAGCTGAGGTGTTTTACATTCAGCAAGCAGATGGTCCTCAGCACCTTTCTGATGTTGGAGTTAATATCTTGTATTTTCATCTGAGGGCTAGTACCCACCCCTTAAGTTGCTTTCCTGGATCTCACAGGATCTCCTGTTACGCAAGGCCCAATGAACTAGTTTTACTGAAAGAGCGATGAAAATTCACATGTGATCTATCATCTGGTGGCATGAATTTAGCTGAACCAAAGTCAGACACAGATTTTTTTGCAAGTGAAGATGGGATGAATATACAGCAAGGACTATGGTTTAGAAACTCTGCTTGAATCTTGCTTTGAGTAAGCATGTCAGCAAGTAGCTTCTAAACTGATTTGTTTTAATCTATAGCAATAAAATCTGTGAGCGAATAGGGCCTGTATTTATCTGATCCCGTGATGAGACAGTACAGCAGAGGCAGCTGCAGCAGGGCTCTCCCAGTGCTCAGTGAATGGGTATCAGTGGCACTGGGAGTTTTCTGCAAGACTCTCCCCTGTAAACAGGGTTGGCACATGTGCCAGACACAAACATTTGCATTTACTGTTGGTTTAAGGACCTCCATACTTTTATACATCTGGAAACTGTGGGGTTTTTTCCTTTGCTTTTTTTTCCTTGCCCTGAGTTAAGGTGGCAGAGGCTAACTTAAAATACAGTCTTTCCTTTCACAGATTAGAAATTCTGAGAAGGAGCTCAAGTTACTTGAGGTATAGACCAACCACCTCTACTAACATGTTCTGGTTATAATCTTAATAGGTTTTTGCAAGACATTTTTTTATTGGCAAAGAAGTGCTTTTTAAACTAACATAAGTCCACATGACAGCATATTAAAGTCAAATGACAGAGCAATTCATGGGTTATTGTTACAAAACTAACCTTTCAAATGAGCTCCTAAAATGCTCTGTAGCTAGAGTTTCACTTACGGAATTTACTTTTAAGCCACTTTCTCCAAGTTTAAATCTGTCTACAGAAAACTTCAAAAACTTTTCTGTTGTTCTTGTTGTTAGGAAAAGAGAGAAAGAAAAATAGCATGCTTTTTTTTCTGTGTTAAAGCAAATGCTTTTAAAATGTATCGCCCTATACCTGACTTGATTTTAAAAAGAACCTAAACCTTCAGAAGCTGGGCATCGATTTTCTTCGACAGCACAAAAACCACCGTGCCAACATTTAGAACTGCAACACATCAGCTGCTCTTATAGCTCATACTTTATTCTCTGCATCAAAGCTCTGGTGGGGGGGAGTAAAAACAGAGAGTGAGAGAGCGAAAGAGTCAAGCTCTTCAGAGCCTCTAATGATGCGTGCCAAACACGTGGAAGGTAAATCCCCTAATTCAGTCTATTCTTTCAGCATTCCCTGGCGAGCGGCCAAGCTAAATATTTCTGCTGAATAAAAAATGCACCCTCCTATGCGGCACTTTCTTAACAGGATGGCTCTCCAGCTCTAGTGGAGGGGGCTTCTCTGGGGGAAAGCCAACATGTGTGTTCTCTTATCTATTTATTTATTTTATTAAAAAGGGGCTTTATGGGCTGTGATTGGATTAACTTAGTGAACCCTGGAGGAAGAGGAAAAACAAATTGGGAAGCTGGTTTAGCACCCCCACCTTTTTGTCATCTTCTTTTGGGATTTCCTGGCTGGCTGCCACCTTGAGCCTGTTGAATGTTCTTTAGATCAATCAATTAAAAAGGCTTTAATATTTGGGTGATTGGAACGCAACATATGGGCTGCTGGTGCGGATGTCATGTGGTGCGTGGAGTTAATTGAAATGATTAATAGAGGTGTTAGTTTCTTCAAGACTAATTGAAGAAAGAATATAATTGGAAGCATAGTCTAACCATTATTGTTGACTTTTTTTTAACATATTGCGTCCCTTAAACACTTGTACATGTTTATAAACATGCAGATGGACTTTGTTTAGATGTCTTCAGTGTGCTGATTTGCAAAATCACATCAACTCTACAAAAGTCAGATTTATTTTTATATAAATTAATCAGAAAAAATATTTCCCTGTGCCTTGCCTGTTTTCAGTAACCAATATGTACATTGAAATTCTGGTACCTGTTTGTCTTTACATCCTTGCCAGACTTAAACCAATTGATTCATCCTCATCATTATCTGTGGGGTCAGAGCATCCATCCACAGAAACTGATCAGGAGCCTCTGAAGGTCTGTTAGTGCCCTCTTCTCTCTGCACAGTGAGTTGTGATAGCACAGTGCAAATGTGCCAGGCATTTCAGGGAAATAGCATCACTATTGTACTGCTCCTCACCTTGTCAGCTTGACCATATTTCAAAGGGATCCAGTTATAAATATATAAAGGACTGGCAGAAGCCTGGATTTGACAGTCAGAAAGAAATGTCAGATTAGAGAAATTGAGAAGATTTAACTGAGATCAGCTCTTTTGGCCTCTCCACCTTCCTTAAGAATAATAACTTTTTTTTTCAGGAGGAGTAGCCTGGGAATTTTTATTAAAATTGTTAAGCTATTGTGAAATACAAAAGGAAAGCAATGAACTGGCTGCAGAGGACATCTGGCAGCAAGGAGAGGGTATGAAGGATGTGTTTCTGAAAGTCATCCTGCTGCACAGGCTGGCTCTCAGGGTAGAAATGGGGAAACAGAAAACATGACAGTCTCTGGTCTGTAGTCAGTAAGCACGGGCTGGGTGCCCGAGCACTGTGTGAGGAGGAGCAGTGTTGCGTCCTGCTTGCTGCTAGGCTGTGGTTACAAGTGCTGTAGCAAACTTTCAGATGGGGATTTCGTAAAACTGAAGATAATGGCTTAAATGACTTATGAATCTGCTAGAGGGCAAGTGTTCAGTCGTGGGAGAAGAAAATCAGGCAAGATGGCAATGAAGTGTTGATCTAAAAGGTAAGTCAGTTTGGATTCAGGACAGATAAGCTACATTTGGAAGCGTATTTTTTTCACACTAGCTTTCTTTTTGCCTGCTTTTGGTAATAAGAGAAATGCTTGTGCATAATTTTAATGTTCTGGAAAAGAATTGTCTTCTTGGAAGGGACATACATATTTTCTCTATTTGTTTTCCTTTGCACATGTGGTGCAGCTTATGCATTTGTGTATCTTTTTCAGTAGTCAGAAAGTTTATTCTGCAGCCCAGAATAAACTGAGCAGAGAAGTGATAGATAAGTTTAGAGGGGGTTTGTTGTTGGCTTAGAAGAAAAGAGTATAGGATGGTTTTAATATTTAGAGTCTTCCCACACAGATTTCCAGTGATGCTTTGAAGGCAACTGTGCGTCTGCAAAGACTTTGAGCCTCCCCGGAAGATGTGGCCTGTCTTGCGTACAGATCTGAGCAAAGCGTTTGTAGAAAGGAAGTGGCTGTCCTGTACTAGGGGCTGAGAGGAAGGGAAGACATTAGGTCTGATTGCAAGCTTCCCTTACTCCCCGTCGCCTGATTTGTGTGCACGTAGTGCTAATAGTTTTAGATGAGAGGGATATTCTGGGACAGACTGGTGCAAATTAATCTTTCAGAAAAAATTTTCTATTCTTATTATTTGGTGATGAGATTAGTCATTTAAGGATCTGGTTTTATTACAGCAAGCTACTGCAATTACATAGTCACTTGTTTACTTTTCTAATCTTAGCAGTGATGAAAAATAGGAGTCTCAGCATTCCACTGCCTGCATTGCCCATTAGGATTTAGTACAAGAAAAGGAAAAAATTGTATAAACTTACTGGCATAGGAGCATCCTCTCTGTCTCTATCAAACCTTGCCATGTTGTATAAGTAATGAAATTTGAGTGCATTGGCCTGGGTCACTGAAAGAGGAACAGCAGACCAAGGGAAAAGGGTTTAAATCTATGCACATGCTTTGTATGTGGCTTGTGTCTGATGGTAATATTCTCATTCTCATACAAAGGAGAATGTTCAATAACATCCCACTAAAATAAATCTCAGGGAACTGATACCTAGTAGCCTGCTAGCATCACCTGTTGCTAAGACAGACAGACAATTTGCATTAGGAGATCCCACTTTTAGGTTCTCATAAATCTACCACATTCTTAATGTGTGGCTCAGGTGTTTCTTGCATTTTCTTTTCCTATGGATGCATTTTCCACCAAAATCTATTCTGTAATTTCCAAGAATTTGGCTATGACAAAAATTGTATTGGTAAAATTAGGAGTGTGATGACTTTTCTGTTGAAAAGTAATCTCCACCATGACAGCCCCCATTTTTTGGAGCACAAGTTTGAATGACAGGTTCAGTGGCTTGGGGAAGGGCAGCAGATGTGGCAGAGGAGGGTGGTGACTGTCATGGTCTGGGATTCTCAGATGCCATCCCCTCTGCCAGGAGCACTCCCCAGTTCATGGATCTCCACATGAGCTTCATTTGCACTGGGTCTCTGTCAGAGCAAGACCAGAACACACTCCAGCCCTGTCCCCACCTCTGATTCCCACTCCCAGAAGAATTGCTTCTGAGCTAGAAGCCAGCCTAGAGGATTGGCAGAGCAGCCCTCCCAGGAGCTGCAGGAGGGCATCGCGGCTCCCTTGACTGGGCAAACACTCTTGGGTCTAGAATGGAACACTGGAACTGAGAGCAGAGGGAGTGCATGTTCAGCACGTGCTCATTGCAAACCATCCTGAGGTCAGAGAGTCATCAAAATGAACTGCTTTTAAAAGCCTATGGACAAGAGCTGAACCTGGAGGGGATTATGAAGGAGGAGAGACTATGCCTGGAGATCAGCAGTGTCAGGGAAGAGGGAAACTGAGAGTAAGGTTAGTACAAGACCAGGGGATTTATCTTTATGGGTTATTGAAGACGAAGACGAGCAAGCTCAGTGTTAAAAGCGGGCGGGATGTAAGCCAGCTCTGATCCAAAAGCTGCCTGACTGCATTAGCACGGTGCTAAGCCCAAGCTAATATATCCGGCTTCTCACCAGGGCTTATTAGCTCGGGCTCAATGCCATACTAACATAGTCACAGGAGTTCCAGTTGGCCTGACACCATGTCTGCTCAACGTGTGAACTGAGCTCTGGGCTACGTGCCTGCACAGGAGCACCAGGAGATGCCTGCAGACTTGACTGCACCACACTGATTAGGAGGCTATAGAGGCCAGGCCTGCTGGTCAGCAGGAAAGGGCACATGGGGATGGAGAGCATGCCTTGTTTGCTTAAAGTAGGACAGGAAAGATGTGCAGTGCAGATGAGGAACCAGGAGGGACTGAAACTGGCTTGATGAGAAGACTTGGCACATAGGAGCCTGGGTGTGGGAGTGGTAGATGTGAGTGACTGGAAAGGGAAACTACAAGAGGGGTCAGGAGGAACAAGCTGAGGACTTGCTGGGCAAGGAGACCAATCAGAAGTCTGAGTCAAGCACTGGAAGAGGAAGAACAAACTCCACACCACACCTGGCATGAAATCAAGATGCCTGAAAGCAGTCATTCCTCTGCTGCCAGCCTGTCACCTGATGAAACCCAGCAACAGAAGTGTCCTATCCTTTACAATGCGTGTGTCAACCTTGCCAAAAACAACCGTATGGTTGCTCTGAGCCAGGTCTGCCAGCGTCCCTGCAGAGGTCTGCCTACGGCAGATCAGAATACCTCAGCTCTGTTCTTGATCTGCGTAGGCATCAGAGTCGTGCCAGGTCATGAGATCTCTGCTTTTTCTATTTGCAGTTTCAAAAATCAGCATAAAAACTGTAGAAAAACCTTACTAAATTTGCAAATTCAGGTTCTTCAGAGTTTAAGGTTGTCTGCCTAACTCCAATTTGATCCTCTTATGCATTATGATACAGTCTTTAATTACTCATTTAATTACTGTTAACTGGCTACTTGCCTCATTCAGGCATAAGACAAAGCTTGCTAGGGGAGATGAATTGGGGTGGTGTAATAAAATGTTATCTTTAAGACACCTCTTCCCACCATCTCATTTGCTGCTGCATAAGGAAGTGAGACGGCCATGGTAGGAAGAAGTGCTGCTCTTCTCAGAGCAGGTGAGCTCTGCTCTGAAGAACTATGTGTTATTCCTACCTGTGATTCTGAATAAGATTCAGGCCAGTTCACCTCAGCAAAGCCTTTTGCAGGTGGGCAATAATTTTGACATCTTCCTGGGTGCCTGATGTGAAGCCCTGCAAAATACAGAGCCATCACAGATGCCAAGAAGAGAAATGCTTTGAACATAGAAAATAATGCACTGTGCTGAGTAAATCGGCTGCTCTGCATCCCAAAATTAATGTATGCTTTTGATGTTAATGTCATTGTGTCTGCATACCCCTTCTGCAGAGCGAGAATAGCAATAATACCTTCATCAACATATGGGGGAGGTATTGTGAAAATCAGATTAGTCATTATTTGATGTTTGTGAAGCGTTCAAGTGCTGCTGTTCTGATGAGCAAAGCGGAAAAATGCAAGACAAAATTGGTTGTCTTTATTTGAACAGTCTGTGGTTAAAGTAAGGCACTGGGCCTTTCAAGGAGAAAGGAGAGAGAAAAAAATCTGGAAAAACGGCTTTTCTAGTCAGCACTCTTCTTTCTAAACACCGAGTGAGGTGGAGAAAAAGATGGCGCATCATATGCCAAGACTGCAGAACTGGGGTTCTGTACACAATCCTAGATCTCCTGGCATCTCCTACCAATTGAAAGAATGCCTGAGTTTGCACCATAATAGGTCTCCATTTACCGACATTTTGGAGTGTTTGTCTCACTGCAAAGCTTGGGGTTTTTTATGTGAGTCTTTTGTCTTGCAAATCTGATGGTTGGCTGTAGGTTTTTACAGAACTTTGACTCAGCTTCAGGGAAGGAGGAATGAAGAAGCAGAAGAGTGAACTTCTGGAAGCTGAAACCCTCCTTTCCCTAGGTTTGAGCAATCTGTGCTGTTATGAAACCTTTTGAAATCTCATTTGCTGATGTCTTTCTGACCCCCCAAATTATTCTTGTGTAAATGTTGACACCCAGCAGAGATGAAATCTTTGACTAGCTTATCAGAAACTGCACAATTCCAACAATATACTAGCAACACCAGCCTTCTTTTTTCTTTCTTTTTTTGTCTTTTTTTTTTTTTATTGTTTGTGGTTAGTTGGCAGATGGTATTGTGAATCAGACTGTACATAACTGAGGGAACGGAATGTTTTTTTCAGTTCACATGAACCCAAATCCATGTCACATATCAAACTGGTTTTATTTTCAGGTCTTCTGCGTGCTTCTGATTTTGATATGTTTACTCATTTTATGTTGATAGTTTTAATGACACACTCACAGAGTGTATAAGCAGAACAAGAACTAGATATGTTTTCCAACTGAATTCAGGCTGTCTGTAAATTTTCTCTGCATGTTATACCCATAGCTCACTGAAATCAAAGGACATCAAAGTTTCCCCACTGACCACCTGAAATCAGTTAGCCCTCAATTGGTTCTTTTTATGATTCTGACACTAAAGTTATATGATTTGTTTGCTGAAGGAAAGTGATTTAAAAGTGGACAGACAAACCATCAGAAAAATGTTGAGGCTTTGGTCTCCTGTATCATGCCATTAGAGACTAGGCAGGGCAAAAGGAACAGTTGCAATCCATTTATTCATGGACAACTGCAAAGCCAGAAGATGCATTAAAACTTGATTTTACACCTTGGATGTTTGGGATCACAAAGTAACTCCATAAAGAAAAATCTTTCTAAGGAGTTTGCAGTGCATAGGAGAAGGGAGCTGCCCTCTACCAAACTAGGAAAAAAATCAATATAGTCTTGTTGTTTCAAAAGCATCAATTTTGAGTTCTGCTGTTCAGATGTGAGTTTTGGTGTTTTATGTTTTAAATTAAAGGCGTGGTTGAATGTTCATTATGCCTATGATAAAAGCAGTAGAAATAGGTGCAAAATGGCCCTTGTGCAATGCTGTAATTTACCTTTATTTTAAACTGGCTTACACATCTTAATACATTATGACAATCAGAATTATCAGGCCACCAGGCGGAGAGGAGTTTGTTTTGTTAATTGCTCTTGTTAAGCCTAATTACAGAACGGGGTGGAGTGGATGTGAGGGGAGGGAGGAATCTGCTAGCAAGAGGAAATTCTAAAATCCTCGGAGCAGTTCCAGGCAGTGTGTGTTGGGGAGCAAGAGTGCAGGCGTGGTGTGGTGTGGTGTGGGTGAGCATGCGTGCGTGTGTGTAAGAGTGTGAGAGTGAATGACAGACTTTCTATATGGACTAAAATCCTGAGATGCATAAGCTGGAGGTGGGGAACCTGTGCTGTGTGGATACATGAAGGTACAGCTGAACAAAGAACTATGCTGTAGTTTTCTTTATGAACTAACTCCTTTTTTTTTGGAGGGGAGTGGGGGGGGGAAGATGCAGATTATTTACTTTGCTGTTAATCTTTGAGGTTTGCTTTTGATTGAGTGCTAAAATGGTTTGCTGATACGCTGCACCATTATTTGATATTACAGGTTGCCACGTAGGTGTGGGTTGGTATCCTAAAGCTCTTTGAAATGTTTTCCTTCTTCCCAGTGATTGTAGCAGAGACGTGCCGTGCACAGACTGTTATTTGTTTATACTTTCCAATGGAAAGCATACATCCAAAGAGCCCTTCTGCCCTGCATTATTCCAGTTTGTTTATGTGCCCCACATTACGCTGTTGGCAAATTACTGTGCTTGACCTGCATTGTCAGCCCCCTCCGTTGCCTCGGGAGCCTCTGGCACAGAAGTTTCTGATAAGGCAGTTTTGAACAAGCCAGACGCCAAGTGAATGATTCTATAACAAATCTGTGCTCTTCTCCGGGGTATGTTACCTGACTTGTTTGCTGCCAAGGTGGTTTTATTGGTTTGGCTACTGGGTGGAGGGAGGAGACTAGAACAGCACACGAGTCACGCTTTTGTTTTGCTTAATTATAATGTACACTTTTAATAAAACCTTTTAGTGCCGTGAATTAAATGTCATTGCAATCCTGCACGAGAAGAAAAATGCTACTGCTGTTGTAGCTGACAGCTGAGTGGTTAGATGGCCAGCGTGAGTCTGAGGCTCAGAAGTCTTTTCTTTGCTGGCTAGAGATACTGCTGGGTAAATGTGTTTACTTTTTCCTTAGTATTTATACTAGTTAATGTGTCGCACTAGATAAATCTACTTCCTGAGTTCATCTTTCAGCTTGCTCTCTTCCCTCCCAATTGACAAATGGTTTGAGTTTGACACCGTTTTATCAGTTGAGCCCCTGCTGGGTGCTGCATGCCTGCTTGTTTCTGCTTTATCGTGAAAAGTGAATTATCTGCAATATTTTGCTACCATCTAACTAGCAGTTGGCAGGCTTTTCTATATGAACTGATTTAGATTTCAGTAAGGGGAGGCTGTTGTCTTTCTCTGCAAAGCCCTGTTGTTGCTCTCCAGGAAAACAAAAGA
Organism: Cnemophilus loriae; assembly: GCA_013397755.1. NCBI lineage: Eukaryota > Metazoa > Chordata > Aves > Passeriformes > Corvidae > Cnemophilus > Cnemophilus loriae. The sequence goes on from VZTF01008130.1 coordinate 3,077,337, forward strand.
TCCCGGAGCTTTCTGCACCGCAATCTGCTGCTGTCCCACTTTCAAGGAGGTGTTTTGTTTGTTGCGGCCGCTTCCTATCTTAAAATGATAAATTGAGCGGACATGTGTGCTGTTTTAAACCGCTATCTCCAGGGCTTTGTGTTCACTTAGGATAAAATACATTATTTTGTGGTAGGCTCTGGTGTGATTTAAACTTGGTTTAAAGATTACAGAGCAAAAGGGAAAGCATCAACATCTTCAGCAGTGGTAGTTTGATGAGGAATAGCTGTCAGAAGAAGAACTCTACTGACTTAACCTCAAGTGGGTTGCAAATGCATTAGGGATTCATTAATATTAATAGTAGAATAGACATTTCCTGCTTTCGTTTGACATCTTCCAAGCTCTTTTTTTTTTTTTTAAGAGCAACTTGAAGTGCAGTTTTAACACTTATTCAAGTTACTACAAGGATGATAAGCTAAAGTTAAACAGAAGGAGACCTCTGAGTGTGTGGGGTTGGTCTCTAGGAGTCCTGGAATTTGGTGCTGTGCTTTAGAGAAAGATTGTGGTGAACTCTCGGGCGAGATTTTCAGGGTAGTTTGCAAAATGGGTCCGTTAGGTATGACTGCAATCAGAATAAACTGTTGTCACAAGAAATTGTTCTATGAGGGTGACAGGAAGGTCGCTTTCAAAATGACATGTAAAGGGTAATAACTGTGGAGATTACTAAGGTGGGCACAGTAGTGGCTTGTTCATAAGTTCAGGGGTGAAAAAAAAAATTCCAAGCCCTTCTTGAGCCTCCAAATACTCTGTGAGGTTGGCTGAACAGCTCGGTTTGAAAAATAAATAGATCCAAAATAATTTTTACTTGCTTTCAATCTTCCAAATCCTGTGATGCACATTTTCATGCTTCTGCTCTGTCGCCAGCAGGCTTCCAACATTTATTCACTGGGAAAAAAAAAAAGAAATTTGACAAAACTACCAAATATCTTTGAGACATAAAATAAACCCAAGAATTTTGTTAGGACCAGGAGGGAACATGTAATTGCAATGATTATTTTTCAGCATCCTGCATATCACAATTTCACCCACCGAGCCCTTTAAGTAAGACAGCTTGTGGCAGTGGAATGAGGCAGGGGCTTGCTTTTTATAGAAAACAGCTAAGAGTCCCAGTTCGTAAAATGTCAAAAGAAAACAGGTAAGCCCCCACAAAGCACCTAGTCTGGCAAGTCTAGTGAAGTAGCAACTACAAATGCAGAAATGCACACGAGTTTGGCAGCTCTTACTGATAGGGCAATTTGAATTGTCGGTGTGCGTCTGCTCTACTTGTTGAGCCTAATGAAAAGTACAGTTTAATCACTGGTGTGCCAAATTGACCATGATTAGCTGTTATTGCAGATTAGCGCATTGTCTGGGGCTCCAGAATTATTGATCCGGGTGCTGTGCTCTGGTGTTTTCTGTGCCCTCTATCGTAACCTCTTCTTAATGCTTAGGGCAGAGAAGCAGGAAAGGAGAGTAGGAGGGAAGAAGTCCAGATGGGAAGAAAACAGGTCCTGAAAAGACCACATAGGAACTAGGTCAGGTACTCTGGAGATTAAAGAAGCATGCTTCATCCCTGGACGCAGGAGGCAGGGACAAGTAGCATACAATTACGAGGAATTAGAACGGCAACAAGTAGTGCAGATTTATCAGCTTTAATTGTCTATTGTCAGGACAGAGCCCTTCTTGTAGATCAGGCGCTGCCAATGCTTTAATACCTCTAATGGACTCTCTATTGTGGGATTATCTCTCCTAAGGACAATGTATTTCTTAAAACTAGTTGTTTTGGGAGAAGGAGAAAAAAAAAAGAGGAAAAAAAGGAAAGAAGTAGCTGCAGCCCTCCGCTGTTGTTTTTTTATTTTTTTCCCCCTCTCTGGTTTGTCACATTTGCAGGAAGTAGCTGAGAGCCCAGTGTTGCTCTTCTGTCACCAGCACTATTCCTTCAGGGGAACTGATAGATACCTATTGAACATTAACCCCCTTTGCTCCACCTTCCCCAACGAGCTCCTCTAGAAACAATAGCTGGTTGATAAAGAGCAGATAAGCAAGGACACCCGGCTTAAGAATCTCTCTGCTATCTTTATTTTAAAAGCTTTCCTGGGTTTTGCAAAGTAAACATTACAACATTTAAAGAAGGATAAGGTGTCAACTATTTAATGAGAAGTTGTGTTTAATAGCAGAGGAATTCTTCCCTCCCCCAGCCAACACACAGGTATGAAAAGACTGTTATTTCACCACCCTGGGGTAGGAGAGGTGGAGAAATGACAACTGTACTCTTAGAAGCTTAAAAAGTGGTCCTTCAGACCAACCCTTCCAGATTCCCTAATCAACTCTAAACATACAGTCACTATTTTGAATCCTTTGGTCCTCAGTGCACAGTAGTCACATTGCTGGATCTGTGATAATCTGTGGGTAAATATTTTCATTTCCACCACATGCACTTTGTCATGGTGTGTAGCTGTTGTTTTTGTTAATCTGTTTTGAAATGCACTCTGTGGCCAGCTCTTTGTCTGAGAAAAGTGGCGTAGTTCCACCCATGGATCTTGCCCTCCTTCTGCTGTGTTCATCAGCTACAGGAGATTGGGCAGCCCAGAGAGCATCTGACATGAAAACTGAATTGTGAAGGAGCACAGTCTGAAGTTTCACCATTGTTCATATCCCTGTGTCTTACCAGGCTGGTTGATGAGAGAATACCCCAAAAAGTGTCATGACTGCCAAGTTGGGAAGAGACATGAAAGTTGAAATAATACAATTAATTCTGAGGTGACTTCATTATTTCTGCTTGTTGTGAGCTTGTTATGGGGCTGATGTCTGAAGTATTCACAGGAGTGAGCCTTCTAATAAATGTATACCATCCCATCCCTCCCCCATCACGATCTGGAAATCGCCTATTTTAAATGAAAATTTTCCAAAGCACACTCTTTTTTCAGTCCTCTTGTCACCAGTAAGGTCGGAAAGTAGTTGGAATGGGTTGGCCAGTTGTCATTCATTTTTCCTCAGACTCAGTTACAATGGACAGAATATTCAAAAGTCCAGGGTTGGGACGTGAAAGGTTGAATTTGTACTCAGATTTTCTTGTCCAATATAAACTTGCGTTGGTAGAAACATGCAAAGATGATAAAAGTGTTCTTGTATGAGCTCTTGACTGTCATTCCTACCTTTCTCAAGACCACCATTGCTCAGAAGTGTGATGAGAAGGCTGATGGTAGCCAAGAAAAGAACATCTGTAGTCCACCTTCTCACAAAGCCTTCTTGCCCTCCAGGCTGGCCCAGACAGCTTCAACTACTTCTTCTCAAACTCAAGCCTAAACAAGGGGAAAAGGCTGAAGCTTAGTTCTTGCGTCTGTGTGCTGTGAGAATGTTTTTATTCCATTGGAGGAGAATTGTTTTGGCTTATTCGTACGTCATCTGAGCAGTATTTTAATAAGGCCTAGTGGGAAACAAAAAGGGATATGGTATTTTAGTTTGACTCCTTTTTTCTCTTTTTAAGGAAAATTTCTTGAGAGGATAAAACAACAGAAACCAAAAGTGATGTTAAGGCTTGCACTAGGCAGTAGCTGAGAGTGCAGCCAAAAGATCTGCTCTTGGTATTGCACAGCCAAGACAAAAATAAACGTTTGGCATTTGGAAGTGCTAGGAGGCAATGACCAGGGTGCTCTGTAATTAAAGGCAGTCCCTGAAAGCTGCATGTGGTAATTCAAAAGCCTCCTGGCTATAGCACACACCACCCCAAACGCCCTTGCAAAAAGCTTCTTGTAGATTCAAGTACAATTTTAATTTCTCTCCTTATAGGCAATACCAGCTGAAGTTGTCTAGGGCATACAAAGCCTCTGCGATCATATCTGAAGCCCACAGGCAGGTTTTGCAAAGGTCAAGCCAGTCTGAAGAGAAGACTGCTGTAACTTTTCCTGTTGCACAGTCACTAAAGTGTGCTAGGTCTCTCTCTTTCCCTTGAATCTGACAGCAACCATATTTTCAAAAACGTGGCCCCAAAACATGAGTGCATATCAGAACTTGAAAGCAAGTTTTTCTTTGGGTTTGATTTCTCAGTTGGCTTTTAAAAGATGTGCAGTCGTGCAACTACATCGTGTACCTTCTCCAAGTAATGACCACAACTGGTCCCCAAATGTTTACCAGCACAAGGATGCCTACATGCAGGAAGTGGGAAATGGGGGTGGGTCTGGTAGTTACTCTTGATGTGGTCAATCTGCCACTGACCTTGTAAGGGGAAGGGGAGGATGTGAAAATGAGACTCTCTTTAATCTCTTGTGTGCATTTTATCTCCCCTCCAACTTTTTAAAGAAATTTCATCTATTAGAGCCAGCTCCCTTCCCTCCTTCTTCCCCTTACAATTACAGCAGGCGCAGGGAGAATAGCAGCAGTGGCAGCTGAGGCTGAGTTGCACAGGCTTGTTGTTGAGCTGAAGTGGTGATAGCATCAAAGGAAATGGATGGGGATTTCTGAGATCAGAGCTGTTAGGGCCATTCATGATTTGTTGCCAGGCTGAAAGCTGCTGCAGAGAGAGCTGCCTGAGAAATGCTGATTAATACAGTAATTGAGGTTTTCTATGAGCGAGAAGGAAAAAATTAAAATATGACTAAAAATGTACTTTTTGAAATGAACAACATTTTGAGATTGCACATTCCAGACAATGGCAGCTACTGGTACAAACGATTTCTATAAAAGAGGAGAAAACTTCTGGTTGAACACTGCGTCTTTTTATGTTTCTCTCTTAAGGAGGAAGGTCAGAAGGTCAGTCTATATATTTCTTTAATGGCAGAGTTTCCTCTGTGATTCCTACTTTAGTACGCATTCTTAACAATTTGTTTCTGTCTCTTTTTCTTGATAAACTTAGTTTTATTCCAGATCAGGCACTGTTAGGCTGGATCTGCACATCAGCAAAACCCCTTCTCCTGCACTAAGGTAGTTCAGGGCTCAGCTTCACTGAGACACCTGGAGCTAATTTTGGGATAGCCTCAGAGCGTGCCACAGAGTTATTTGAAGTCCATAGGCTTCATAGGCTGTGCTCACCTCCCCAGGCTCCAGGGATAGAGCTGCACTGACTTGGGATATTGGCATCCTCCTGATGAATATTTCACTTCATCTGATGTGATCTAATCTAATCTCTGCTTCCTCTTGTTTTCCAGCCCAAAAGCATTCTCAGTTCCTTGAAAAGCAGATTTGCTTTTTTCCTTGCTCTCCTTCGCATTAAGAAGATCAGTCCCTGAAGGAAACACATCAACCCTTTCTTCTTGTCATCCTCCCCCCCTCGCCCCCCCGCCTCCTTTTTTGTTTTTCTTTCAAGCTAACAGGGAAGTGAAAAGCTCTGAAACAGCTGCCTCTCGGAGTGAGACTATTTTTCGGTAAAATAATCACCTTCAGTATGACTACATTGTTTTTCTGTTCTATGCAGTGTGACTCAGCATCAGTTAATTAACCCAATCAAGTAGGCCGGATTTCTCTCCTTTAATGAATGGTTCTTCCTACTTCAGAGCCTTCCTAGACCTCATTTTCGATGTGCCTTGGTTTTACAGGGTATATCCAATTACATTTATATCCTTCAGCCCCAGTGCTCGTGCCACCTCTCTTGTGGAATTACGCTGTGGTGGCAGTTCAGCCAGGACACTCACTTGCGAGCCCTTGCCCTACTTAGGTCTGCTGCCACGAGCCCTGCCGCGTTAGCGCGTATGGAAGGTCTTTGCACAGATAGGCTATTCTCAGCATTGCAGGCCGAAAATGGCAAGTAATCCTTTCCACACGTCTTTTTATCAGTGGGAGGAGGAGCAGGTTAAGGGAAAGGGGTTTGTGTATGCCTGTCAGAGAGACAGACAGGCATCCGATTGCATAAACCTGCTTCCCACCCTCCCCCTTCTCCCTTTTTCCTGTGAAGAAATACATAACACGGAGATCACCCTAGAATATAAGTGCATGTATGTTTAGAAGAAGAATGTGGAGCTAGCTGCTACGTAAAGTGCCAGGCAAATTATGAGAAATATGCTTGCAGACGTGAGAAGAAGGAAAAGTAGTAGAGTTGCCTCACAGTGAAGCAGCTAGCATTTGCACTGGGCTGTGGATGGCTATAAATGGAATTGTGTATCACCGTTCCTCTGAGCCCGAGGACGCCTCGCTGAAGAGACAGGACCACTGAAGGAAGTAAGGCATCTGGTTGTTTTGTAATGAGAAGCAGGAATGCTCTTAATAATAAACAAACAGGACATTGTATGCCATCATCACAGGATGTCCTTCCTTCAGCCAGCATGCTGACTTGGACGGGAGGAAAAAAAATTGGGTGCCGGGATCTGCTGATTGCTCTACCAACCCTCCTTCCATCAGCAGTGTGTTCCTGGATGGCCGCTCGCACATTGCCCCGTGCAAGATCCGTGCTCATTTTCTTACCGCGCTGCGAAAGGGGCATTGGGTTTGGAAACGCTGCGTGCCGTGTCCTGCTGCTGTGAGCTTCCCTGCTGTTAGCAAGGGAAAGGGGGAAGGTTTTGTTTAAGGGAAGAAACAGAAGTGTTTTTTCCCAGTTCCTCTTATAGGCACTGATTAGAAAGAGACTCGGGAAAGGGATAAAATCGAAACTCTGGAACTCCCAAATTTGTCATCTCAAGTAAAGTACTGAGATGATTGTTGAGGTTTGGGAACAAGCCCTTTGAATCGAGTTTTAATCAGTATTCTGGAACTTGGGAATAATTTTAGTTGGTATTTTTTTATAAAGTTCTACCAAGTCAAACTGCGGAAGAACGAAAGCGGGCACGTATTGAACTCCGGAGCTTAAAAATAGCACGGAAAACAGATTTCTAGTAAAAGCTGCCTCAGGTGCGCTCTCCACGAAGCGCCGCGGTGCCCGCCCACCCGGCAGATCCGGGCGGCGGGGCAGCGCCGCGGCTCTCCCAGCTGACGCACGGGGCCGAAAGGAAGGGAGAAAAAATAAAATAATAACAGTGATGTAAAAAACCCAACGCGGGTGGGCTGGGCGGGGCAGGGTCCGCAGGTAGGGCCCCACCTCCCGCGCTGTGAGAGGGGCCGGCGGAGGGANCGGGGACCCGGCCGCTGGAAGGAAGGAGAAATGTTTACTCTGTAGAGATGAGCCAGGTTTGCCGCCGCCGGTGGGCTTCGGTGTGGAAACGCGCGCGGACTCTGCCCCGGTAAGCAGCGCGATGCCGTCCTCTCTTTCACCCCCGTCTCCACCTCCCCGGCTCTTGCTTCTCGCCCGTCCCGGCGCCCGCGGGACGGAGCAAAAGTTTTTCCTCGTCGCCTCTCCCGGATCGGGAGCGCTCCTCTGATCGGCATTAACCCTTTCACTCCGCCGCGCAGCTGTCACCCCCACTCCCGGCCCGAGTTTCCCTGTTCGTCCCCTCTCCCCCTTCAGCGCCGAGGGTCTGGCAGTGTCGCGCTGCTCGCCTCGACCGCGGTCAGGACGGGGCGCGGGGCTGGTCCCGAGGCGGCGGCGGCGGCCGCGGGCGGGCTGTGTATTGCCGCGACCCCCGCCTCAGCCTCTTCGGGCGGCCCGGCTGTGCCTCCCGGGAGAGCTGGTCCCGGAGGGACGCTGGGGGTCTCCCCCGAACCCACAATCAGTCAGCCCTTAACCTCTTTCTCGGAAGATCGTGCGCTTTCAGTCTTCGTGTTTCGTTCTTCCCGGAGGAGGGGTGTGAATTTCATACTACTAGCTGCGTATCCAAAAAGGAAAAATGAAGGGATTTTACGCCTGATTGAGCGTCATTCTCAGCCACCGGCGTAGGCACAGATTTTGGTTCCTCGTGAGCCTTACGGAAAGAGCCCGACCCTAATACCTGTTCGAGAATAGGTTTGATAACAGTGCTTCTGTCCTGAACAGACAGAGGGGCTGAAGGACTTGCTGGAACTGTCCTGCTAGGCTCATATCCACTGCTTTGGGATACTAATTCTAGGAGGTACCATCAAAATCAAAAAGGATAGAACAACTTTTTAAAAAATTATTTATTTTATTTATTTCCCCTGGTTCTTTTCTGGTTTGACCCCCAGGAACATGTTGCAGTTCTTTGTGCAGGGCTGCTGCTGCTGCTACAGTGATGCTGGCAGGATGTCGGCTTTCTCAGCCTTCCATGCCAAAGGATAAGGGGACGTCAGGAGGAGGCGGGGGGGCCAGGTTGTTTTGAAAGTTGTTTGTGTGTTGAAAGCCGGTGGGAAAGTTCAGGCTTCCCCATTTGGAAGAGGCAAGGCTGGGTTCCGCTCTTCCAACATGCGCTTTCCATTTTTAGCTTCATTCAGACGCAGACAGCAGTTCCTTTCCTCTTCCTCTCCTTGTTTGTGTGACACTTTTCTGAGGCAGCTTTTCCATAGGCGACTAAGTGGTCTTGCGGCCATGACCCCACATTTTCTTCAGCACGGAATATTCTTTTCTCTCTGAAGCATTAAGGAAAGGGTCTGAAAAAGGTAAAGTGGTTGTCACAGCCTAGGGATTTTCTTCTCTTTGTTTTCGTTCCCTCATTACTACCGAGGCTGGCATTTTAGAGTGCTGCTTCAGTCAGAGCAGCTTCGTTTACACTGCTTTTTGGCTATTACTCAACTGTACCAACTATCCTGCATACGCTTTTAAAGTGTCACAGACTACTGTATTAGTCACACTGTATCAACGGAAACCACAACACTGAAGGACAATGAGGATTAAAGGCTGTTTTCTTTTTTTCCAGGCTGCTACACAGTGTAGCTCGGACGCTGTGAGTTTCAAGAATCTGGTGAAAGGGAGAGAGTGGACAATGAAAATGGACATGGAGGATGCTGACATGACTCTGTGGACAGAGGCTGATTTTGAAGAGAAGTGCACATATATTGTAAATGATCACCCGCTGGATCCCAGTGCCGATGGAGGCAACCTAACTCAGGCAGAGGCTTCCTTGCCAAGGAACTTGACTTTCAAATACGCATCTAACTGCAAAGAGGTAAGCGGCAGTGCTCTGGGGAAGGTTGGAGTCAGACAAGCCAAATCACAGTGCTTTGGAAAGCGTGTGCTCACCCTCTTTGATTCTTTAGCATACATACACACACACCCTACCAACAACAACAAATGCTGCCCACTGGCTTTTAATATGGGACCCTAATAACTCTCTTTAAAAACTGTGTGCTGGTCATCTGTTGTGTAATATTTCCACTGAAAATTGCAGCCAACCTATCCCTGAAACTGGTTCTGTACCAATTTGCAAACAGTTAAATTTTCACACAATTTGAACAGCATCTGAATAAGCATATTTAAACTGTGGGGTAGTTCTTTGTGCCAATTTCTAGGCTGCTGTTTGCCAGGACCATTCATTGCCTCTGGCTCAGAGATTAAAGTGCCTCGGTTGTCCAATAAATAGCTTCAAAAAAGTAAAGGGGGGAAAAAAAACCCAAATTCCTGGAAATGTGTTTAATTATTTCTTTTTGTTTTCCCTTTGGTTATGAAATTGCTTTATTCTTTTCGTGAGCTTGTTGTATTCCCGACTTCCTAAATTCTTAAAAACTCTGGCATATCAGTTAAGGAAGTAATGGTAGAACTGTAGCAAGTTTGACAGAAGGGTGGCCGTAGCTTAAACTAACTTTTGTTTATCTGGGACAGTATCTTCACTGGTAGCTAGCCATGCGAGTCTGTCCTATCCTTGTCCCTGGAGTGGGTACATTCTTTGTTGTTGTTTCAGAAGGGCTGGAAAGAAATGAGCCTGGATGAGCAATTTGGTTTTGTGTTTACTCCTTCGTATAGAGTAGCTATTATAGCTAGGTGTGATGTTCGGTAGCGTAACAACTCAGGGGACAACCCTTCATTTCTCCCTGTGCCGAGACTTGTGGTATAGCAACTATTACCTGTGCTTCTGCTTTGGCTAAACATACTGACCACAGAGCTGAAAAGAAGAGGTACACTCATCCATGCCTATCAAATATTTTCTTCCAGACAAGGTACTTGTTTAATCTTGTGTACAGGAATAGGGCTGGACCCCCAGCTGAAGGGTGTTGACACCGTGGAATTTAGCTTGGCAGTGCCTAATAGAGTGCTAAGTAGGTTTGGAAAGAGGTTAAAGCTAAATTCTCCTTAAAATCACTTTTCTCTTCCCATCTGCCCTGCCCTGCAGAACTTTGGCAGAGAAAGGTCATGCTCCAGAAGAAAAGCGTGAAACCTGGTTTTGTGTTATTGCATTGTTAGATAGGTCTTAGTTTGGCGTGAAGAGGGAAATAAAGCTGAGATTCTGCCATGGGATACGGCAGGATTTCTTGGTTGAAGGATGAGCTTGCAAGTGTGACAGCTCGAGTCAGTCCTCGGCGGCCGGCTGATGACTGATTGGCTGCTGAGGCTGCTTGCTCTCTCTGCCCCTGTCAAGTCCTGCTGCTGTGGCTGGAGATATCCAAAGAGCTTTCAAAATTCCCAACACTGTGTTTGGAAACACCAAGGTGTAATTTCCTTATTCCCTAGCCCAGGTCAGTGAATCAGGAGGATTTCTGCCATCTCTGTATAAGAGGTGGGGGGGAGAGAGAAGTTGTTGAAAGATTGCTGGTTCTTTCTTGTAAAATGTGACCCATGCAGCTCCCTGCTAGTGGGAGTCTGAATATAGGACATCCTCCTTTTGTTCTCCAAAGCTCCCCCCCACCCCCCGGTCTTTCATTTGTGCTGAATTGCACCTACCCTAAGGAGCAATAGGAGCTTTTAAACCCTGACTATCTTTAAGGTAGCTCTGAAAGAAAGGGCCAATATGATGTGCTTTTTTGCCCACCTTCTGTGAAGGCTACACTCCGGTGAGTGTACACACAGGTCTCTCATTTGCCACTCATCTGCAGGGTGAAGTAGTTGTAAACGGTGTAATCCGCGTGTGTGGTAGCAACTTCTGATATGAAACACTGTATTTTTTTTTTTCTGTCTGCCTTCCAAGTTTGATTTTGTTTAGTGGAGTCAGGACTGGGTACATGTGTTGCTTTTGCATGTTGGTGTTTGTGGGTCGGTGAGGGAGCCTGATTCTGGTTTTGACCTCATGGAAAACCACTGGAGTCCTGACAGCTTGGTAGGGTGGGTTTTTTTCACTGCAAAAGGATGAGGTAAGACTTCGGGAGATGCATGCGTGCGTGTTTGCCAGTGGGTTTCAGATGTGAGCTGTCTTCATTGTTAACTTTGGGGAGAGCTGCGGCTTCATCTGGTTGAGAGTTTTAAATGCTGAGTCAGTTCATTGTCAAAAAAACCTATGTAATATATTGCTTGTGAAATGCTGATACTGTCATGATTAGATCATGAAATCCCAGCGCCGTCATGATTAGTATTGTATCTCCGGCTGGAGCAGGAAAAGTACTGCGTGTCTGCTTAAGAGGGAGGAAGTATGGCCACTGCTATTTGGGGAGGGTTGCTTTTTCTATATCTTCTCCTTGCATGCTTTGTGGAGCTCCTCTTTAAAGGTTTATGGAATTTGCAAGGGAGCCCATGACACGTCATCATACTCTTGTTTATTCTTGGATCTTGATCAGGGACTTTTCTGAAGAACACATTTTTTGTTGTGAGTTCACAGAATGTGTCAGCATCTTAAAAAATGAATTACTACGGCTCATAACATTTTGGGCTGTTAGATATACATGAAGTCATTTATTTATTTCTATGCGTGAATTATTTATCCTTTCCCCCAGTTTTGGCAGTTGTCAAAAAATGATGAAATGTGGTGTGGGGCTTATGCTCTAGAAGGCCATATGTGAATGATCTTTTCATGCAGACATTTAGAAACATTTTTTTCAATAATCTTCCCTTTGGTCTTGGTGCTTAAAGCCCCAACAGCACTTCTTGATATAAAGTGACAGTTACTCTGCTGTCTTGAATATTACTAGTGTCTCACCATGGTCTGTGAGCTTTGACAGAGGAAAACATATCTCAGCAAACCACCTATTACTGTGGCATATCTCTGATAAGGCCATTTCTTAAGAGACAGACCCTGAATCAGTGATTTAGGTGAAAGCAGTGATTTTGAGCTGCTACGAACCATGCCTCACTGACCTCAGACACTTGCTCTCCCCTATTGCTTTTATTTATTTTTTATGTAGTTGCCAAGGAAGCCATCTGAAAGCATTCTATTTTGTGGCATCACTTTTAGAAAACTGGTCACTGAACAAAGGGGTAAAAATGACATAACTGTAGAACTAGTAGCTAAAAAAAAATTAAAATCAGTGTTACTCCAGGACACATGATGGCCCGCCCTGTTTGTG
>VZTF01008130.1:3089662-3208640 GCA_013397755.1 Cnemophilus loriae
TCCCCGCCGGCGCGCCCGGGCGCCGCTCGCAGCCGGCCCGCGCGGGCAGCGGGCAGCGGGCTCCGGCTGACGCCGGGCTGCACCTTCCTGCTGGAAGTGCTGTTGTACTGAGAGGAGGGACGCGGCGGAGTGCTGGGAGCTTCGAAGGGATAGGAGGTAAGCGCCTGTGGAGAGGAACTAGCGGAGGAAGCAGCGCGTAGCTGCCGTGCGGGCCCCGCCGGCAGAGCCCGGGCGGCGGCGGCGGCGGCGGCNATTTCTTAAGAGACAGACCCTGAATCAGTGATTTAGGTGAAAGCAGTGATTTTGAGCTGCTACGAACCATGCCTCACTGACCTCAGACACTTGCTCTCCCCTATTGCTTTTATTTATTTTTTATGTAGTTGCCAAGGAAGCCATCTGAAAGCATTCTATTTTGTGGCATCACTTTTAGAAAACTGGTCACTGAACAAAGGGGTAAAAATGACATAACTGTAGAACTAGTAGCTAAAAAAAAATTAAAATCAGTGTTACTCCAGGACACATGATGGCCCGCCCTGTTTGTGTGTGGAGAATACTGCTGTTTTAATGAAGCCAATAAGAGTTTGTTCGGTGTTTTGGTTTTTTAAAGCAGTTTAGTGGTCCCATTGCAAAATATCCTCCCCTTGCAGAATTAGCAGGAGTCGTTGTTCTACTTCAGTGCTTCTCCCCAAACAAAGATGCAGGAGCGCTGATCTTCCAAAGCGCCATCTCAGATCAGATTTGGGACCGGAGCCCATCCCGCCTCATGCCCGGGGGCCGCGGGCAGGCCGGGATGTGCTGACCGGGCCAGGCGGGCCCCAGGCGTGCCCGGCCCCCGGCGCCGCATTAGGACCCTGGTCAGTTCCAGGGCCGCCGTCCCGGGCTGCCGCCGTCCCGAGCTGCCGCCGGCCCCGGCTCCCCCCGCCGGGCCGCCCCGCCGGCGGCCGCGCTGTCCNCTGAGAGGAGGGACGCGGCGGAGTGCTGGGAGCTTCGAAGGGATAGGAGGTAAGCGCCTGTGGAGAGGAACTAGCGGGAGAAGCAGCGCGTAGCTGCCGTGCGGGCCCCGCCGGCAGAGCCCGGGCGGCGGCGGCGGCGGCGGCAGAAAGGCTCCGCTTCTGGGGAGCGCCCGCGCCGGGCTCCCCGCCGCTCCCGGGAAGGTCTCCCCGCCGAGCGGAGCGGCGCGCTGGAGGACACCTGGCGGACAGAGCTCCGAAGTGCCGCTCTGGCACAGCCCTCCGGCAGCCCGGGGGCGGCTCACCCCCGGCTCCGGACCCGGAGCTGCGCCGCTGTCCTGCCTGCCAGCCCTCGGCAGCTCCCTGCTTCCTGGCCTCTTCTTAAGCCGCTCCCACTAAACTGCGGCGGGGCAGGAGCCCCTTTTGGCTGCGGCAGGGGGGCTGCCGGCAGCCCGGAGCCGGGCTGGCTTGGCACTGCTGGCGCCCTTCTGCAGGGTGCCCCTCATCGACCTCAGCGGCTGAGCTGGTGAGGGAACAGTGGAGGCCGAGAATTGCTGACCAGAGAGCCACCGTCAGCTAAAATCCGTCAGGACAGCTTTATAGCCTGGTTGAGCAAAACTTCAGTGTTGGCACACACAGATGTGCAGAACCTCTTCTGCCACATTCTGATGGGTACAGGCTGAGAAATCATCTTTGCTTCTCCCCTGGCATAGCTGAACACAAACGCTGTCTGTAAGGTGGATATCAAAAAGTATCTGCTGTGTCAGAGACTGTTTCAAGTTGACTAGTTCAAGGAGTGATTTCTAGAGATTCTGAGAATTTCATTAAAGTCGTTTTAATTAAGGCCAAGATATTTTTAAAACCATGAAAAATCTCAAGCTATCATGCAGTAAAACTGGTAGGGTGTGCTTGTAGCTTGGTTGTGAACTTTTCTTGAGAGGGCAGATGGATGTAAATGAAGATATATAGGGAAAATGAGAAGAACATCTGCCTTTTTCAGCTCTCTATGAGACATGTACAAGCAAGACAAAAATAAAACTGAGCCACTGAGCTTGTTTCAGCATATGGTAGGTGTAGGAAAATTTCTGGAAGTCCCTCTTCTCTCTCTTCAGTCCAGATGCACAGATCAATGGAGCATTTAACTACCTCTCCTGTTGATGTTTTAATTTTTTTTCTTTGTAGTGTGCTGAAAACACATGTTAAAATGCAAACGAGTACAAACACCCACCACATACACCCAGCAATCTGTTTCCAGGTGATTCCTTGAATCCATGGCTGTTATTTGTCCCCTTTATTTTGACATTTAACAGGAAATTATGCTAGGTGTTCATTTTTTACTGGGATTTTTAATCTTGACTGGTACACAGGCAAGGATTTCTCTGTCTGCCTCTCATTTATACATGAAGGATCATACAATGTAAGAAAAGGTAGCATGAGAAAATCAGAAGGCTTAGCTAATTTGTGAAGCACTGTCTACATACAGCCCAGGGTTTTTACCACCCTTTGCTGAGAAGGACTGTTAAAAGAAATGGAAAAGCTCACTGAAGTGAGCTATCTGTAGGGTCTGATGAGTGCTAATCTGCTTTGGTAAAGACATAGATTCCTTGTGGGGTACAGACAGCAGTAATCCCAGCTCTCAGTCTTCCTCAGCTACTTCTGGTGTTCCTGTCTTGTTCTGAAATCCTGGCGAGCAAAATAAGACAAGTGGCAAGATGTGTGAAGGGAATATGTTTAATACATTTTGCCATGAGTGTTTATAATATATTTGGTTATAATACCAAATTAATGGGCTTTTTACCTTCTTTTTTTTTTTTCCACTATCTGAGCAGCAAGATCATTCTTGCAAAGGCTTGGGGTTTTTGGTTCACAAAATTGTTGGTTTTCTAACATTGTTTGGATACGTGAAATTTAAGAAGATTGGTGAGAAACAGAGAGACAAAACCAATAACTCAGCAGCGTTTTGCAAAGGGTTACTCCAAGGCACGTTCTTCTGAATAATGATGAATTGCTTCCTGATTTGTGGTCAGTGACTTTTTTTGGTATAATTACTGTCAAGAAGGAAGCTGAACAACTAGAGTCCATTTCTTAGACCTAGTATAGTGGAGCATTTTCTTCAAAATCCTTACACCTTTTTTTGATCAAACCCACTTAATGTATGTTACCGGAACTGATGATTCCTTTTTATACAAGAAGGTGACCTGTGAGTACGTGTCCCAGAGCCATTTCATATTCTGTTTTGTATGCCACTGTATGCTGGTAAGAGAACTGAAGGCTGTCTTTTTTTTTTTTTTTTGGTGTTCTCCTTTTAGCTATCAGGGCGGGTATAGACCGAAGAATGGAGGGGGGTGGAGGGTGGTTTCATTTTGATCTGGAGGAGCAGTCATTCCAGTTCCTAACTTATTAGAAAAGCAAGCTCTGTAGCAGTGAAGTGATTGATAGATATTGCATATTTTTGTTTGCTGGGACTAGACTTTTGGGGGTTGCCTTTGATAGGAAAAATAACTTCTGAAGATATTTGAGAGTCTCTGTACATTTTGCTTACTGTTTCTTCTTGTAAATGTATTTCCAAAAAGCACATTTTTAAGGTGGTATTCATCATTAGCTTCCATATGTTTTAGGAAAATGCTAGTACCTCACAAAGCTGGTCATATTGTAACCAACACGATTGTTCATTTATTTCTGTTTTGCCGACCTGCTTTTTTCGCAAAAAATTTCTTGCATTGTTTGCTTTACCTTGTTACATTTGGGGGACAGGGGAGAAGAGGGAGACTTCTCATTTTCTACTGGCAATAGACTGATCCTGTGCTGCTCTTCTTGTAGGTCACTGGAGTTATAAGCAAAGAGTACATCCCAAAAGGAACACGCTTTGGACCCCTGATAGGAGAGATCTATACCAGTGATACGGTTCCCAAGAATGCGAACAGAAAATACTTTTGGCGGGTAAGCAGGAAAAAACAGCACCACGTTGTTGCAGTGAGCAGATCACTAAATGAGTATGGCTGAGAAGCTGGGTCACTTCCTGCTGTGTGATGCAGGGGACAACCTCTGTACGTGGCCAGGCACAAACAGGGCCAGTGGGTGAATTAAGCCGAATAAAAGCCTGGCCGTCTTGGATGTAAGGACTGTGTGGGTGGAGAGAGCAGAGGAGATGCACAGCCCTTCCTGGCTCTGTCTTCCAAAATGTATCGGTGCTTGATTCTGTAAAGAAATAGTTCTGCCTCTTGCTGTAAGGGCAGGTTATTTTGCATTTCTTCACAGTGGAAAGTCATTCCGATTTATGCAAGTACCACGCTCTTGATTTTTCCCACCATGAAGAAGCAGTGAAAGTACTGCATAAACTTTCACTCTGGAATTATGATACATTTTGTGACATTTTTTCCTGGGTCTTATATAGAACTGCTATAACACAGTGGTGGTAGTCTTCAGCATATATCATAGAAGTCATAAATTTTTCTAGGCCTCCTCAGAATTGTTAAAAGAGCAGCTCATAGATCTGAGCAAAGGGAAAAGAGACAAACACCAGAGGTGGTGCTTAATTTGTACTCCATAGTATAAGCTGGAAGGGAGGAACAGCCAATATGTTTTGGCTTGGGCAGTCTGCACTGGAGAATATGCTTTCAGTTTATCAGTTGACATAATCCTCATTTTCCTTACAGACACATTATTAATTGTTAGAGAACGTTCCTT
Organism: Cnemophilus loriae; assembly: GCA_013397755.1. Classification (NCBI taxonomy): domain Eukaryota; kingdom Metazoa; phylum Chordata; class Aves; order Passeriformes; family Corvidae; genus Cnemophilus; species Cnemophilus loriae. Next base: position 3,094,300 of record VZTF01008130.1, read on the forward strand.
CAGCCCCGTCTCATTCCATGGATTTGTTTTGCTGCCTTCTAGCCATGTACGTTGTCTCTAAATCCGTGGATTTGGGACTGTGTCCAAGTGCCTGCCTGCCTTAGTAATATCCCAACTTCATATCCAGGTGAAACCCAGGGCATGCACCAGCGTTCTCCACACCCCTTTCTTCCTACCTAATTGAATCATTTTGGTTTTCTCAGATCGTCTTTGTACGATGTAATGCAGCATTGCACAGGCAGTTATTTGCATGAGCATTTTTACAGAGCAGGCACCTGTTTTCACATTAATAAGGCCACAGAATGTTTCTTTTTGCTGAACTTTTTGGGAGCTTGCATCCAGTATAGCAAGAGACCAGTACGCTGACCCTAGCCCCACCAGTAGTTCGTAAGACAGCGGACACAGGGAAGAGGGGCTGCTAACCATCTTGCAGGACTTCATTCCTACATTGCAGTGAGAAAGATGACATCATTCTTATGATGTGATTTTAAGCTTTAATGCAGAGGGATCCTCATATAATATATATCCTAGGAGCCACCTAAGCATCATTAAATTCCCTGTTATAATCTCTTGATTCGTTCAAGACAGACTGCTGCACTGAAAATTAATTCCTTCCTAGGGGTCTGACACAGGCTTGCATATGCAAAGGAAATTGTGAGAGATAACTTCCCACATGTTATTAAAGGCATCCTGGGCTCGCTGGCAGGAGCGGGAACATCTGCCGGGCTCCCGGGGACGCTGCCCGCGCCAGGGGAGCGGGGCCGCCCGGGCCCGCGTCATTTCTGGGAACCGCGCCGTGACTCAGCACATCTGGGCGCGCCTTCCCCAGAATAGGTGGGAGCCTGGTGGGTGCCTCTGCCGGGGAGTCGGAGCTGTGGCCCTGACGTGGGAGCGGTGCAGGGCTGGTTTGGGAAGTGGTGGCAGGCGTCAAGGGCCAGAGCCCCGCGTTCCTGGAAGTTTGCGAGCCGGGGTGAGCAGAGAAACCCGAAGGCTCCTCTTGATGCAGCACAACTCGCCCGGCTCCCTTCCATTTTCTCATAACAAACACACCGCAAAATCTCTCGCAAGCTGCTTTGATGAGGCCACATGTATTTCCCCCTTCTCAGTTTACAGGAAGTTACTCTTAAAGAAAGTGATTCTGGTGTTTACGGCCCGCGTTAAAGGGCCAGGCCGCCTCGCCTCTCTCTGCCCGCCGGGCTCCGGGGAGCACAGGAGGGTTCCGGCCGGCCGGAGGGCGCTGCCCGGCCAGGGAGGTGCGAGACACAGTGGTGAGGGCACACGGGCAGGAACACCCTGTGGAGTGTTTTCTCCCCTGAGATAAGCTCTGTCTCCCCTTTGGAAAGGCATTTCCTGCTCAGCGAGGTGTGTTGCTGGTGCAAGCTGCTCCCGCTTCAAGGTCTGGCTTTTGCCTGGTCATCTGTTTTGAGAAAACCAGGGACCCCATTTCATCCACGTCTCAGAGCACTGAGCTAGTTCCCCTTGACAAGTAAGCAGTGTGTTTTTAACAAGCATGTTTCTTGGATTTCTCTTGATTTTTTTTTTTAAATAATTATTCTTACCATTTCAAGAAACAGTAGCTTCTGTCACTGATGGGAACTTCTTTCCCCCGAAACCGCTGAGCAGTTTTCAGATTCATGTTTTCTTGCCCCTCTGTGGACAAGTCAGAACATGTCACTTGGTAGGAAAAGTGACTTCTCATGGGCTAACCCCTCTCTAGGTCTTCCTTCAGTTATGGCAGGTGAATTTCATCTTTGCCTCGCCCAGCCTTCCTACAAAAGGGTTACAGTTCAGCTATGAGCAAGTGTTGCTTTAGGACTCTGGGGAGTGGAGAATGTTTGCATAGTTTAAACCTTTGGGTGGAGGTGGTAGGAAACTGCAAGTACAGAGGCCATAGAAAGAGGCGAGAAGGACTCTGACGTAGCACAGCCAGTCAGTCTTATACACAGGTGACTCAAAGCATTAATGCAAGCATGCACTCAGACCTGCAGTCATCAGCATCACCCACTTGTTGATCAGAGCACCAGGAAAAGGACTCTAAGGTAGACTGTTCACACAGGGAGAATATTCTGCATTTTGGATTTTGGGTCTTGTTTTCCTAAGATAGCAGAGACACAGGCTAAGAGTAAATGGAAAAGGTGACCATGGACTTGCCTTTAAATACCTTCTTAACTCAGAGGATGTCATAGTTGGAAAGGCAGGAACACAGCTTGAGCTCTTTAGTAATATATGCTCATCTTACAAAAAAAAAAAATAATAAAGGGGTGCTTATCATTCTTCCCCTCTGGACTCTGTACATACATGTTGCGTATTGTGCCTATATATGTATGCTTATATATTCATAAGCACTTCCTCTCTATTCCAGATCTATTCAAGTGGTGAACTTCACCACTTCATTGATGGATTTAACGAGGACAAGAGCAACTGGATGCGTTATGTAAACCCTGGCTACTCTGTTCAGGAGCAGAACTTGGCTGCTTGTCAGAATGGAATGAACATCTACTTCTATACCATCAAGCCCATCCCTGCCAACCAGGAGCTGCTTGTGTGGTATTGCCGAGACTTTGCAGAGAGGCTGCACTATCCCTCCTCCAGAGAGCTGACAATGATGAACCTCAGTAAGTGGATTACAGTATAAACAAGGAATGCTAGTAATGTCTCTTCTGCCTATACGATCTAATAATAAGTTGTATAATTACACAGCTGCATCATCTGTTGTGTCACAGGAGGTAGCTTGGAGTGGAAAAGGGGAATTAAAAAACCCAACACAGGAGAATGAGTTCCCTGTGCCTGTTCAAATGGAAAGAGATTATAAAATCTGAGCAGTTGCATGTTTACAATCTGAGTCTTATCTGGTGAAATTCTGGACAGACAACCTGACCTCTGTCTTCCTAACCGTAGCTGTTGGTTCACTCTCAGACTTTCCAATTTCAGATCTCACAGTGTGTTGAGCAAAAGTCTGCTTTGGTAGCATATACTAAAGGCTGTCCAGTCATGCTCCCAAAGGGCTGCCCTCACTGTACCCGGAAGTGGCAATGTGCCATGACTCTGTCTAGGTGTCTGACAAAATACATGTTTACTGCATAATGCACTTTGAGCCTTGCATCTAGACTTATTTATCTTATGGGAGCAAACCTCCTGTGGTCTTCTCATCTAGTTACTTGTATTTTAAGATCAGTGTACTTTGTCCCCATTTCTTGGCTTTATATTGCAGCTTTCATTTTCTGTTCAAAAATAGTAGCACTGGTAGCAGAGGGAAGAGGTGTTTCCAGGAGTTTGTGTTCCTCTGTGATTTCTGATTATTTCCAGCCTTGGTGCTTTACTTCTTGCTTAATCACTGCCTGACACCTCACCCAGAGCCCCTTCTAGAGAAGGAAAGATTCTTGCTGACTTCTCAGTGGACTCTGAGGCTGCTTCCCCTGCTGCTGCTCTTAAGACAGAGCAGAGTATTCTTTTGTCCTTCTGCCAGCAACTACATTGAAACTTGAAGGAAAAACTGCAAGCAGGTTTTTTTTAATAAAAAGAACTATTTACGGTTATTTGGCAACAAGGAATGGGTTATAAAATATCAGTGTTACTTTGGGGATCATTAGGACTGTCATCCGATATTATAAAAATGATATCACACATTCAGATTAATGAAAAGTACACCTATCCTCTGTGGGTGTCACCCTTTCACTAGTTGTCTTTCCCTATAAATTAATAAAAGAAAACTTGTCTCTTAATGACAGAGGGAATGTCTTATGCAACTATATTCTCTATTAAAAACTATCTCACTGATTCTGTCATCTTTGCACATATGTCGTTTCACCACTCTCTGTGCAGTTTTATTTCCTGACACGATGAACTGTTGGCTTTTCAGTGAGACCTGCAGGTGAGATGAGACAACAGCATGTAGGGCTCTGGTGGATGAGGAGTTTGCTAAAATCTAGTCAGGCACATTTGGCCACTAGCTAGGAGGATACACAAACACAGGATCGGTTTCTTGCATCTGCTGGCACCTTAGGCTTCCTTGCAGAAGTAGCAATGAATGTATTTGTAAAGTGTTTCTTATTCTGTCCGGTTACCCTTAATCAGGTCAAAACTAGAGGTGTCTGGGCATGGCAGAATAACTGATTTTAGTAAAAGCAGTAGGCTCAATATGAGGATTTAAAGAAATGGGAACTTGAGCCACAATTTTGTCGTTCAGTCTTAATATTTGCAGTATTTCCAAATGCTGAGTTTGAAATAGACATTCTTCTTTTTTAAGATAATAACATTTAAACAATTTAGAATTTTTTTGTTAGCTCCTTCCACGTAAAGCAGGTCAGAAAATGAGAAAAACTTTCCACATTTTTTTTTTCTTTTCCACTCATTCTTGTGAGCAACCCATTCAGGCCTAAAGCCTGCAGTTGGGCCAGACACCCTACAGGTACCGTAAAGATTGAGGTTTTCTAAAGTTAACCTTTTGAAAAGTGTAGAAGAAAAATCCAGAAGTCTCCTGAAGATCTTTATTTGCCAAAGTCCCTGTAGCAATGGTGCAAGCAGGGGTGCTTTTTCAAGTATTAGTACTGGAACCAGATGAGTTTACCGTGAATGCCAGCACTGTTTAGCTTTCTTCTGCTCCTTTCTCCCAGGCCACTAGTTAAATCTAAAATTTGAGAGCATCGTGCTGCCTTTCCAGCCTCTCTCTCTGCCACAAAGCCTGGCCAAGGTACCCTGGCACTGCATTCATCCATGAGTAAAGTGCAGAGAGTTTGTCCCCAGTTTGCTGGCACCCTGCACCTGCTACAGACGTGGGGCTTTGGCCCAGCAAAATATCTGAACACAGCCTTGCTTGAGGGGAACCCCCACCTGCTAGGAAGTCAGGAAAGTCCTCTCCAGCCAAATGGATTGCTAATAATTTGGTGTTTAAAGTGGTGTGTCTTCCCTCAGAGGAGCAGGGGTGTATCACCACCTCTCCCAGCTCATGGCTGCTGGTTTTGGCATCTGCTGAGGAGGAGGGAGGGAAAGTTAGGGTCCAGGTTCCAAGAGGCAGGCTGAAGTCAGGGCCTCCTCCCATGGGATACACACTGGTATGGGCGGGAGGCATCCAGTGGCTGTGGTGTGTTGCACCCAGATCTCTCCCTTCATTGTGTCTTGGGTGTGCAGGTGCCCATGGGAGGCTTTGGAAGAGTCGTACCTTGCCCAGCCCAGCACAGGAGAGGCCACCTGGGACACACACCTACAGAGACCTTCCAGTCTTGCCAACTTAAAATATAGGCAGCTGCTTTAAGTGCCTCAAGGGTTTGGGGATCACAGCCTTAGAGTTCAGCACCTTAGTTCCTCTTTAAGCACCAGAGCAGGATGGGCCTCCGGGCAAAAATGTATCAGGGAATTTCTCTGGCTTTATTTCCTGTAATTAGTGGCCTCAAAAATGAGAGAACTACCACTTTAGAGCATAAATGTATTTACACACCCACATGTAACATCTACTTGCCTCTGTAACAGCAAACTTTCAAATTAAAGGTAACTTCCCCGGCATTAGTTCATTTGGGCCGCAGAAGGAAAGCATCCAGATGCAAGACAGCAATTAGGCATGTACTTAGTTGTGGGTTTAACCCTGTCCTCTGTGTTTTCCTGAGCTGGGGCCTTTGACCCAGTCCTTCAGACGCTGGAGTACACACCTACCTTCCCGGCCATGATTAGCTCCGAGTGGAGCTACGTAACTTCAAATGGATGTTGAAGTGCCTGCAAGGACTTGCACAATAGTGGTAGAGGCAAGACTCCACATTATCCCACTGCTGGGAAACCCAAGTGTCATTCCAAACAATCCCCTTCTCCTTTCTGCTTATTTTGAGGCCCTTGATGTTTTCTGTCAAGATTTGAGATGTCACCTTCAGATGGTGCCATTGTCCAGTAAATAGCTTTAAGTATGGTGGCACAAGATTTCTGTATTCTGCTAAAAATAAATTTTCAGTAATTTGTTAAATGTGCTTAACCTCATTCAACTGCTCCTTTGTGTTTTAGTCTGTCATATTTTATTTAGCAGACACTGAGGAAATTTGCTTTGGCAGTTCCAAATGGTTTAGAATTTCATTTTTACCTCAACATGGGAGAATTATTTTGGGATGGAGGGGTAGAGAGGGTAATAGTTAAAAAAAACCCCAAAACCAAACAACAAAAACCCAACAAAATCCAAACAATTGCATTGACTCAGGACATGACTATTTGATAATAATGTTCATATATTGCAATCATATGATGCAACTTCCTGCTGCTCATGTTATGTTTGTCTCCTCAGTCAAGTACAGGCAGGTGACATCTTTTTGTCAAGCTTCAGAAAAAAAAGTTCAAGCTGGGGGAAGATACTTTGCATATTTACAAAATACTTGGCAATCTTTTTGTTTCATTAACAGGTTTAACAAGACATTACTTAAAATGTTTCCAGTTCTATGAAGATTAACTTTTTAATGCTTTTTTCTTAAATGTGACTTATTCTTCTCTTCTTCCTGCTGGCCCTGACATGCTGGCCGTTAGCTCAGCCCTGTCGCTCGCTTTCCCTTTTGTTTATGGGCAGTTTCACTTTCTGGTTTTGAAGCTTTTCTGTTTGGGTTGAGAGGAAACATCTGCACTTGCTTAAAAAAAATGCCTCCTGGAATGTTCAAAAGGGCTCAGGAAAATGATTTCTAAATGATATGAGAGGTTGTCTTCACAAAATCAGAATTCGGGGGCTGAAGTTGTCTTAATATTGAGAATTATTTGAAGGCTCCCGGAAAGACCTTCTCTGAGCAAAAAGTTTTCAAAGGCATGTCACACTGCCGTGGACACATTTAGAAAACAGATGATCAAATTATGTACTTCTAAGTGTTGGTCTCCGTTCTCATTTTGAGTGGAAACAGTCTTTGTTTTGCCCGCTTCACAACTTCGAGGTTCTCTTTCTACTAGCAAAAGAGGTGCTTAATTTAGATCGAAAATGTGAATCGGCATAATTAAGCTCCACCACTCGAAGTGTTCAGTACCATCTCACTCCTGAAATTACTGTTGAAATTACTGTCTGCCTACAACCGTTTTTCAAGTTTGTAGAAAAGAACAGATCATTGTTTTTATGAAGTGTTTCTCAGGCTACAGCTCAGAGCACAAGAACCGAGAGCAAAAGTCTATAGCTATGCAGCAGTCTGTAGCTGGAACACCCACATTGGAGTGACTTCAGGCAGCCCCTTCACTCAAGTTTTATTAATACTTAAAAGTAACAGGAGTTTTGTCCCTTTTCCTCTTGCACGCACTCACTAATCTCAGATCTGAGCAAATAATCTGTTGACCTCAGTTAGAAGTGGATCAGGCTCCTCAAGAGGCACGTCTGGGGATTTTTCTTTCTTCCCCGCCCCCCCAACCCCCTCAGATCAGTAACTTAAAAATGCAGCTGCACCATTCTTGTTTTGTCATGAGTCTCTTTCCTGTGCATCTCTCTGACCACAGAAACTACACAGATCTTGGAAGAGTATGTGCCTATATTTAATATATATATATATATATGTGTGTGTGTTGTGTGTATGTGGGGGGTGGGAGGGGAGAAATGCATTTCAAGAGTGAGAGGGAGACATTCTGATTGGTAAAAACTTGAATCTAAGATCACAAGTTCAAAAAAAAAAAATCCATTTATAAGAAATATCTCTTTAACTTTGAAGTATGGCTCCTTTAAGAGCAACAAGAAAGGTTGTAAACCTCTCAGTCAGTTTCAGCCCTGGTTTAAATCCACCTTCAGTATAAAACTTAAGAACCTCTCCCTGGCCCCGGACATTACCTTCTCTTATTTTACACAGTGCTGACACACTTGTTTATGTTTTGATATCTCTGGTGTTCCCAAGTGTCCCTTGTAATAAGGGACAGGTAATAAGGGAAAGAGCCAGAAAGGGATTTATGGACCAAAGACTGCTTGCACACTGAAGAGAGCTGCCATAGTTAGACTTGAAAAATAATCTTTAAATATCATAACTTCTGTCCACACATGGAAATTAGTAGGAGGGACAGCTTTACTGGGAAAATTCAGAAGGGAAGAAAAGAGCAATTATCTTTAGTCAATCAAAAGAGAGCATAGGATTGTTGCACAAAGAAAGTTACGATCTCTGCGTGAGCTTCCTTTCTGTCACTCCTGGGCTTGCTCCTGCACATAAGGCACGTACATCCCCACCCTCATGTTTAACCTTGTGACAGTGGGAGCTGTTTCTCCAGCTGAAGTGGCCCCAGTTTCTCTATCACTTTTCCAGCACCACCAGCATTTCTCCTTCCTCTTCCCCTCCCCCTGGGTTTTTTTCTTTAAAAGAGAAAAGTGTCAATTTGAACTTCCTGCTTGACAGACCCCACTGAGAAACTGATACGGGCCTGATAAGGTGCTATTTATTTATTTTTCCTGCTGCAAGGCTTCACAAGTCCTGCTTCCCACCCCCCTGTCCAGTTTTCAATACTGCCTGGTCTTGATACTTCCCGATGCTGATAGTGTCACCAGGAATGTTTGCTCTGAGACACTGCTGTGGTGAAAGGCAGCTGATAAGAAGATATAGATAATATTATCCACAGTGCCGTTATGGAGCTTCTTGAACCTAGTAGGACCTATGCTGTCCCCAAAAATCTGGTTGACATTTAGAAAATGACTTACCAGTTCAGGAGTACAGACAAAATGACCAAAGAAAGTAGATGTTTTTTAAAGCCAGAAAACACAACATGTTATTACTTTATTTTTGATACAGCTCTGCATTAAACTTTAGATGCCAAGAGAAGTAATTGGGAAGTTATCTGTGCACTTATGTGTGCACATGCTTGCTGTACAACACTTTTAAGTTTTATTTATGAATATAAAATAAATAAATATTTTAATTGAACTTAACTGTGTTCAATTGCATTTCACTGCAGCTTGAAAATACACAATCTACTCACAAATCTCAAACTAAATTTGCTTGCTACTAGTCTAATGCCATTTCAAAAAGGATGCTACTGTAAAGTAAGCAGCTGTAAGCAGGAGCATGCTTAGAAAGCAGCTGTTTTCTTGGATACGTTTAATAAATGGCTGTTTCTTTGCCTTATAGGGTAATGTTGCCAAATGATAGATTCCATCAGGGTAGTGAATAGTGAAGCAAAGAATCTGTTTTGAAAGCGGCATGGTCATTGCCTGTTCTCACGTTCCTCATTTGGTTCAGATGATCCTCCAAAAATCAGAAATAACCGTTTCTCACCCCAGATAGTGAAGTAAGAACAGTCAGTCATGGAAGTAGAAATGTTTCTAAAGGACTGCAGTGTTTTTGAGTCACGTACCTACTGATGTTGGCTTGTACCTCCTGATGGAAAGCCTTGCGCTAACTATGATTATGAAACCTTCTTGTAGTTTTTCCCCCTATAATAAAATACCTTACAAGTAATCAAGATTATGTAACAAAGATAAAGGCAGATTTGTTTTTGTACTGAAGTTGTCTTTCAGTGTGCTGTTAAGACTGTATTATGTCTAGATAGCAAGGTCTTTGAATACAAATAGAGTATGTGCTGAACTGAGATGAATGTATGCTAGCTTCTATTTCCTTCTAAATATATATTTCTTTTTCCTTTTTTTTTTTTTTAAGCACATTTCAACTTAAGCTGGAGCCAACCAGTCTTGCTTTCTTTTGCTTTGCTTCAGCATTTTTTTTATAAAGTACAGCTGTAAGCAGAGGAGTTTTGCATAGACTGAATGCCACAGAAATCTGCAGTAAATAGTCTGCTTTGTTGTAGATGTTCCTAAGCAGTATATTTAATGAGTAATGATCTGTTTACTGATGGAGAATACCTTCTCTTTGAAGAAGGCTTTCATCCTAGCCAGCCATGGTTTTTTTGGTACTGTAAGTAATTGAACTGGCTGGTGAAGTGACTGCTGCGGTTTGGCAAAACCCGATTTGTCATGCCTTGTTATTTTACTGAGGAACATTTCTGGGAGCTTGTGTTCTGCAAAGTCCTTCAGTTAAACTTGTATTGTGAACAAATGCTTGTTACGACATTTATTAGAAATACTTTTTAAAGAGACATTGAACAGCAAAGCTAGGCAAATTTAAGGGGAAAGAAAGGTGAAATCAGTTTGCAGAGTGGAGACTGGCACTCTGCAAATGCATCATTGTCCAGATCTCTGTGTACTGGCTGGTATCCCTTAAATTAACAATGCTTTTTATTAACACTTGATACCAGCAGGCATTTCTTCACACAAAAATTAGTTTTCTGGCAAGTTGAATGATTGCTCATCTCTGAGAGTAGCCCTTCCTTCCCACTGAACTTGTAGGGGTTAGATTCTGTTTTGAAAAGAGATAATGCCAATGACATATCTAAATAATCATTACCTTGTCTTTGTATTTCAGCCCAAACCCACGTTAATCCAAAGCAGCACAGCGCTGATAAGGATGAGCTTTATCAGAAAAGCATCCCAAAGAAGGAGCACAGTGTGAAAGAAATCCTGAAAATGGAAACCAATCCTCCGAAAGGAAAAGACTTCTTTCAGACCAACATTTCACCAGTTACTCCAGAAAAAGACTTGGATGATTTACGTAAGAACTATAGCCCGGAGAGGTGTTTCTTCCCTCGAGTTGTCTACCCGATCCGACCTCACATTCCAGAAGACTATCTGAAAGCTTCCTTAGCGTACGGCATGGACAGACCCAGCTACATTACTCACTCGCCCATCCAGGCATCTACTACGCCAAGTCCTTCCGGGAGGAGCAGCCCAGACCAAAGTTTAAAAAGTTCAAGCCCTCACAGTAGTCCAGGGGTCACAGTTTCACCTCTGGCACCTACTTCCCAAGAGCACAGAGAGCCATACTCTTACTTGAACGGATCATATGGCTCAGAAGGATTGGGGTCCTATCCTGGATATGCACCCCCCGGCCACCTCTCACCTGCCTTTCTACCGTCCTATAACCCCCATTACCCCAAATTCCTGTTACCTCCATTCAATATGAGCTGTAATAACCTGAGCGCTTTGAACAATATCAATGGCATCAACAATTTCAATCTGTTCCCAAGGATGTATCCTCTTTATGGCAACCTGCTCAGTGGAGGTAGCCTTTCCCACCACATGCTGAACCCCACCGCGCTCCCCAGCTCATTGCCCGGTGAAGGAGGCCGTCGATTGCTGCAGCCTGATCATCCGAGAGACTTCCTCATACCAGCACCCAACAGTGCCTTCTCTATCACGGGCGCTGCTGCCAGCATGAAGGACAAGCCATGCAGCCCTACCAGCGGGTCCCCCACCGCTGGTACAGCAGCCAGTTCGGAACACATAATGCAACCTAAACCTACCTCAGTGGTGTTGGCTGCCACCGGCGGTGAAGAAGCCATGAATCTCATTAAAAGTAAGAGGAATGTGACCGGTTACAAAACCCTCCCATACCCACTGAAAAAGCAGAATGGGAAGATCAAGTACGAATGCAATGTTTGCTCCAAGACCTTTGGTCAGCTCTCCAATCTGAAGGTAGGCAGTGGAGAATAAGACAGGAGCCTTCTTTGAAGGCTCAGATTTCTCCCTGTAGGTTTTCGAGGAAAAGCAGAGTCAGGCCTCCCTTGCTTGTTAGGCTGTTTATGCGTCTGGGCTTAATACAGCATCCCCCAGCAAGAAAGCGTGGTTGTGTGTTTTAGTACTGACGCCACCTAATTAACTAGATAACATTGTATTTTGGCAATGGGACTCTTCCGCTGACTTTAGGAAACATCTGAAAGCACTTTTGTTGTAGTACTGGAAACTGCAAATTGTTAATTGCTTTGTCTCTCCCTAGGTGCACCTCCGAGTACACAGTGGAGAGAGACCATTTAAATGCCAGACTTGCAATAAGGGCTTCACGCAGCTGGCTCACCTCCAGAAGCACTATCTGGTACACACGGGAGAAAAACCCCACGAGTGTCAGGTATGTAACACACAGAGAGAGATGATTCCTTCTGAGGCCGAAGGGATGGCATGGGCTTTGCATACCCCGTACAGTGTGCAGGGAGGGCTGAGGGACACACCCTTGGCTGCTCAGGGCCGGAATCCACACAACAGCCGGGCCCAGCCCTTGTGCAGCAGCGTCTGTGAGACAGCACAATTGCCTGCAGCCTGCTAGAGCAACATCTGCCTGATACAGTTTTGCCATCAGCCACACTCAAAATGACATTCACCGATATTTAAATAAAAAAGGTGGGGATTTTTTTCCCTTTGTGAGAAAGTGTGAAGATATAGAAAGCTGCTGCTTCATCCTGCCATCTCCTCCTAGGTGTCTGTGATTTAAACCATAAAATCGCCTCCCACTCATTCGCTGTTTCTCTGCCACCCCCTACATTAGGTTTGTCACAAGCGGTTCAGCAGCACCAGCAATCTCAAAACCCACCTGCGGCTCCACTCCGGAGAGAAGCCTTACCAGTGCAAGCTCTGCCCGGCCAAATTCACCCAGTTTGTGCACCTGAAGCTGCACAAGCGTCTCCACACCCGGGAACGCCCCCATAAATGCATCCACTGCCACAAGAGCTACATTCACCTCTGCAGCCTCCAGGTCCACCTGAAGGGCAACTGCCCCGTCGCCCCTGCCTCCGGCCTCTCCATGGAGGACCTGAACCGAATCAATGAGGAGATCGAGAAGTTCGACATCAGTGACAATGCTGACAAGTTGGAAGAAGTGGAGGACAATATCGACTTGACATCGATCGTGGAGAAGGATATACTGACCATGCTCAGGAGGGAAATGGAAGGAGCTAATCTGAAAGTCTCCCTACAGAGGAACCTGGGAAATGGGCTTATCTCCTCAGGATGCAACCTTTACAAGTCGTCAGATATGTCAGTTATGAAGTTGCCTCACGGTCACCCACTACCTCTGTTACCTGTAAAGGTCAAGCAAGAAACAATTGAACCAATGGACCCTTAAGACTTTTTGGCAAAGTGATTTTTTTTTATTTATGACTTGGCAAGTCAGGGTGCCTGTAGCAGTTGCTTGTACATAGTTTCAATGCTGCAAAGCAATCTTGGCTTACAGTAGTTTCCCTACGCTCTCCAGCTGAAAGAAGGAACTCCAAAGTTACTGTTTTCTCAGGGCATAAAAAGGGGCAAAGGACTGTGCATTGCCTCGCCAGTTACTAAGAGACAATCGTCTATCCATAATTATTTTTTCAATGATAGTACTTCATAATTTATTATGCAATTAATCATTCTAAAAGCAATAATTAGGAAAATGTTTACAATGACTGGAAAAATTCATTGTAATTTTTACTTTAAATGTTTTTATTTTTTGTTTTATGGCCATCCTTTGTAGATATTTTTTTCTGCACATCTGTTTTAAGAACCTAAGATTAGGGTTTCAGTAAATGTGTTTTATGTACCAGTGTCTTTTAAACAAATGTGGTTTTTCGTATTGCCAAAGTTGGACACGTGACATACAGAATCCTAGATCTGTTGGTTTGAAAAAAAATGCTGCATACTTTCATGAGCAAATCACCCCACTGGGAACTGAAAAGGAAAAAAAACCCAAACCAACAACCCAGAGTAGCAGCAAGCAGGGAAGAAACTTCTTCTCCTACCTCTCTAAGGAGAGGAGAAAGATTCTTCTACCTGCAGCTCTCCCTGGAACAGATGTGGCACAGCAAACACCGACCTGCCATGGACAGTACCACAGGTTTTTAGGAAACAGCTCTAGCCCCACACACCGTCATGTAACTTTAAGACCAAAGGAACACATGAGCTTAAAGTGGCTTTTCCAAAATAAAATCTCACTTACATTATTTTGTTTCCAAAAGCAGTTTAAAAGCAAAGACACAAATATTATTCTGCCTAAAAGGGGGGTTTGGGCAGATTTCTTTCTTCTGATTTTTGTTTTATTTTGGGGTTTTTTTTGGCCAGAGCCTTCCAGGGATAAAAAAAAAAAAAAAAAGATGGTCAGATTCCCTGAGAAAGGAGGGGTTCAGTTTTACTTGTATTTTTCTCTCCCACTTTGCCTGGGTAGAAGTGGGGAACAAAGTCCTTTCCTGGCACATAAATTTTTTTCCTTCCTGTACGACTCAGATTTTTCTCAGTATTTGTGTTTGTACATTTTGTGGTTAATTTAATTAAAGAAGAAAAGGGCATTGCAAAGTTGTTGAACAACAATTACCTCAGTGCTTGTGTCCAGTGGTGCAGACAATGCTGTTTTACCTAAATGCTTTGCTACTTTAGAGAAGAAACCAAAATGTGCACAGGGAAAGATAGAATGCACGTCCTTTTATCTTTTTGTTTTGCTAAGCCCAAAGATGATATGGTGACGTTTGAGGTGTAGCAAAGAATACATGTATATTTATAGATATATTTATACCACTATACGATATATGTATATGTATATATATTTATACCACTTAAGTTGTGAGCCAAACCATGTAATAAAACCTATTTTTCATCTAAGTGTGAAAATCAAATGTTATCCCAGTTTTGCAAATAACCAATGACCTCAAAACCAGAAGGTTGTACCAAGGCATTTATCACTTGCAAATACACACGCACAGCTGAAGGTGAAGCCAGAACTTGCAAACACGTGAATGACATCATCATGCATCCACGTGTGGCATCTCAGTGAATTTGGTGGGAATGACCCTGTTTGCAGGCCAGGGCTCCTTCAGTCCCCTGCTCTCCTGGCAGTCTGCACTGGGGGGGAAGGAGGCTGGTGGTCAGTCAACAGGCAGCCAGAAAATGTAACTGAAAGAACTTGAAGCCAAGTATGACTGCGTGCGTGATGTGGTCACAAATCACAGTAAGGGCAGGATGGAAGTCAGCTGGGACAAGGCCCTTGTCTCATTGTGCCCTGCCACTAACGAGTTGCACAGTCAACTCACATGAATATAAGCAGCATTATTACACACCTCCCCTCCGTGTATCCCTTTTTGTCTGGTTATGTTCTTAAAAAAATTTTAAAAGCCCATCTCAACAATTCAGGATTTGGTGGTCTTTTTTTTTTTCAGCAAACTTCATTTTAATGCCTTCTGTTAAAAAAACAAACAGTCCTGAAATACACGTCTCTCAACACAGCTTTTGAAGGACTCTAGTTCATTACATTTCCACTCCTGCAAATTGTGAGGCTGACATCTTTTAAATGTAGCAATAGTTCATAAATATAGTACTTAAGTGTAGGATAAACCAAAGTATCACTACTCTGTCACTGGACACACACTTTTCCTATTATTGCCTGTAGTGCTTTCTTGTATTTGATACAAAATTTACAAGAATTTATATGCATCAGCTTTAAGAATTGTTACTTCTCTTTACTGTTTCCCCCTTCCCTTAGATGTTTTACATGTGAATGTAGCAACAATCAACAGTGTTTTTGGGGGTTTTTTTGTCTCTCTTAAGAAAGACTCTGACCAAAGTTAACAGGCTTTTTACTTTGCTAGAACAACAAACTATCATATGTTTACGTATTGGTTTACATCATTATTTATGTGCAAATTGTCAAATGTAAATTAAATATAAGTGTTCATTGCTTTACTGACGCTTCCTTTGTCTTCAATCTCTCTGCACCAACGGGGTGCGCAGCCTGGTTGTGGCCCCAACACCGAGGGCGATGGTGGCTTCAGCAATGCTGACTCCTGCCTTTGTGGGTTCTGATTTTCCCTCTTTAAAAGCTGCAAACAGCAATGCCAGAGCTGAATACCCTGGCTTCGATTTGTACAGAGGTTTCCTCAGTTTCAGCCAGTGCCTTTTTAAAAAAAAAAAAAAGCCAAGAATTTTCAGTTTTTCAATGGAAATACTTGAATGCTATCTGCCTCAGAGATATGTGACCAGGGTTCTCATTTACATTTTTCCAAATGATTGTCATTTCTGGCCTGAAACCCTAACCGCCGGGACCACAATGACACACTCAAAATGTCAGTGTGAGACCACTTAGTCCTGTCTCAGCATGGTGGGAACTGCATTCAAAACAAACGTGGATCTGTTGTAAGTGCTTACAAAGGAGATGTGAACGTTGCACTAAATCCAGGGGAAGGTCAAGTGTCCGCCCCTCCCTCCCCACCTCAGCCCAAGAGTAACAGCAGGCCAGGATGTCCCAGAAAGCTAATTCAACATTTGCTACTTCCATCATTTACCATGAGATCTAAACCAGAGAGGCCATGTGCTGCCCTGCCCTACCTGGATGTTAAAGAAATAACGTTCCTGCGCATATTGAGACACTCAGTGCCGTATGATGTTTTAAAAGTATTCCACTGTCCTCTTAAAAAAATTCATTTAAACATCTGTCTCAAGAATTTGAAATACTGCCAACACCGAACTGTGGAGTTAAGAAAACCAGAGCACTGTTGTCATAAACGTGCCAAATGCAGCATGTTATATTCCTATATTCGACAGAGCTATTGCTGTAATAATTTTTTTAAAAAAACATAGGATAACCATTACCGCCATAAATCATACTTCATTACTTGGCAAAGCATTACGTTGTGCTGGAGAGTTATGTCCTGGGGACACTTGTAAGCTTTAGAAGATGTTTAATAAAACACATTACATAAAAAGACAATGCACGTTATAGATCACAGCCTCGCGAGGCCGAGCCCGGCAGCTGCTGCCTCGGTTTCTGGCAGCCCTGGAGCCGGTTGGGAGCCGCTGGCGGCGTGTGCTCCGAGCAGCAATGCAGCGGGATTCAGCCATGGCAACACCACCACCACCAGGTCAGATAACCACAACAGCGTTAGCAAGGGGCAGGGGGGAACAGCTCATCAATTTGGGAGCTGCCACAAAACGCAGCCCTGCGAGGCCGCGGGCCCCGGCACAGAGCCGCTGGCTGCCTGTGGGCGGGCAGGCCTGATGCCCGTCTTGCTGCCGTCAGTGTGAAAATGTTGAGGGGCCGAACGTGTTGGGCAGTGTGGCCTTGCCAGCTGAGCTACTCTGCAACAGGACAGGGCGAATTACGGCTGAGATAGACTCAAGCACAGATTCAGGGAGGATCCTGCCCTTCTGGCTGGTTTATAAAGCCTCTCAGCGGGGTACTGGGGAGACACCGCTAATTCCCAGTATGGGCAATTATGGCCTTGAGGTCGAAAATGAAAAATGTGACTCACTGAGGGGGTATGAGCCCTTTGGGTTCAAATTGGTGTCTGCCAGTGCACAGCCGCGTCTCAGCACGTGCTGGGACCGCGTGGGATGCGGCCCAAAACCTTTGCTGTCATTCAGAGGTGTTACATTAGAGTGAGGGAAATAGTTGTGGCTGTAATTAAAGGCAGCCAGGAAACACTTGGCTAATTACTGCATGAGCTGGAGCTGAGTGGATGCGGTGCGGCTGAGGAATGTGCCCGTCATGGGGCAGGTATCTGCAAAACACAGGCTGTCATGGTGGCTAAAGAAAAACTCACTGACAGCATCAAAGCAGCCGCCCTGGCATTGAGAGGGAGGTTTCCCTCCTCTGCGTGGGGTTGGGGTAGGTTGGCAGAGAAAAGGCAGCTGCCTGGCCTGGGATGTGGGGGGCACAGATTGACATTTTGGCAACTTCAGCACAGTCTCGCCTGAACAGCAGAAAAACAAGCGTTTTTGTCAAAGATGTGGCACTTCCCAAAATCACAAGTGTTTAATTTTTCATGAGATGCTGAAACAGAGCCATCCTGCAAACAACATGGCTGCTGCCTTTCCCATTCTCACGAGAAGCACATGGAAAAGCTGGCAAAGAGCACATTTGCACACCAGTCAAAGCCACCTTTGTACCAACTGCCATCAATGATAGTTTCCAACATGCTGCATGCCTCCACTTTCACTAATTTGTAAGAGATTGGGGAACATCTCCCAACAATTCACAGTGGCAGCCAAATGGGAGAGGGGCCACTAAGCCTCACCAAGACCCTGCTGCCTGAGTACTGACTTCTGATGCAAAGTTGTATTCTTGTCCCATGATAGAAGGGTCAGGTGTCTGCTTGGAGGTGCGTGCAAGCAGACATTGCTTTCTGCTTCAAAGCCAAACTATCCTTAGTTCAACCATGAGAGCTTGCATTTTGGCACTGGTTCAGTGGTGCTCTGCACAGAAAAACCCAGCCCAGGAAAGATGAGGTGATGCTTCCCACCTCCAGGCAGCACAGGCTCTGCTGGCTCAGGCTGTTCAGCTCTACAAACTTAAGCCTGCACGAGCTCACCTAGGAAAGGCCCCCGAGACATCACCTCGGCACCCTTTTCTAGGGCAAGGCAATACAGCTGCCTGTGACAGCCAAAGCCTGGAGCCTGAACAAAGGTCTCCTGGCACTTCAGAGGTACCTGCCAGCCATCACATCTAGCCACAAGTTACTTTCTGGAGCTGAGGGTTACACAGACCGGCTGCCACGATAGGTAAACAAGGGAGCAGAAGCCCAGTAGTGGGGCAAGGATCTGCAGTGACTGGGTAGGTGGCACACACCCCAAACAGCTGACCCTTCCTAGCAGGGACCCCTGCAGCTGGCAGGGGAGAACTCTGGCACAGGGCATGCATGAATTTCTGCTCCTTTCTGACACCAGGGCTTGGGGCAGAAACCTGTGCCCAAAGCATGGGAACAGGTAGCACTGGTGTGTGCACTGGGCAGAGATCTCTAAAAAGAGATGTCTGGCCCTCCAGGAAAGGGAGATGGACACTCAGAGCTCTCCCTCCCCTGTGAGCTGTCAGCCAGGCACCTTGGTGACATTTGGGTGCAGTGGCCCTTCCTTCCTCCTCCCCAGCTGCACACAGAGAGATGGTTGGGATGCCAAACCACTTAGGCAGGTGTGACCAAATAGCCCTATTGAAGGGAGCAAAACCAGTATGACTTCCTTATTGTGCAATGATTAATAAAGGCTTTCAGCTCTTTTTCTCCATTAATTGTGAATAAGCAAGTCCTTGATCATTTCCTTATCCAAGGACCGAGTGAGATTCCTTACAGCATTCCTGCCCCAAAGTGGCCACAGTGCGCTGGGAAGAGAAGTGATTCCTGCAATATTGAAACCACGCGCAGCAAAATCAGAGGCTGAAAACCTTTTTCCCAGTTCGCCCGTGCTGAGGACTCAGCTGTCACAATGTGATACCAGTCTCGGTGTTAGGGAGACCCAACGCTCCTGCCTTTACCAGTTGAGTTTTACACGGTAAATCCTCACTTAAATGAGCAAAGCAGTGGCCGGCTTTTGGGCAGGAAGAGGAGTGTGGCAGGCAGCATTCCATATGTGATTTCTTGGATATTATAGTTCCCAGTCTCCCTACAGCTTTCCTATGGCAAAAGAACTGTCCCTCTGTGAACCCCAGGAAACATTTTTTCCCCACCTTCACGCCTTCTTAGTCTACCTTGTGTATTCAGATGACCTTTTGTTTTTAAGGGACAGGTTCTGTACATCTTTACAGACCAGATCTGCTCTTCTTATCAGCCTCAAAGCCCCACGCAGAAATTCTTTGCTAAGACGAGGAAGTTCGGTTTCTTCCGGCCACGCTGGAGCCATGTCCCTAGGTGGGGACCCAGTTAACCGGGCTGGGTGGTGTCCCAGAGAGGTCTCACTTTACTCGCAACCAGTCATGAAAAAAACAGAAGTTAAAAATCTTGTAGAAACTGCAACCAGGTGCTAAGGGGAGCAAGAACACATGAAAAGTGAAAATTTGCCTTTTTAATAAGCCGTTACAAGTAAGTTGGGTGTTTAGGAGGGAACACGCGCTGGTGCTTGTAGTCATTCAGTGAAGATTTGGTGTTGTGTGCGTGTTTTTAATGAGACCAGAGGGTGCAGAACAGGGCTCCTTTTCTAACCTATATTGCAGCAATTTGTGCATGTCTGTAGCTGTGGGTGTTATGTGCTTTCTACTCTGAGTGGTAAGTTTCAGTTTGATTCTGCTCTCGAGAGCTGCGGGGACAGTTTGCACTCGCCTTATCAACGCAGAATCCAAATTGCTTCACAGTGCATCCAGCCCCCTGACACTGCAAACTGAGAAAACATGCTTTATGAACAGAGAATTGAGAGAGGTGACAACCAGAGGGCTTTTTCTCAGCAGAGCATCCCAATCTGCCAAAACTCTCACAACCCAATCAGTGGGGCAATAAGCCACCTCAAGAGCCACAACCTCGGTGCCACCCTGAGAGGCCCTAGCCAGAACCCCAGCTAGCAGAGCCAGGATCCCACGGCTGGGGCTCTTTTCCTACATCCTCTTTGCCCTAAAATCCTGCTTCAGCCGTGTTCCCTTGCACTGATGTCCCAGCACTGGGGGCCCAGCCTGGCAGCTACAAACTGGGCAGCTGCAGGAGATGCTTGCTCATCTCCATTCTTCCCTAGGCTGGCCCTGAGCAAGACTGGCCACAGGCCACTGACCAAAATTGTGCCCATGATTAGAGATGGCAGCACGGGAAAGGCAGAGCAGGTACATCCACGGCCCTTGGGAAGCAGCTCTAGTTTGGCTCCAAAGGCTTGTGGTCTCAACAGTAACCCCTGTGCCCAGCTGTGTCATCCATTTCCAAATGAGCATTGCTATCTTTACATCTGTTTGCTATAAACACCCAGCTTTTAGACTACACACCAATGTTCGTACTGGCTGTCCCACTGTCCCCACATGAGCTGTGACTGAGGGGCCATTCAGGAGGAGTTCAGCATAGCTCTCGGGGGATACTCTGGTTCCTCTTGCCCTCCTTGGGAGCCACATGCCACAAATCACTGGGAGACTTGTTCATAAAATATCTAAGTATTTCTAAAATGAAATTATGACCTACATAGCAAATATGTGCAGATTTCCTTCCTCCCTCAGATCTGCTTGAGTTTGTAATCCCCTCCAGATACAATATTCAGTAATGACAGTGTTGTTTGCTGTACTGTCGTTTGTCTTGCTTGACCTCAAAAAGCAGCACAGGAGATGAGATGAAACAGTGGCTGCAGGTGCAAGTGGTTCAAGATCTGCTGGGCAGGGGCAACGTGGCTCAGGCCCTTCTGCTGTGTAGGGCAGGATTATCCTTATCCTGCTAGAGAGCACCCAACAGAGAGGCAGGCTGAGGAGCGGAGAGGACAAACCTTAATGGAGGCACAGTGCTCTCCAATTTCCTTCCAAAATGAGGAGGCTAGAAAACAAGGGCCCTCCCTGACCATTAAATCCATTTCTTGAAGCAACATACACCCCTGCAAAACACTCTAAGTGCCTTGTTAGACATGAACACGCTAAATCTCTGTTCTTTGCCACTGGTCTCTTGTCCATCATCTCCCTCCGCGTCCATTAGCCGCAAGGAAGCGCCTTAACCCCATGTGAGTCTGACTCCAAAAATACATCCGGGAATGGACCTAGACACAGAGTTCAGTTACAGGTTCTCATTTCCCCCAAATCTGGGGTCTTTGAGTCTGGGAATACCAGCTGATGCCATTCCTACTACATTTTTTAAAAAATTAATTTTCAGTGTAATTATTTAGATCAATCTAAACACTAAGGCAGTGATGAGTATCTACACGGGGGAATATATCCAAGATCAAGCTTATCTAACAATGGAGGTTTAAAGACAAACATTTTATTTTTGATCTAAAAACTTCAGTACTTCAAGGCCAGAGCTAAGCAACAAAACAAGGACCCTGGAGCCAAGATGGCTGTGTTCTGGTTTTGGTACCTCCACTAACTAATAGTGAGGTCCGGAACAAGTCAGTTGACCTTCCCATACAGTGCCCGACTCATTTGTAGAATAGGTACAAGAGTTGTTCAGGCTGTGGTGTAGGACTAATATTTGTACCTTGTTTTGAGATTCTCTGATCTGTAACTGCATGTATTTTGTTGTTCATAGAGAGAACAAGTTGCTTACAGTACTATCTGCAATATCATAATATTTAGAAATCCTCACTTATGGGCTATGACTACCCTGAACTCAACACAAACTCTCTCTGCCCCAAGGACCTTACAAACGAAGCACTATTAAAAACCCAAAAAACCACAGTGGCTAGGTGCACAGCTTAAATTTCCATTTTCTCTCAGCATTTTCCCACGAGGGGATTGTATGTGAGAGCACACAACAGAGAGTCAGATCACGCCCGGATCGGTTGTGCTGGCATGCCATTTGGCAATACAAGAATGACATAAATTAAAGTGAAACCTCTTCACCTCAGCCTAAGTGAAAATGTGAAGAACAAGAAGGGGGGTGAGGAGGAAGGGGAGTTATTGATCCATATCTACTCAACAGTCAGACCAGTGGTGTGGTGGCAACAAAAGACATGCCTTTGCTTTTTCAGTAACTAATAATCTATAGAGAACCATTTCCTTTTCTGCTGTTGAGATAACACATTCGCCACCTCAGCTGCATGCAAATAATTCATGCCTCCGCTTAACTAATTTACCTCTGTGGTGCAGACAGAAGGGCAGAAACCTCCCACCAGCACTGACTGACATTCTGCACTGAAAAAAGAGCCATCTCACCCAGAAGTTTCTGAAATGCTTAAATCGTTGGAGGACAACTGCACCAAATGCTCTGCAGGAGAGACATGGCTCCATAAGATTAAATGGGTTAATTTTGCTGGTCTTCAGTCCTGCCTCTGACCCACATGTGGTTTGCAGGCTGGAACTGACATTATCCAAAGAAAAGCATTTGGTATCTCTGCACATAGACCACAGCTGGTCAGCAACTTATCCCAGATTTAAACACAATGCATTAACTCTCATCTGTTGCCAGAAATTAATATTACATGCTATTAAAAGCCTGGGCCCCCAGAACTGTGCTGAACAGAGTGGGCCTTCGCATCGCTTGGAAACAAAGAGGTACCAGGCTGGACATGTGTCTGCATCTTATGGAAACTTTGTTCTAATCAAAATGCTGACACCACTTTCACTCGCTCACATACATTCACTTCTCTCCCTGCATTACCGCACCGCAAGCAAGGTTCAAATGTCAAGCACCAAAAAAAAGTTATGAAGAGACAGAATTAATTAAGCTTGTCCACACATAGCTTCAGGAGTAGCCCTTGCTTGCAGGAGCACGCACTGGTTTTCCCACAGGACTTGTACCTTGCTCAGTGCACAAGGCAGGAAATGCTTGTCCTGCGTGGAACAGGGCAGGGATGCCATCCCTCTCACCCCCTCTTCCTTTCTGGCCACATGGCTCTGGCCTTCGTGCTCCTGCCCCACTCTCCAGCTGGCACCATTTGCTCCTGACTGCTTTCAGTGAACCAATTGGAAAGATGGCTGAAAGCTTCACCTGTGTCAGTCAGCGTTCATGTGGGAGAGGAAGGTGGTATCCCTAGGCAGGACTGAAAAAGAAACAAAATACAGGAGTTTAAAGTCAAATACTCTCTTTGGGTGCCCAGACTTTTCAGGGCACTTTATCCCACATGTTATTTGACTTTAGCTTATCTTTACCTCAGGAGTCACTGGGAATCCTGAACACCTTCAAACCAAGCACGAACCAGGGATAACTATACCACATGACCTGTGAAAACTCAGTTTGAGTGACTTGCTCTGTGCTATGCACAACTGCTTGGGTAACAGCCAGTGGAAAACGTTTCCCCTAGGCAGCACTCCAGTCTCTAGCCATGATAGTCCCTCCATCTATCCCTTCTCTTTCAAGAGACCACCTCCAAGGTGTGGGGTTTACACATTAGAGCCTCCTTTGGTTCCCAATTCCAAAGGCCAAGGGCAAAGGTAACACGCATCCTGTAAAGACCACATCATTACGCTCATCCATGCAGGACTGACTGAACCTTAATTCCAGCTTTTCTCAGCCTCTGAGTACCTGAGATTGCTGCCTCAGTGCTGTTCTCACCAGCTGCCTGGGAAAACTCTTAGGCTTTGGAAAGCACATGCACTGGCAAGATTTGTCCATTCTGTGGCCGTCCTATGGTATGTCTGCACAACACAGCAGGATTGGCACTTTCCATGTATCAATCCACCAGCTCTTCAAGCTATGGTAGTGCTGCCAGGAGAAGCCAGTCATCCATGATGCAGACTGGCACAGGAGGGTGGTGAACCTTCTGCTCTGTCTCTCCATCCCTGTTACCTTTCTCATTCTCCCCTTCCCTGTGCCCAGCCCTGTCCTCTTGCCTTCTAGATGAGCATCCTCGAGGCTCCTGGATCCCTGCCAGTGCTGCAAGCCCTGCCAGCACACTGGCCATGGGGGAAGGTGGCCACCAGCTTCTTCAGTCTTCCCATAACGAGAATTTCTGGTGAAGTGAAGCAGTGAAACGCCACCTTTCTTTGGAAAACATGGTGCCTAATAAGTCAGGGGACCCACACATCCAAGGGCAAGGGTGAGATAAAATACTAAGAGAGAGAAAAAGAAAAAAAAAGGAAGAACATATTTTCACAGTCTGTAGATGCAAAGTGAAACTATTTTGATAGATTCAGCTCTCCCACGTTGAAAGGTCCAGTTTCTCATCTCCGACTTTACTGTGGGGCATGAAATTTCACCCATGACTTGACAAACTGTAATATCCACAATGCTTTCTGGCTCCTTGGAAGCTGTTGCCACCCTGCCAAAGCTCCCTTTCAGTATTTTGCTGGGTTGATATTACCAAATTACTCTTTTTTTTAGGGTTTTCTTTATTTTGACACATCTTACTTTGTTAATACTTTTCCCTGGAGCTGAAAATCCAGTGATATGGAGTTGGTGCTCTTGTTAAGACACTGACATCTCCATGACTGGATACAGGCAGCCAGGAAAGAAAATAACTGGGCCCATGCTGGTAAAGTGTCCCTTTTACTGGCAAGTGATCACCTCCAGCTTTTTTGTGGATGCTGAGAAAATTGCTAAGCTGCTAATGTATGCAAGAGCCATTTGCCTTCAGCCTCTTCACAGACATTCACCCGGCTTAGCAGAGGGCAGATCTGCTCATTCACAGCCTCATTTTGGATGGTCTTCAACTACAACCCATGCAGTGGACATTTAAATCAAGACTGGTGGACATTTAAATCAAGACTGGCTTCTTCAGAAGCATTTTAAAAGAAGAGAATTCAACCTGATTTAACAAAAGTTCAGCCATGTGCTTGCCTTCCCATAGTTAGCTCAAAGGGATAAGAATTCCATACACTGCCTTTGAAAAGATTCTTGTTTTGCTCTGTTCTGTCTTAGCAAAATAACAATCTAGCCACAGGGGTGAAGGAATCAGTAAATGTTTCGGTTTGGACTGAACATCTTTCAAAAGGAAATGGTCTATCTCAAGGAAGTTACAGAAGGGTTCAAAGGAGTGGGTGACACTCATTAGCTTGTATCATACAAGGAAACAACCAAGGATTAAAAATCTATTATGTTGGGATTAACCTATGAATTTTCCTCCAAGCATTATGAAAGGTTTCTGTCTCCCTCTTGACAAATCATCTTCTACAATGTTGTCTAAATACGTAGTACCTCATCCACTCACTGTCACCATTGTTGTACCCTTTGATTCAGGGGAGGTAAGAAGATAAGCTAAAAAAGAGGTGGCTGGTGATTGGTTGTACCACCTGTGAAATATTCATACCTGATGCATTGTTTGCTAGAGCTGATGCTCAGACACTTAGGATATGTTTCCTGCTGACTTCTTCTCCCTCAGGACAATGTTCCCATATCATCTTGGTCAGTTTTGGCACTGACACATATGTGTGCTCTGCCCTGCTTCAGGGATAACTAAGGTATCTCTAGAATGATTTTTAAAAGCTAGGAATGGGGTAGAGCAAAACACAAATTCTATGCTTTGGAGAATTTTTGTCCTAGTATACACAGAAATTAAATTGTGTTTGTCTCCTCCCCCTGCTCTAAGGACAGAGGTAGCATTAGTAATAAAGAGCATGTCACTCTTCAAGAGCTCTTGCAGCTTTTAAAACATAGAGAGCAAATGGCAAATTTACCTTTCATCTCCTTTTGAAACTTAAGTTAGGCCTTATTGGTAACAAGTGAAATTAAACTGGTTGTTGCAGTTTAACTTCTCTGTGCTGTTTCCTCACATGAATTAGTCATGACCAACTCTACTTGGCAAGTGTCCTTACAAAAAACAGAACAGAGAGAAGGGTTAAGCACTCCCATACAATTTACCCAATAAATTTGTCATACCCCTCATATAGAGTTGTCCCTCCAGTTCTGCCTGTTCCCTAACATATCTGGCAGTTTGAACAATGTTGGCAATATTTGAGCAATTAGGCATTCCAAGTGGAAAGGTTAATACACCTTACCCTCAAATGCAGGGTGTGTTTTGTCTTGTGCCTTTAACCATCCTTGATGAGCATCGATTGCACAACAGCCGTGAAGTAGGAAGGTCTTTCAATTTCAGTATGGCCTAGCTTGTTTTGGTTTAGCAAAAGGCCATTAGTCCAATGCAAGGATGGGATAAACACACCTTGACTTGAGTGTTATCGAGGCAGATCAGAAAGAGGGAACTTCACAGCAGTCATCGCTTTCCAAGTGTTAAATGCTTTGGTCATCCTGGCACGGCTGCAAAACCAGGTAAAAGATAACCCATAAAAGAAAACCCTCCATTGGAGCTTGGAATAGGACTGTCAAGGAGGTGTGAGATTTGTGGTTTATTTCCTACTCTCTTGGTTGAGCAGCATTAGGACCTCAGTTTCTTTTTTGGCAAGTTCTCAGAGACAGTGGTCTGTCTGTGGTCCAAGCAGCAAGTTCTGGGCAGGAGTGGACAGGGCTGGAGAGATCCTGCAGCCTTGCACTGGCTGGGACCTGCAAAGATCGCAGTCAACCAGGATAAAACGACCTCCCAAGCCAGCCAGCCAGCCCATCAGCCACCATCCTCCACCCAAGCCACTGCTGAAGCTGGAGAGCAACTGCGAATTGCAAACAACAGCGCTGCAGAGGAGCACCCCAGGTCAGCAGGAGGCCAGCAGCTGCTGGACCGGCTGCCACAGCCCTCCTCTGCCAGCAGCAGGGCACACCCAGCAGCCAGCCTGCCTGCCCTGCCCAGCAGGGATGCTTGGCTGTGTAGTCAGGACCTAACTTAAGAAAGAAAAAACAAATCTAAGCAGCATGGAGAGATGTTTTGGAGGTCACAGCGATGCTGCCCATCCGCCCTGAGCCTTCACAGGAGGTCTGGAGCACTGGTGGACGGAGTAGGTCAGGCCTGGGGTGTCTACTTACCCCCTCCCACAAAACCTGAATGGGTCTGAATGACCCAGCCTGTGCTTGGGTGCTCCTGCAAGGCCCCACATACTTCACCAGGGTCTCTTGTGCAGCAGCCCCGTTCTGGTAAAACCTGCTGAGAATTGGGCACCCGGCCTCTCTACTTGTGGCTGGTGGTATTTCCCTTGCTGGGGTGATGTTGATGTTCGTAATGAAGCTTTGGCAGAGAAAGAGAGACATGTTGTAACCATTAGCAGACTTACCATTTAGAATTTATCTCAGGAAAGGACAAAGGATAACTCAGCTTGATTAGGTTTTTGTACAAGTTTGGGTCTACACTCTCCGTTGTAGTACCAGTCCTGGTCTTCACCATTTTCTTCCTCTGACCCAGAAAAACTTGATAATGAAAATTATGTTAGTTAGAAAATAATGGAACTGATAAGTCATTGCAGGCACATGTGTGTCTCATTATACATCAGTTCGGTTTCACTATATATTTTACACAATGTAACATAAATTTCACTACGCACCACAAGTACTTCAATATGTGATAGTCAGAAAGTGGCAGTTTACACTAAAAGTTTCAGTATGTGGTAGGATATTTCAAATACTATAAATTCTCCTTTTAAATGAAATGCATTGTGTAGATTAGTAAGAAATGTAGTTGTGTTAGTTTATTCAATGTGGTTTTCTTTCAGAACAGTATTTTAGTACTGTGCTGTTCAATTGCCATGTTTATTTTATTAATACATATTAATGGCTAATTAAGTGAAAATTCATTAAATATACACCACACAGGACTCAGGCAGGAGTTCCATTTCTTAGATCTTTTATCTCAGCTCAATTTATACCATATTAACAAACACACTGTATTTACAGAGACTACATTAATGAAAAGAATAAACTTCCTGATTGAGCCTTGTTATCAGCCTTGTTTTTTAAATGAATTTTCTTTGAGCAAGTAAAATTTGAGGGATCTGAAAGCCCCTGTGAGGATGAATTGTTAAAGCAACGGGCAGGCATATCCAGGGTTTGCACTGATTCACCCTTTATTGCAGATAATCACCATTTCAGTCACAACCAGCAGCAGAGGAGTCAGCACAGCCAGCACTGTGCTGCTCCTCACAGCTTCGATCAGTTGACCATAGAAGTATCACGTCAATCAGGCCTTTTCCCAGCAAACCCCATCCCAGTTACTGAAAAGGGGTGTTCACCGTGACCCTGCTACACCAAAAACCTCCGTCATAGAGCTACCATATCATCACATTTTCACACGTGATGTACTCTAGCGCTGGAGAGTACAGATTACCTCCGAGAGATACTCGCCATGAACCAAAGCATATCAAAAATAATCACACGGGTTAGTAAAGACAAGGCACATCTGGCAGCAAGGACCATCTCCTGCAACCTCGGTCAAAGCTACAGTAACACTTCCAGACTGGTGCTGCAAATCTATTTCCCCACATCCAGCACCTACCATCAGAAATGCAGAAAGAAGAAAAAAATTAAGCTAATTTTTGGTTATGAATTCTCCCTCATTCTCATCTCCTCTAAACAGAAGCCACACCAAGAACAGCCCCATGCAAAGTTCTATTTTATTCAAAAAACAGCCTCAGCAGAGAGCATGGGGCAATGCTGAACTCCAGCCTAAGAGAGAAGCATCAGTCAGTTAGCTCTGCTCTGCCTTCTGCCCCTCAAGATATAATCACACGGATAATTTTCTAGAACTTTTTTCCCAATAATTTCAAAACATTAATGATCTGTACTGAAGTTCAGTGTTCAGCAAAACCAGAGGCCTCATCTGCCCCGTCTCACACTCGGAAGACAAGGGTGACCCTGCACCGCCGTGACTTTGGGCAAGCTACTTAGAGAGTTACAAAGGCCTGGATTAATTAGAAACTGGGTCTTTTAACGTAACTCCTTGCCCCATGGCAGACCCAGCAGACCTCAGTGGCTCCCTGCCAAATAGTTCAAGCACCTCTTAACCAACGAAAAGGTAAAGAGCTTGGGTTGTAATGTGCTGGATTTCAGCCCGGCAGCTTCAAATCTCCTAACCCGCAAGAGCAGCTTATCTATGTTTGGAGGTCAGAGACCTCAACAAAGCCCTGTCAACAGGTGCATGCTGGCACAAGCTCAAAAGTTTATCTCTCCAGATTGCAGCAATTCCCAGGTTTCTTACAACTGTGGCAAAAAGGGCCACCAAAGTGGCCAGTGACACACTCAGGGCTGGCTGAGTCTGCTTCTGCTAATTCATTTGGCAAAATGTCACCCTAAGTGCTTCCTTAGCTCCCAGGAGCTGGAACTGAATGCATCCAAAGCAAATATAAGGCTTGGCTACCCTACTCTTCCAAAATTTAAAACCAAGACCCACAGTTCTTCTTGTCTGTAGTCTCTGACTACCATAAGAAACAAATTGTGCCCCAGACACACAAATCAAAGCTCATGAGCTGTGTCAGATGCTTCCCAGGGACCAGGCTGAAGGAAATACAAATGTTTCTGTCACACGTGAGGCATGTGGACAGTCCAGGTTTGCAGTGATCACTGCTTTCATCCCAGACATGGGCTGGGTGCAATGGCAGCTGCCTTCCTGCACCAAGCCTGAAGACCTGACCCATGAGTTTCCCCATCTGCCTTCTCCATGGCTGCTTGAGAGCAGCCCTGCTGTCTGCCTGAGGGTCTCTGTTTTGGACTGGGTAAAACATGGGCTCATATCTCCCTTCAATAAGATATTTGGGATGAAATAAAGGTAAAGTTTTTTAAGTGCATGTCTATTTTGCAGCACAACTAAGCCTGAGCTGTCCCTGTTCCTGTTTAAAAACAAGAGAAGCAACAACAGTGCAAGCTTTCCCATATTCACTTGCTCCCATGTTAGATCTGGGCTAAGATACACACAAAGCAATATATTTATGCCCTAGATTCCACTACTGATACTGCCTGCAAAAGCTAAATTACAGTGATTTTCCTGTAGTCAGGCTGCTAGTCCAACAAGTTTTGGAAGGAAGAAAACGTATTACACACATCCTCCAAGTCCCCTCCTAAGCACTGTCACGCTATAATTTTAGCTTACTCTTATTACTTATCATGTATAATTGGTGTTGAGCCATCCTTTAGCCATCATGAAAGTTACATTATCAAAGCTGTTGCATTACTTTCACTAACCCATCTTGCCCAAAGTTTTTAGTATTTCTCAACTGACAAGGCAGAACAGCAACAGAAGCTGACAAACCATATACCAACTCATTGATCAAATCCAAACCTTTTCGTTTGACCCAGTTAAGTTTCACTTGTAGGCTAAACTACACGATTTCAGGAAAAGACGTTGCCATGCAGCTTGCAGTATCCGCTGTTGTGATTTCAGAAGCAGCTGGCACAGGCTTGAAGACTGCAGTTTCATGTGTACCAATAACATTTAACAAACGACTTTTCCATCTTCACTGTCTGAAGAGTAGGACCATTCGTAGCGTATAATTAAGCTGGTGAGTTTCCGTTGTTTTGAATATGACTTACCTTTTTTTTCCTCTTTACTCAGCTCTGACTGAAGCTAATACCTGCTTATCAAAATCCTTCTGTTTTGAATCAATGCATTTCCATCTATGCAAATCTGAGAGGTGAGATGCTCACAGCAGTTCATATTCCTGGTAGCTGAAACATCCCTGTGGAACATCTCTGCTGCGTTCGTGTTTCGTGGACATTTCTGTCTTTGAAGTCAACTTCCGCAGGTTTTCACACAGAAAATTTTCATCAGTCTCATTTCCTCCGGCTACTGTAGCAGCAAAACATTCTCATCAGCATGCAACCTTGCAAAGTGACACTTTAAACAAAAAAACTTGATAAAAAATGTTGTCTTGGCATGATGTGAAAATTTTTCACATCAGCAGCTTCCTTCTTTTCTGCTGATTTTCATCAAATCAACATTTCTTTGTTTTAAAAATAGAACAAATATTGGTACTTCAACAACAGACTGCAACAAATAGCATTCTGCTGATCTTATGCAAGAAAAAAGACCGGTTAGACCAAACCTTCTCATTCATTGCTGCACATCCCTGCCTCTTCCTGGTGTTCTCTCCAGGACAGGGGAAGCACCTTTGCTTCACTTGGAAGATTGCATGAGAATTTTGGTGGGATAAAAGCCTTTCCTCAATGTTCATATTACGGCTTTTATTCCGTGAGACAGCAAAAAACTGCAAAATTCAGCATCTGTTGAATTTTGTCTGTGTGGACAGGGAGGCATTTCCCTGTTCTGGAATTGGGGTCTGCAATATTGTTTACAAGGATGGCAAATCTCCCAACTTTCATTTGCAAAATGCTCCACAGATACAGATAAAAGCCATGAAAGAGGCTTGGGGGGTACTTTTGTACCTTAAGCAAGATGGCCAAGTGAAAAGCAACAGCTTGTCTGTTCAAAGAGTGCTCTGAGGACTGCTCTGTGGCAGCACAATGCATTTTACCTTCTGGACAACTGCAGAAGATTACCAAATTGCTTGTTTAGTGCTGGATTTCTATACATGGAAACCTGCTGGTTCCCATGTCCTGTAAGCATAGGATAACACTGAGGATTAACACAAATTTCATTCTACCACAGTAACAGGAAACAACCAGGACACTCAAAACCAGGACAGCACAGAGAGGTGTACTGTAATCAGCAGTTGTCCTCTGAAGCTGATATATCAAGTCATGTTTTATTTTTTAATTTTAAAATTTTAACATCCCATTATTTTCACAGAGCTGGCAGATCCAAAGAGCTGGAGAGGAACAGACCAAATCCAAACAACTTCTTACATGCAGAAGCATCAGAGGATGCTGCAATCCCAGACTGTGTTTAGGAAACTCAAGAGCTGGGGGAAGTTTCTGCTACATGGGAGTTGTGCCTGAGATTCAGCACTGAGGGCTTTGGAAAAGATATTGCTTAAAAGGCACAAACCAATACTGGCATAAAGGAACCTCATAGGTCTCAACAAACCCCGAATCACCACAGCCCATGCAAAAATCAAGCACTAAAAGGAAGACTGCTCTGAATTTGTTCTCAATAAGGGCCATCACAGATCAGATTCACACCTTCCCTGGAAGCTGACACTTGGAATTTACATTTATCCCTCAACTGTTTCTGTGGAAATAATAAAAAAAACCAAAATGAAACTCAGGAATCAATCCAGATCTTTGCAGCACTCCAACTAGGCATATCCTAAACCCTGGGTGGTGGGAGAGGGAAGCCACGCTGTCTTTCTTGCTCAGTTAGCAATACCCCAGAGCACACTGAAAGTAATTATGTCCATCTGCCACACACAACCTACAAACCTGAAAATGGTACTGCTACTAGAAATCTAATACACCAGTGAGTAACCAGAAGCAACCTACTGCTTTCATTTGTGATTGGTCACAATGCTGTGGAGATGCCACAGGTGCAGTTCACTGTTAGGCTATGCTTTGTAGGGTGAATGTTTAGTACAAGTCTCCAGACGGAGTAGTGTATCAAGCAACAGCTGGTAGAAATGATAGATGGTAGAACAGAAGTACAGAAAATGCCCAACCCACTGCAGAAATCACTATTTTTCCATTCAGTCTGCCTTTGAGAAGTATTAGACAAGTCACTTTTCCCCTTTCTTTTGAGAAAAAGCTGGTAATGACCCAATTATCTATTTGAAGAAAGATAACTGCTTTGAGATTATGATGTTCTTTGTGCAAACAGCCACTGTTTGTAATAAAAAGCAATTTCAGGATAAATGGGTAAGACTTCAGCAGGTACAAACATAAATTGAAGCAAGGCAGTTGCCATAGTTCAGCCCATAAAATCCTCAGGTATTTATATGATCACTATTATTGAGATTATTGACCACTATCAACCAGAGCAGAGATGTCACTCCGTCGATGCAGCAGCACTGCCCTTCATTCCTATGCATGACTCAAGCTCCTGCATCCATGTGTCTGCACCATTGCAGCCCCTCCTTTCCAACAGGAGCACTGTGCTGGGTGGTGAGGAGAAGGGAAAGGGAAATGAGCTCTGGGCATCATTTCAGCAGCCATTAAAGTCTGAACTATTTGATAAAATGAGGACAAGTTCTATTTCTTTATGAGACTTGTGCGAAACATTCCAACAAGGAAAAGCGAAGCATTATTATCTGAAGGCACAACTTAACCTTTGAACTGCATAACAATTTTCTTCTTAGCCATAAATATAGGACTACATAGGCCCATCTGCCCTCCACAGGTTGGTGAGTGGCCAGGCGTGTTGTGCCTTGATCAAAACAAGGATAACTAAGATGATTCCCAGTCACCATACACTACTGAGAAGTAAGCTGAAGAGGGGAAGAGACGGCCTTCTTCGAATGACACCGGCAAGTCTGGTACCTGGCTCTCTATATCCAGATGTAGACTCTGGATTTACTCAAGCTCTCAGTCACCCGAGCTACATGGTGTGACCAGATAACCCTTGGCATTAAGACTCAGTCCCATGCACAGAAGATGAGCTCAGATCGAGTTACCTGGCAAAGAGCGAGTTACCTGGCAAAGAGCGAGTTGCTGGTTTAGCAGGATTGGCAGAATTTTAAATAAAAGATGAAAAGACAGCTTTTTAAAGAGAAGAGTCTTAGGAGCAAATGTATAAAGCAAAGTCCTCGCATTTGCTAGAAACGGTATTTTAACTGATGAAGAATCTGCAGTTCCCAAAGTCGTCCTATGATTCCCCATGAATTGCTCAGTAACTGGGAAGTGGACTGGCTAGAAGCAGACAGGCTAAGGAGCCACTCTCCCATTGTTAAAATAATTGGGATGTCTCAAGATCCTCAGTTAAGATAACAAACTAACTCTTGTGGTTTGATCTTGCTGAAGTATTTTGGATATTCTGTTTCTGACAGTCCAAGGAATTTTTTTCTTTTTTTGGACAAAAGAGGCAAAAGCAATAGATCTGCATGATGAATCCCCAAACAGTCACGCCCCCAGTCAGATCGAACAGGACCTCTGTCTCAGACTGCAATGTTCATCCCCCCCTTTCTTATTTCCTCGGAGCTATATTTGTCAGACATAGTATTTTTCAGAAGGGAAAATAGGATCCAGAATGTAAAA
Organism: Cnemophilus loriae; assembly: GCA_013397755.1. NCBI lineage: Eukaryota > Metazoa > Chordata > Aves > Passeriformes > Corvidae > Cnemophilus > Cnemophilus loriae. The sequence goes on from VZTF01008130.1 coordinate 3,128,260, forward strand.
TACTAGGAATGCCACCTCCCCCTAACCATACGTACTAACCTCAGCCTTATCAAAGCAGACAAGAAAAACTGAGGGTGCTGCACTGTGTTGGTTCAAATTAAACAAGCCAAGCAAAAGATTTTTAAAATTTTATTTATGAGATGTGAAAAAGTTGCCTTCTACTCGCCAAACCATAGTGCTAAATACCAAAGACACTGTGAAGGGGCGCCTCTATTATTCAAAAAATATTTGTATGCTTTTGGTGGATTAATTGCATTTAACATTTTGGTTAAACACACAAACAAGCACAGCTTTTTGTTGTTGCTTCAAATGAAGCCACAAAGAGAACAAAAGGCATCCAACTGAACCAATTTAGGTTTATAAACATATTAATTTTAAGAGCACTATGTGTACACTTAAAATGAATTTAAGGCAGTCGACCTTTGCAGTACGATGCCCATTTTCACTGTATCCAAATTACCCATAAATCCAGATGCAAGTTGTCACAGACACTTCTTTGGAGAGCTTGCAAAGCTAAAAGTTAATGTTTCCTATTAATTAATAATTGTTTTCAGCTGTTTTGGCAAGTGATTAAAACAAAGTGTCTGCCTTTAATGTTACAATATAAAAGTTTTCTTCCTCAGCGGCTTGAGCCCAAGCGGGATTTGCCTCATTTGCAGGAAGGTGTCACAAGTGATTGCTTGGGGCATTTGTAAGCAAGTAAGTGAGTGGCTGTTGTACCTGCCGGTGCAATGATTTCCATTCTGCATCAGCCTGGTTCCGGCCAGGACAGGGTTAATTTTTGCCGTAGCCAGGAGGGTGCATGGCCAGGACCTGGGGCTCCCTCTGGTTCAGCTAGTGTGGTGCAGAGAGCAGCTGGGTGTTGACAGGGGGTTTCTGTGTGTGAATCGTTCGCCTCTTTCTTGTACTCTCTGCCATTAATGTTGCTGCTCTTACTGTTCGTTTTCTCACCTCACTGCTGTTTCCAGTGAACTGTTCTCACCTCAACCTGCAATCTTTACCTTTTGTGCCTCCCATCCTCCTCTCCATCCTATGTCAGGGGGAAGGGGAAGTGAGCGAGCAGAGCATGGTTTGGAGTGGTTTCAGTGGGAACACTAAACCGTGGAATACCATTCCTAAGCCCTGACACGAATCCATTTTACCCACCAAGCAGTTCCAGAGGAACATCAGCTGAGATAAATAAAACAACGCTCCTCATGTTAATGGTGTACCCTGCCATGAAAGAGTCGTTCCATAACAAAACCATACAGGCTGTGCATCATTTACCAAACTCTGCCATCTTGCAAATTCAGTATCACATACTCTTGAAAGTTTGCACTGCAAAGCATGATAGCATCTGTCCCTTCTGAGGCCCTAGCCATCACACAGGTACTACTGACAGACTTGTTCGACACATCAGCGCATGGTTCAACACAACCCCAGTTCTGACCAGCACCTGATCCACAGCAGGATTAAACACAGCTCTGAGAAGGATCCTCTGCCATAAGTAACCTCCTAGACATCGTCTTTTATTCCCAAGCTTCTACCAATTCATTCCCCTAGTAAAACTGAAATGGCAGTTCTCCTGGAAGCTGAATTGCCGCATTCACGCGGAGGAAGGACAGCAGATTCATGGCAGAAGCTGATAAGCTCTGCTTGCAAAGTCAAAGGTACTGACATCAACATAAGCAGCAGTAAGACCCCCAGTTCTCTTCCCTACGTGAACCCCAGACAACTTATTGAGAAACCTTTCTCTTATGCTGCATCAAGAAGCTTGTGAAGTGATGAAAAGTGCAGGATTTGAGTTTTCTCTCTTTCTGGTACATCGTAAGAGGTTGCTGCTAGCTCCTCCTACCTCTAGCTTCTCCCTCTACTTTGAAAAACTTTTAAGGTGTTCTTCAGTTGTTAAGGTAGGAGTTTTTCAGAATAAACAGCAGGCTTTATCTCTGCAAGGCGATAAATCCAGAAAGAAACCTACAGACTTGCTGAGCAGCAACAACATGGCTTGTGCTCAGTGAGATTATTAGTGTCAGAACTCAGAAGAACTAGACTCAGGTTTAGGTCAGCCCTTATCTTGGGCAAGGAGATTTTTCCACCAGAACAACACCCTTACTACATGATCTGAAAGGCAGAGGGACACTTCACTACTCCAGGCAAACAGTGACCCACCAAAACACTCAACAGAGACAGCACAGGTAGGAGTGCTTCTCTTTTTCCTGTGATTCTATGTGACACTGCAAAATAAATATTTCTCAGGAAGTTTCCAGCCACACCATTTACACTTAATCTTATCTCACTCCACAATGAAACTTCATAAAAATTTTAGTGACTGATGTGCTTCAAATAATTAGCATCAAGGCTAGTCAACAAAATGATCCCAGGCCTAAGGTTACTTCAAATCCCTGAAGCTCTCTTTGACATAAACAACAAAAATCACTGAACATAAATCCTGCAGGTAAAGATGAACACTCAGTTTCATTCCTATCGGGTCAAGATGCACACGTGTGCCTACAGCACATCTGGCAAATCCACAGTAATTATTCATCCCTCCCTGGCCAGTGCCAGAGAAAGCACTCCACTGCTCTCAGAGGCACTAGCAACCTGTTTACCCTGGGACAAGAGGACGTAAAAGTTCCCTGTCTTGGAGCAGCTCTGAAAAGCTTACGCCCTTGTTTATGATGTGGCAACTGTGGCACATGCCCATACATTAAGGTGTTAAGGATCTTCTCGTTTATTGATAGTATCCACATTCATTTCAGCACAGCGCCCCACAACACATTAGGATCAAAGCAGAACACATAAATATATTACAGTTCATTTCAAGCATGTATATTATACTAAACAAGCATTTTTATCCCATCCAGAACATAACTTGTAGCAAAGATCTTCGTCTTGATGCTACACACTCGATGCCTTTTGTTACTTCAGCATTTTCTAATGCTGGAGAATCAACTCCCTTTAAAATATAAACAAATTTTTTTCCTGAATGCTCAAGTGTCCCGATACCATCAAATGGCATTTTGGAATAGGAGCCGCTGTGGTTTTGAGCACTGTTAATTGCCTGCAGTGACACGAGCAAGGGCCGAGCTGGGCGCGGGCAAGGGAGTTGTGCAACAGGCATCTTCCATTCCCTCCACACGATCTCGGTGAGGTTTGCTTTTTGAAAGTATCCAGAAAGCTGATTACACAGAAACAGCAAAAACAGCCTGAATGAAGCCTGGGGACACTTCCATTTACATGAGTGCCAATTTTAAAAGACAATTTGATTTACACCTTGTGTTACCTTGTTGGAAGCTTGTGTGGCTACCCCAGAACAAGTCTCTGTTAGAGGTGTGGCTCAGAAACTTGAAAGACCTAAATTTCAGAAATCCCCAAAACGACAGCTGAAGGATTAATCATTATGCTTAGCAGCTATAGTTCACCTGGTTTGTTGTCCAAAGCATGCAACAACAACAACAACAACAACAAGAGTTGCATGATGGAAAATTGTGGCATCCAGTTTGGGGAAGGAGGGAAGGAAGAGTGCAAGGTAGGTAGGCTGCAGAGAACTATTTTCCCCTGTACCCCCAAAAGACACTGATCCCAGTGTGATCTGTGGAGGCCAGAAGGGACACAATTCCTGCTGCACCTCCCTGAGGAAGCCAATTGCAGCAGAACCCTTGAATGCATTCAAGTTTCAGTAAGAAAAAGAATAAAAACCAAGTAGTTCCTGTTACTGGCATATTAATTAAAAACACAATATATATATTTCAAGGCAATTTTAAGCTGATTCATTAGGTTTGTTCCCTCTTACCACTGAAATAACTGAATGCACAACCAGAAGGACATCACTAATTTCACTGAAAACTGACATTACAATTTCTTACTGAAGGACATTCCATTTGAGCAATAAATTAAGCTTTGCTTTTTTTGTTGTTTTTTTTTTTTTTTAATTGCCATTATGGCTATTCTTCCAGTCATTTTCTCAACAGCCATCAAGTATAAATTTATATACAATAAAGCAAAACTGGAGAGTTTCCATAGGGGAGCAGACCTCCCAAATTGGCAGAGAAACTGCCTGGGTGGTTCAGCAAAGCTATGCCTCAGCAGAAGTCCTCGTGTGTCTTCATACTGAAAGGTGTTGAGATGTACAGTGCAGAAATGCTGATGATTAAAAAGGACACATCCTCTTTCTACTGCCTATACAGACTCATTACAAATATTGACATCTTGTTCTACAACTAAACCCCATATAATGGAATTTTATTCTGACTGGAAAATGAAACAGAAAAGGCTTGTGACCAAAACTGGGTTTGGTATGTATTACCCACACTGAAAATGTATTCTGCTGTTCTATATGAAACATTCAAAACAGCATGAAGTAAAACTTCAGAGCCGTGAAACAGTAATTTTCACGAAAGAAAGGTCCTCTAGTGACTCCACCATCCATCCATCCATCCATCCATCCATCCATCCATCCATCCATCCATCCATCCATCCATCCATCCATCCATCCATCCATCCATCCATCCATCCATCCATCCCCATGACTCAGTGTTCCAGGATACAACGTACTGGAACAGAAACCCGTGGTGCCTGTGCAGGATGTTTTGTGCAGAAGGACCTCCCCATTCTGACTCCTCACATGAACGAAGCCCAGGCTGAGGATCTGTTGCAGAGGAGGAAGCTCTGAAACAATTCTTGTAAATAAAGGCCTTCCTCAGCAATGTGCTAAACCATCAAAGTTAAATACACCTCAGTGCACTCCTGGTAGAAGGTGACACCAGAGGTGCCAGACACTTTACCCCGCAGGTGAAAGCCATTGCACTGTATTCATGGAAAGGATGGAAAGGAAAGCACGTGATGGGAGCTGTGAGGTGATGAGTGAATGAGAAACGTGGGTGAGATCAAGAATCCGGCTCTGTCATTTCACTCCCCACAAAGTATTTTCTCTCAAGCCCCACCTTCACTGTTTTTTAATTCCTCTCATTTCTCTCTCTCCTCTTCTGCACCCTTCTCTGACTGCTCTCCTACAGGGCCACCCAGTTCGTGGTAAGAGCCAGCAGAAATGAACTCCTCTTCTGATGGTGAAGGAGGAGCTGTGTGAGAAGCGTCAGGGAGGGCTCCAGAGATGGGGGTTTTAGTCACACAAGGCACCAATGGTAATCCTGCAAGGGAGAGACGGGAGCTGCGGAGCCAGCGGCAGGCACAGCCTCATCACTACTCAGCTGAGGTCAAGGATCAGCTAAATAAAGAGAAGCTGCAAATTAAAGAGGAATCTGTGAGGGCCAGGATTCATATGACAAAATGGTCACTGTGGAAATGGTAAAGAAACTGTCTGACTTCCTGTGTCATGCCAGGATTTCAGGGCTTTAGGCTCACCCCCATGGCCTGATCTCCTCCTCCTGTTTGCCTTCTACAGACTCAGATAAACTTTAAAATGAAGGAAAACCAGGCTATTTTGCTAATTTTGAGCTGTGGAAAAAATCCAGCGAGGGTGTGTGTACATATGACCGATGGAAATCAAACCTCTGAAGTGCAGATTATTTTAATTACAGTCAGAAAAGCAGGTAAGGAGCAAGTTTCAGCCAGATAGTTTCCATTCTGATCTTTAATTTTGTAGTAATAAAAATACTTGAGTGCCTCTGTCTAGCTGAAAGAATAACAAGTTGTCTGGTATTTTATGTCAGCTGGGACACTAAGTAATAATATACACAAGGAGAAATTACATACATATCTGTACAAAATAAGACATCACCAGCTCTCACTCGTGCACTCTCTCCACGTGTCTTTCACTGTAACCCAGCCACTGAAGGGACAGGTTTAGTGAACAGAGCTATTGTTTGTTTTTTCCCCCACTACAGCCCAATTTTCTCTGAAAAAGAACCAAGCTTCTAGAAGTTTCTAAGATGTGCTTGTGAACTTGCAAAACACACTTGACGAAAGTCTAGCAAGCGAACCTCCAAATTCCAACAGATGCAAACAAACTACATCGCATATTGGCTTTACCCTTTCCACTAAGTTACACTCACAGTTATGGGGAGAGCTCAGGGTATAATGAGTATTAGCAGCTAGATCACAGACTTGTTTCCACAACATATTTATTCTATTGTTGACCTAGATTAGTGAAATGATGCAAGGATTAAGGCTTCAAACATCTTCAGCGGAAAGTGCTATTTTAAAATCGGACACATTTTGGAAGTTTCAATTGCAGTCAAGATCCTCCAACCCTAAAATGGTGTTTGACTGCCTCTCCTTCTACTCCAAGTGTTCTATATACATATAAATACTACTAAAAACACATCTATAAACTCCATATAATGCTAGTTACTTTATACACATAAAAACCTGACATACACCAAACTCTTCATGTAGCTGTTTGCATAGCTGGTTTGTATTCCTTTGTGCTCTTCAATCTGTTCAGGGAAACTGGTGTTTCATTTCACAGTTAAAAGAACTTAATTACTTGAATCATAGAGACATGAAAGGCAAGGGAAGGAGAGAAAACATCTCTCTCATTTTAAACTCATCTTCTACAAGCTAATTTGATACTGTAACTTGAAAGTACAGAAATCTGAAATCTAGTTCTGAATGTCTCAGAGATATTACTCAGGTTTAGTGTGACATTTTGAGATGTCATCATGCCTATCTGAAAACCAGATATTTTAACACAGAATAGATACGTACCTGCTTTAATTCAGAACCCATTCTATATGTGATGATATTCTAAGAACCTCTTCTAAGAAGTTCCTACTTATTAAGTATTAGTTAAATACTCTTGTCATTCCATGACAAAGACCCTTGTTTAGCTGGAAATAAAGACAGACTCAAACTTTGTTTTATTTTTTAATAAAGTTTAAATAGTTAAAGTAAGAGGAAAGAGTATGTTTTAAAGCCAAGCTATTTCTTTGTTCCATTCTAGGCCTTAAAGTTGGATTTACCGGGAAATACGGGCCATGAGAAGAGCTGTATACTTAAAATGCTGGTGTAGAATATATTAAAATAGCCAGTGACTCACTCTAGATTACCTTAAAACAAAGGGAACACAATCTCTACAGTTTTTTAAATGCATTGCCTCTTATCCTGATTAATGGAAAAATTATCCCTACAAAAGATTTTTTTTTAAAATATGAAGACTCTACAAAATATTTGCTTTATCCACTGGCAGGACTTTGAAATTCTCCAAAATATTTAGATATGTGTGCCTAAGAAAGTTTATAAATGCCAATCCAACACTGTAACAAAAATTCCAAACAGAACTGGAAATTAGAATAACTCAACCAAATCATCCCACCATAAGAATATTATATTTCAATTCTGCATAAACACAGACCAGCATGGTTTGTTTTGTTTTAAAAGTTCTTCACGTCCTGCAGAATACAGCATAGGTTTGTTTCATTAGTACCTTTACCCTTCCATTTCCTTAATGCTATTTCCTCATTAACATTTAAAACAGTATCTAATCTGTCTACCGACTTTTTCTGCCCTCAGGGCTCTTCTTAGCCTCAACCCTATCCTCACCCATGGAGATCCTTCTCCTCTTGCTTCAGAAAGAGGTTTTTGTTCATTTGATTGATTTTCATTTTCTCCTTTTTCAGATACAGGTAAGTATCCTACCATAAAGGGAGCACGGAAACGAATAGGAACAGCACTGGGAGTTACCGGGACATTTACAAGCCAAGACTGTGAGTAGGAGCTCCGACAGCCACTGTTTTTGAAAGAAAAATGTCATGCTTTCTTTATATTGGATAATATGTCTGCTATAAACATAGTTTTGTGCCACGAACAGACACAAACTGCGGACAAAGCAATAGAGCACAGATTTTGATGAATTTAGTGTAACACACAAAAAAACCTGGTAGAGTTCGAGTAGCATCTGCAATGGTAACAAACATTTAGAAACCAAAATGATCCATTAGCCTAAAAATACATCTGCTATACTAAGAAAAAATCTGTACAATGAGATTAGAAGCTTCCAAATTTTGGACTGATTGCTCAGGGACCACAGATGTAAGAAAGTATTAGCTTGGAAAAGCCTCAGCTTTCCAAAATTCAAAATCATTAAAAAGCAATCTGTTCATCATTCTATGATTCAACTGTTTCCTAGTCTATGGGGAATAAACAGCAGGATACAATCCTGTTTGCAACATCCATGTAGCTTTTTTTTTAAAAAAAACTTTTTAAAGTAAATTAAGAAAATATATTCTTAGAGAAAAAAAAATTAGATGAGCACAAAGAAATGCCATGACGAATCCTGAGACAAATTATCCTACATCGTTGCTACTCTATGAAAACTGGTTTGAATAATAAACACACTGGAGTATTCAGTGACAGCATACAAATCAAAAGTATTTGTAATTCTTAAGTTGTGCATGTTTTTAACTGACAAAACATGCTCACGGGCTTACTTTAAAATCTCTCACTGCTTGTTATCAAAGTTAAAAGATCATTTGCATACCAATACATATACTGTAAACATGAACTTCTCATTAAGGAAAGATGGATTTACAGTAATTTGATCTTTTACAAAAAGCTATTGGTAACCAAATCTCTCAGTGTCTAACTTTCTAGAAAACTAAACCAATGTTTCCACCCTCAAAGCTGAAACACTACCTCTTTAGGAAACAGCCCTGTTTATTTGTTAATCAGAAATACAATCAAGTGGCAGATTTCCATTTGCTCTTCGGCTGACAGTTTCAGCTTCATTATATTTTACAAGAAAACAGCAGACTTGCAGAAGTCCTGTAAATTCTTTCATATCGCAACTGATTTAATTACAGCGGTGAACAAACGCAGCAGTGATGCAAAATAAGATCAGCCCAATTGCCCTTATCTGATGATAGGATCTCTCTTCCTGTTTGGCTTACAGCAGTGAGGACTTCTTGTTTTGTTTCGGCTTTTTGTTGGTTTCTTTTTTTCTGGTCAGGCTGCCTCTGTCAAGAGTGACAGGAGCAAGAAGTTGACATGCCCTTAGAATTCCAGCTTGAGAATGATCCTCATACGAATCTAGCTGAGTTTCAATCAGTAGGTCGGGGAATGATACTAATGTGGAGAAAATTATCTGGATAGCTCATATGTTCGCTTAGCCACTGAATGGGTGTTTCCAGCATTGGCTCAATTCCATGAATCATCACTTGAGTCTTCTGCTCTCCATCTAATTCAAAGAAAAAGAGAAACCACTAGTATACCATTCACAGTTCACAGAAAGATTAAACATTTACTCATACTTAATTTACGGTAGATTTAATTGGTGTTACAGAGTTTAACATTTAACAGAATGAAAAGTAGGAAATATCAGTGTGGAGAAAGCTGAGATTTGTATCATTTAAAACAGAAACTTTGAGTTAAAATTAATTCCAAGAAAAAACTGGAATCAAGTGAAACTTAATGAAAGTGCCATTCTTCTTTATTAGTTGCAAGAGGATTTTTTTTTTAACCCTACAATGATCCCAGCTTGTTGTCAACCCAGTTAAGGCACATCCACTTCACCCAGCTGTAAGGCATGTGAATTCTACACAGATCACACTTAAAATGTTGAGCTTCCTAAAACATCCTGGTAAGTTGTATTCATTAATACTGTGATCTCCTGAAAGAGCTGGACTATGTGTAATATAATATATGTATTATTCCTGAAGTAATTTTGTTTTGCTAAGAATAATTTACATAAATCACTAGCAATATTTCAGAGTTACTCCGAAGGCTGAGTTGGCACCAGATTTTTCTCACTTAGTTTCATCTCTTGGAAAAGCTAAGTTAGCAAATGATTCCCAGTATAACAAGAGTATTTTCTAAGAATATTTCAATTTTTTTTATTTATACTTGTCCCGGAGGATGCAAGTACTTTGATCCTTTGATTCAAATGATGGGAACCAGCTAAAGCAACTGACATAACAGTCATGACATGAACTAAAACAACAAAAAATGAAAATTTATTTCAGTGACATGGGATGAGAAGAGCATATGAAATATGCTTCAAATAATGGTTAGGAGGGAAAAAGTAGGCAGTGACCTTTCACTCATTTTATACTATACTATGGCATTCTCATATGGACCTACCACAGTGAAATCCACATTCAGTACTCAAAAAATATTACTGCATTCACTAACTGGCATTTAATGTCCCCCTCTGGTGTCTATGTTACAGAACAAGCCACCATCCTCGCCAAGAGCTGCATGGAAGAGAGCAGAATCTAGAGGTGTAGGTACCATTACTGGCTCTTTCATTCAGTGACCCCAGTTGTAGTGTAATTTCTATTTTATAACACAGATAAAACTGTATTTGTTTGGTAGCCAAAATGACTTGACAGCTGCCTGAAGAAATTTGTAGTATAACCAGCCATCTATGCCAGCACAGCTAAATTACACTGGTAAAAAAATAATCCTTAAATATGTAGTTGACTTTAGGCTAGTAATAATTCTTCCTGCAAGAGCAAACAATTACATTTGCTTAAAATAAAGCATTCAGCTTTTGTTACTTGTTACCTACACATGGTATGTTCTGTACAAAGTCTTGGTTCTCTAAATGGCATAATACACACATTATCACACTAAATTAAGCATAAACACTTGCTGGTTTCTGGTTTTATTGCAGACAAGTCTGAAGAACAAACCACATCATTTAAAAACAAACTTCTGGTATTTCTGACCAAAACAGGTATTTATTGGGCTGAAACACTATCAGTCAGATTGTCAAGAGAATAACCTCCAAAAGAAAAGATCTCAGAAACCCAGCTGTGGTGCTGCATTCATTCATTTACAACACCAGTTTTCTTTCTTCTTAGAAGTTAGGGAACATCTAAATATTTTAAAGTAACCTCCAAATATATGTATTTAACACTTTAAAATGAAAACCTACCTAAGGTAGTCCTTAAATTGGTGAGAGTTAGTGACTTTTTTTTAATGTTTCATAGTATTATTTAATTTTCAGAAACAACTAATTTGCATGAAACCAGAAGACAGAATGCATCTGATGCTTTTTAGCCAAAACTTGCAAAAAATATATTAAAAGCCTTAGAACCCCAGTATCATTTTCTTGCCATTGGAGGAAAGGCTTATAAATGATAAACATTTTCTTTGGCTCTTCCATTACTGTGCAACATAATATTTTTGTATGTGTGTGCATGTGCCTACTCTTACCTAAAAATGAAGTGCAGGTAATCTTGGTGTCTCCATTCCTTGTTCCTTACCCAGCTTTGTCCCTTTCTCATACAAGTCTTTTATTCTGTTCCCTGGCAAACTGAGAAAGCCTCAGAGGTCAATGAAGAATTTACAGTTTAATTAAAATCTAAATCTCTGCATTAGCATTGTTTGTGCTTTAGTATTATCTCTGACAAAGCATCACTTCTCCTTAATTCCTTTTCCCCTTGAGGCTTGACTGAAGAGATCTTATCTCCCAATTCTGTATTTACTGCAGCCTTCTTTCACAAAATCCATTGTTTTTACTTCAACATTCTTCCCTTCTTTTGTTACTAGAAACCATAAACTCTCACTTAAGGCACATTTACCCAAACTTTCCTCAACTTTCATGTTTTCAGCCACACATCCGATTTTAAATCAGTCTCTCTCATATAGACGTCTTCTCTACTTTTTGTAGCAAAAAGTTGTCAACAGCAAATACACTAAAAAAATTACTGCAGAGTATTCTTGTTTTCTCAACAATGTCTAATTCTTATCCATTGCCACTGTGATCTGAGTCCTGAATGATTTGCTAGCTATCATGAAAACTTCATCCACCTGTTTTAGAGATATAATAGATTAATAGATTTACAAAATATTTTTCTTTCCATGATTTCGGATGCATCTTGACACACCAAACACTGTCCTCTTCTTCCCCACCCCATATTCTATGACCACAAGAAGTCTTTTTAAACTGACAAAATGCACCTACGAAGTGTACAAGTTGCTAAACACAACATGTATTTAAACTAGTGGTATAAAATTTAAATGACCTAATTACAAAGAGTAATGCCACTCTACGTCATTGGATCACGCCTATGAAAATCAGGTCAAATAACTCTGCTCGATGATATCATTACTGTCAATACCCATTCTACAATGTAGTGAAAAAATCCTAATGATTTCCTCAAAACCATTAAGTTCAAATTTTCCAGTAACCTCACCAACTATTTTTGCCCTCTTAAAATCCTGTCAGAACTGAGTTACATGTTACTTATCACATGACCTAAGATTTTATTTTTGCTTTGCTGCAAATTATTCTTGGGAATAAGATGACGTAGAAATACAAGAAAAATAAAAGCATAGCAATATATGTTTTGCAAGTTTTCATAGTGTTACTTAAAATCAGAGTATTTTTATATTACTGAAGTGATGCACAGATAACAAACACTGTTTCGGCATTTACAAATACAAAAAAAAAGCTGAAAATGAATTAGGTCATCTCCCAGAGAGGTTGGCCCAAGATTAGATTTTTTTTCTGCTTTCCTTGTGGAGCCGTATCAATAGAGAAGGTACTATAGCCCCCTAGAGTCACTAGAGACAAGCTCTAAGCACAGATGATAAAGCTTTTTGGTAAAACTTAACAATATTCCATCTCCAGAGGGCAGATAACTATGCTTACATGTTATGCACTAAGACATTTTTGAGACATTCAGCTCACATAACTTAGAGCTTAACTCAAGGCCGCAACACTTGAAGTAGATACCTGACCCAGGCTAATTAATCATACCATGTGAAGTCAGAAGAGTTTTCCAGCTCCGCACAGAAAATGGAGAGAAACAAGAACCTCTGAAGTGAAGGGCTTAAGAAGAGATCTGCTTCTCTATCACCTATAAGGTGGCTCAGTGTTCCTGATGAGGAAACCACTACAAGCAGGTGTTGGCAAAAGACTCTCTTTTGCAGATAGGCATCTGCTGGAAGGAAGCAAGAGAGAGTGGCCTGTTGCATCTCAAATGAGTCCTTGAGAGAGCGGCTCAAAGCCCTCCTCAACCTGAGGCAGTTGAGTCCACTCTCTCGTCTTTAAGGGGAATGCCCTAACTATAATATTCACTGTTGCTAATCCCAGCTTCCTTGAAAACCCCTCAATATCTACGAATCAGTGAGAAACAGCAGAAGAACAAACAAGAAAATCTGTAGTCTTCAGAGAAGGTGGGAAGATGTGCAATGTCATGGTACCACACAGTAAGTTTTTCTATTTCCTTCAGTTATACGTTGTTGCTTGCAAAGTAAACTACTCAGTATTAGGAAAATTAGCTTATTCAGCATCAATTCAGATTGTTGCACATATCACTGATACATCTAAATAAATTTTTTCTACTGAATTATGTTATTATTTAAAAGAAGGAATTGAAGGTGGAGGGAAAAAAGATTGGTTTAGTTTTGAGATAGATTCAAGTGCCTGAGAGTAGAATAGTGAGAAGGCACTGCCTCTGTCACAGATACTTATTTCAGCTGGTTTTTACCCAGATTAGCACCTCAATGCTCACCAGCGCTGCAGTGACATACTCTCTTTCACCTACACAAGATCAGCTCCTCTAGCCAGACTACATCTGTGATGTACCACTTAAAATTCTTTAGTGGGATGAAATACCTCCCTTCTGATTTGTGGCCTCAAGCAATCACCTGTCAGGGCAATTTAGCAGGCTTAAGTCCCTTAACAGATAGACAATACAAGATATTCAGGCTTTAGCAAAAGTGCCCCTGGAGCACTCAATTAGAATCCTCAGTATTCAAGTTCTCTCCATAGCAAGTTCTAGAATCTGCCTGTAGTCAGGGGCAGCACCACTTATAAAACTGGCTTTACAGCCCTAAAAAGGCAAATAGAACCCAGTACTTCAAATTAGGGGCAAACAATGCATTTCTTGTATGATACAAGGCCACAGGACTATAGACAAGGACACTAAAAGGTGTAAGGAGTAAACACAACCAAGTTTCATGCAGTAGCAGCATTTTAATAGTGTAACATAATAAGATGTCAGCTTTTCCAGCTGTGAAGTGGGCCATAGACATTTGGTTGCTTATCTTCGGAATATATCATATGCTCTGGAGAAGATGATACTAAAGGTATTCCTGACAATAGCCTATGCCATATTGTAGGAAAACTCATCTTGAGACAGCATTATAACGAGCCAAATTTTCCTTTTGTGACTGTGGTGTGGTTGCTTTCTTCCCCATTTCTTCCGCTTCTCAGATCATCTGGCAGGAGAACAGCGTGTGCTCAGCACCTGGTGCCTCGGACGTCTCTGAAACTGAAGAGGCACACCAACACCTTCACTGGAAAGATTTTAGTCTACCTCTGTAGGATCTCTTACGAAATTACTTACAGGAACAAAGCTTTCAGTAATGTGCTTCGTGTGAGTAACGTAGTGTGCAACCACTAAGTTTGTTACTGAAAGATAGTGCTGACCCAATTTTGAAAGCCGAAAGACAAAGCTGGGCAGGGCTAAATCTCCAGTAAGCAAAAGTGAAAATTTCCTTTTTGGAAGCTAGGCTTCTGGTCTAGCACCAAGGATCACATATGAAACTGTGCACTTATTTACAGAAGACTATTCTATATTAGCAAGCAAATTCAAAGACTCTGTTCTAATCTGTACCCACACGTGGTAGGAAAGCACTGGACAGTGGCTGAAGTTATTCTTCCCCTCTCTAGGCACCTCAGGTTGGATATTCTAGGACATATAGAGGAGAGACAGCCCCAAACAAGCCTCAGAGTCTTAAGAAATTCTCCACCAGTGACTACTGCACTGCTAGAAGAAAAGAAACAAACATTTGATGAACATACTTCACTCTTTGCACTTTTAAGTAGGTAGTATCTCCAAAAACCCTCAAACCTCAATATAGTCAGCAATGGTTTAATTTGTTAGCCCTGAAACCAACGAAGAGCATCTACATCGTTTAACAGTAACCTGTCCAAAACTGGAAACAGATCCGATGTCCAACATTAAAATTGACAAAGAGAGGATACCATTTACAACAAAACAAACTTTACAATTATTTTCATTGTGTGCGCTACAAAAAAACCACGTGTTCATAAAATACAAAAAAAATTAGGCTAAGGAGTATTTATGAACATTTTCACATCACTTTTGTAGTACTTACTATAGGCAGATACCACGTATTTTTTAATTCATGGCAAAATATTTGTTTGCTCAGTGAGCAGCCATAGCAACAGAATGAATTAAACCCATGTATAAATCAAATATTCATGCTTTACTTTTCTTCAGTACGTTTAAAAAAAGTATTAGAAATTAACACATATTATTATAGGCTTTTCCATTCAAAAACTCCAATCTAACTGGAACATCCGCAATCAGTTTCTGGCATGTGTATGTGTAATAGTGACCAAGGTACAGAAATACGGTAAGGTGTTCTGATTCCACAGTAATGACAACCTCAATACAAAGGTCTCAAATAGAAAAACAAACTTGTATTCTGAACAAATCTTACTTACTCAGCTGAGTACTAACAGGCGCTAAATGCCTATGTAATTTCATGGGAAGCGCATAAAAACAGTTGATTTTGGCCAAATCTCATGGCCAAATGATCATTTGCTCTTTGAATGAACCCAGTACAAGTACTTCAGACAGCAAACATCTTCTCTTTGCTAAAACCAAATATTTCATACTTAACGAACTTAACGCTTCAAGGTCTAAGTTTACTACACGTTCTATTGCCCAGGGGTTTTTTAGTTAGAATTTTTTAACTAGGAATAAAATCTTATGAGCTTTCAGAAGCTTCACACTAGCCTATTTCAGTCAGCATATCCCAGGCTGTCCTTACTTTTCTGTGAATTCAATCCTGTGCAAAAAGGACGCTGCATGTGACAGTAGTAGGCTCTACTGCTAGAGATGACTCATTTTCCATAGCAATCGTAACATGCTTTTAACCTCACTTTAACCACACAAACTACCAAAATCCTTATTCTCTTCCTCTCCCTCAAGTTGGAATGATGATCAGCATAAGGAGACACACAGATGATACACTGGATCACGCCAGCAGATACGCTGTTCAGTATCCTCTGACCAATAGCAAGAACACACAAAAAGTTCTGCAAAGCCAACTCTACAATAGCCTAGCCACAACAAAAGGTTCCTCTGACCTCAAAAATTTTAGATGCTGATACGTGACACAAAAGCACAGGACTGACTTTTCCTTCCTGCCTACGTATCTCACCAGCACTGGGGAAAGCCACTGAAGCAGACTTAAGGTGAAGAACTCACACACACAAATACAAGGTCAGTGCATTATTCAGTACAGATTTCTTTCTCAAAATGATTCCGTGCCTGAAATAAGCATTGTTCCACACACAAGATGTGGTTTGGAGAATAGGAATTACAGTTCCTGGATAGACTCTAACTGCCTGACATGCATATAAATAAACCATGACATAGATTTAGTTAACTGTCAGCAACAAGACAATATCACTCATTTTAACCATTGGTAGCAACATGAGTTCAACTGCTCAAACTGAAGGTCACCATTTTCCTAAATGTATGTTTTCAGCTTGGGATATGGTAAATAAAATATACAACTTCACATTTTGTTTTAAAATCTCTTTTTAAAGGAATGTTAATTTTTAATATGTTTACTGAACAACCTACAAATAACAGAAAAAGAGTGCTCAACCTATCTTTTCTAACTCATTAATTTGATATTTTTAATTCTTCTCCAAAATAAAGAGCTGGAAACCTCAGTCTCTCCATCCTGGAGTGTTTTCTTACTCATATTACACGTCTCAATTTAACCCTTATAGCACCTTCATGTTATTTTACCAGAGCCCCTCATAAGAACTACCTGTCCAAAATGCTGTGATAGAACTAGACCTATATTAACTTCAGTGAACTCTGTTCTTGCCTGACTACAAAAGCCCAACTCCAGGCAAGATATAAATATGGACTGATATTAAAGCCATATTCACTGATTTAGCTTTAATTATTACTCTACTTCTTCACACGGTTTTGACACAGGCCAGTTGGCTGGTATCTCTGTGATCTTCTCGTGGTATAAACATCTCAACTTGAATTTGGACATCCGTGACTTAATGGAGAGGAAAAAACTTTCTTTGTCACAGTTCTTATATGATTACATACCTTGGATTATATTCAGATACAGCCCAGCCTTCTCTAGCCCCAAAACAGAAGTGCAATATTATAATATGCAATATTATCATCATCTACATTAAATATCTCTAAATACTGAGATGAAATCAAATATTTGGCATCACCCCATTCATAATTTTCTTCTCCATGCAATTTTTCTCTCTTGTTATTTCCTGTCATCTTCTACCTCAAGTCTATCCTCAGGTTAGATAGCCACATTTCTGAAACATAGCAAAAAAAGCAGATTAAAGTAATCACCACAAGTAAAAGTTTATGATGCTTTGGAGCAGGTTGTAAGAACTTGGCTTACACTTCTAATCTCATAGGAGCCAGAAAGCATGTAAATGAACTAGAAAACCTTTTTTCTAGTCCACTCAAAAAGTTTTTTTAGAGAAAGTGAATTTGGCCTGAAACACCACTAAGCAGACTAAGCCTGAGCAGACTATTTTTAACAATTCCCCAAAACAGCTAACACTGACAGTAACACCATGTAAGGCAAGGGAAGTTTTTCTTCTGTAAAAGAGTTCATGCAACTCAATGGAAAAGCAGGTAGAGGATGGAAATGGGTTGAGCTTTACTTAACTAAAATTTGCTGTTGTTGCTTTTTTATTATTATTTTATTCTTGTATATTTCATAGAAGTTTTTTTAATGAAGTCCTTGGAATAAGTCCCAAATTAATTTATTATAGAACCCTAAAATACTTTTCTTAAACATTTGACATCTTAGTCTTTAAAGGGTTTAAGAAGACCTTACAAGGCCAAAGATGCTTCCCATCAAACATCTAGCTTCGGGCAAAATAAAAGAAAGGTAAGACTAAACTCCCAGGGAATATTCTTATAACCTTTCTTCCTTAGCATCAGTGCCTTAGCCTCAGCTTTGAACTAGCAATAAACCTGTGGTCGTTTATAAAAGACTGGGGCTAGCAGCTGAGGCTTATACAACAATTTTTTTCAATGCATTCAGTCTGGCCATTCACATGTGAACAAAGTGACAAAGTTCAATGTAAATCATGCTGCTGTTCCACGTAACAAGCAAGCACAACACATTTAGATACACGAGGAACAGGCAGGGTGAGCATTAAAAGATAAACACTTGAATGTGTGACAAATTGAGGCCAACTCATCCATGATATGTTTTCCATTGTTGAGGGAGAGCTAAATCACTTTTAAGAGTTGTGTAGCTTTTTTTCAACAGCAGGCAACTTGACTTACAATAAGTTAACCCTTTCACGCACTATGCCCTTAATTACATTTGAGGTTGCCCTTCCTTCCAAACTGTGTACAATTGACCTTCAGAAATTAGGGCTCTCTCTCTATACAGCTAGGGAGCTAAACGTGATCAACGTGGTTCTTGGGAAAAAAAAACAACACAAAAAAACCAATCACATTTGATAAAGATTTATCTCTACAAAGTTTGGTCTAAAGCAGATCAATTTGCTGTAAAAGCCCTTGTTACTAATAGTTTCTGAGAACTTTTATAATGTCATTGTTTTCAAAATACCATTATGCCAAACAATCAAATAACAAATTCTCTATGCAATCATATTATATATCCCCTAAGCATACGCACATTCATACACTTTTAAAGCTTTTTAATGGCATTCTTGAACTTTCAACCTCAAGTTTACTTCATTTTCAAGTTACTATAATTCACATCATGCCTGCAAATATTCTGTGATCCTAATGGCCGTCCATCTTTTATAAAGAACTTTTCAGCTAATCAAATGATGACCTATTCCTAGCAAGGCAAAGAAGGATTACTGTTTCTAAAAAATCACTCTCAATACAGAAGAGACCAGCACCTTCACTTGTTTTCAAGCCATAATGCTAATTGCTAGTTTATCTGCCTAGTTTAATACATCAAATTCAAAAGTGGACATTGGGACATAATTACCGTTTAAAAACATTTGGCTGAAGAGTGATAAGCGACACATACAGACTGAAGGCTTAATGGCTGTTATTTCATGTTTTGTGCCTTCCCCTATTTAACTAGAGAAAAATAAACTGGTTTTTCCTTTTTAAAAATGCTACTTCCAGGAATATTATCATGTTATTTAACAAAGCAAACAACTTCACAAGCAAACTACATGTGAAAACTGAGATGAGCTATTCAATTATATCCAAAGTATGGACAGTTTTGTTCCATGTCTGACAAATTCTTCAACCTCTGCTAAAGCTGATCAGTAAAAACTCAGCTAATTGAATCCATTGATGTGAAAAACCACAGGCTCAAGTCTGTACTGCATACATCAGGCTGAAGGATTTCTGCTCCAGCCACGGCAGTAATAGTCAGTGGGGTCAGGTCAAAGAGGGTTAAAGTGAGTCAGGATATAGCCAAAGGAATACATCAAACACTGATTTTAAAAGGGCAATTAATCTTAGACAGAAATGCTTCCTGGGGAATGAGATCTCAATCTTAAGAGCACACTACATGATGTAGCAGTAAAAATGTACATATACAAGCTTAGAGAGCTTTCATCCTGTGATCACAAACAGAAGGGGAGTGCTGTTTATCAGAGAAATACAAACCCTTCCTAAAATACTTACATTAGCTTCTTCCGGACCCTTACTCATCGAAAAATAAATTCTGTAATGAGCAAGCTGTAGAGTTTGCACACATGAAATACCTTTTTTTTTTTACATGTACTGTAGGTTCTTTTGAACAGCTAGTAGACTAAAGTATTTAGAGATCTCTACCACAGTAAAATTAAAGAATTCAGCATTGAAAAATTCAGGAAAGAGTGGTAAAAGGAGTAATGGAATACCTGCAGGACTCTTTACCATAACACTGAAAGAAAATAACAACCCCTTCTCAAAACAGCTACCTGGTCAGAGTTAAAATTGGAAGTAATTTTTCATCAAAAGTTCTTTTTAGCTTTTCCATTCCAAAATATTAAGACAGTTAGCTGCAAAGTTGATAGACTATAATATAATGTTTATTTTAAATGGGAGTTTGACTCATAACCTAAATATTTTTAATTTAGAGTTCAGAAAGTATTTTTCCACTTCAGAGTAGAAAAATAGATCCATAAAGTTTAGAACACAAACATACAGCATTTGCAAACAACATTTGCTAAGTTAGTATCATTAATTAGTTAGCAAGATTACTAGGAATCATTAGCTATGTAGACAAATATACACAGCTCTGAAATTAATTACCACTAATTTGGCTGCATTAGTTTGCAGCACTGAAGAGAACTGGCTTTGCAACCACCCCTCCACCTGAGGATATTGATGCCCAGCATCACAAGTGTCAGAAGAGCATCTATTTGTGTATCTGGTCCATACATGTGGCGTCGTGGCTTAAATGGCTGGTGACAGCTTGCACAAAGATGCTGGACCTAGTGGAGTTTCCCAAAGTGTAGAGACCCACAGGATTTTGCCATTGTAAATGTGGTGATGATACTATCAAGAAAAAGGACAAGGAGCATCAGTGCATTCAAATCTTCACTGACTGTAGCACCTCTGTGCACAAGCCAAACTGCTGCATAAGACTTTAGCTTTGACATAACGAAAAGTTTTACCTCTATTTTTTTAACAGATATTCTCCAAATGGCTTTCAGGTGCAAAGTAAAATATAAAGTTATCCACTGTTTATCCACTGAATGTGAAGTTATTAAAATCTCTGATTAAAATGAGGTATTCAAGCAGGGGACAATTACTGTTAGCAAGTGCTGCTGAATCCTTAGAGAAGAGAGTAGGACACATAGTGGATTATTCTCCTTTACATTATTGGTAAAACTGCTACTTTTCTCCTAATCATTTCTGTAGGTCCTTTAGTTTTGCAGGTTCTATTTCTTCCAGCCCTGTAGGAAGTTTATCTCCTGGAAAATTCAGGTTATACCTATATGCATCAAGGCAAAATAGAACCAGACTGCAAGAGAGATGCAAGGAAGATGGGAATGATTTTACTCAGCCAACCCCCATAGACACAGTACATACACCTAATTTAAAAGTATAGATATAATTCAAAAAATGGGCCGGAACCCACTCTTTGAACTTCAGGGCAAATGCCGGAGAACAGCTCATGCCTATTCAGCTAAATTATCTGCCCCTCTCTACTGCCTATTGAGAACAGACCCCAGACTGTTAATCCATGAACCCTGCTCAAATTTTCTGGGAGAGTATTAATATGCCTTGACCAAAATTATGCCAGAGAACTGCTAATAGTCATACAGCACAAACAACATATGTTCTACCCCTCTTCTGTTTACTAGTATAAATAAAAACACTGAGACCACATCATTTAAATCTGTTTGTGTGCTGCAGTGTCCTGGTTGAGAACTTCACACTGTGGGTCTTCACAGAGGGTTATTACTGTCTCCTGAAAGCTTTGGTAGACCCAAATCTCCAGTTACTCGTGCACCAATTACAGCACTAAAGGCATTGTCACGTTTTCTATGAAACTAACCAAAAGAAATATCCTGTAAATCTATGTACTTTGTGTACTTCGGCTGTTGCTGACATGCTTGTATCTGTGAGCAAGGATATATGAGAAACTGGAAGGAAGGTTTGGCTTGGGTTTCTTTCTGTGAAGTTTTTGATGGCTCAGTCATACTGAGTGACCTCTGCGGCCTCTTTGGAGTAAGACAGACTGACTCAGATCACGACTCAAAAAAGTCCAATTCTTAACTCTGCTACTGACCTCAGTGTGACCAGGTACAAGCCACACATCCCTCTGTGCCTCTTAATTTCTCCTTCCTTTTTGTCTCTCTTCACTCATCTTTTATCTAAGCGATAAATTCTGTGGGAACACACTGCAACGTGTACAGTGCGTAAGGAACCTGAGGTCTCCTCCAAAAAAAAAAAAAAAACCAACTCATTTTAAAACTGAAAATTCAACACAACCATATCACTTTGTCAAGATGCTTTGATCCTACCAGTTCTCCTAAAACTCAACATACATAGCAGATGACTAGAAATCAGGCAGGTTCTCTGTCAGTAATTTTCCATAATCTTTTCTTAACTGCCTAGATTTCCAGATCTATATAACATTCAGTCAGGAAAGTGGTGGTATGACACTGATGTTCCCAGGAAGAGCAGACTATTCTAGGATGAAAAACCTTACTTCTCTTCTGGAGAGAATTTTAGAAATGCTGGCTCGTGATTTTCAAACAGAATAAGCTCAATTTTGAAGAAGTTCTTTTGCTCTGTGGAGGATTTTACTTTCTCCATTTCATACTACTACTGTTAATGACAGACTTAAAAAACTTTGTTGTGCCTGAATAAAGTCATTGGTCTTTCAACTAATTTAAAGAGAATAGTCTGGAGTCTGATACTAATAAAACTTATTGGGTGGCCGGCAGAACAAATTTAGCTGAAGCTGAACCAATTTCCAAAGGCTCGTCCGAGAAACAGGATTATTTCCCTATTTGCTGTACCTCTTCCTACAGTCTACCCTTCTGAATGTGCGTGCCTGTGCATGCCCAGAAACCACTTCTAAGTCACAAAGAAACAGCACATTACTCTTGTGATGTTAGCAAAGTTGCTGGATGCAAGAGGAAGGAGTAGACTAGAATAGACTACTGCAGTTGGAAGGGACCTACAATGATCATCTCATCCAACTGCCTGAGAAATCCAGGGCTGGCCAAAAGTTAGAGCATGTTATTAAGGGCATTGTGCAAATGCCTCTTAAACACTGACAGGCTTGGAGCATTGACCACCTCTCTAGAAAACTGTTCTAGTGTTTGACCACACTCATGGTAAAGAAATGCTTCCCAAGGTCCAGTCTAAACCTCCCCAGTGCAGCTTTGAGCTATTCCCACATGTCCTATCACTAGACAGTGGGGTAAGAACTTCGCAGCTCCCTCTCCTCTTCCCCTCCTCAGGAAGCTGCTCCTCACAGGACATGCCTTCCAGCCCTATCACCTGCTTTGCTGCTATCCTCTGGAGGCACTGGAGTACCTTAACACCCTTACATTGTGGGGCCCAGAACTGCACACAGCACTCCAGGTGAGGCTGCACCGACGCTGAATACAGTGGGACAATCACCTCTTCTGTCTGTCTGTGCTGTGTTTGATGCATGCCAGGACGTGGTTTGCTCTCTTTGCTGCCAGGACACACAGCTGCCTCATACTGAGTCTGCTGCTGGCCAGCACCCCCAGACCCTTTTCTGAAGGCCTGCTCTCCAGCCACTCCTCTCCCAGTTTATATCTGTGCTCTGCGCTACTCTGTGCTAGGTGCAGAATCTTGGCATTTGGACTTATTAAATTTCATCCCATTTGCCAACAGGAAAGGACCAAAGGACTCATAAGCTACCAAATGGATAATCCTTGTAGAGTTGATTGATGTGAAGTTGGAGAAACCCTTAAAACCAAGCTATGTTCACTGTTTCATGAGGAATTGTATGTAGAAAGATCACAAGCAGCCCCACACACTCACTATGTTTTCTTTTGAGAGCAAGTGAGCCAGAACATTCTGCACACAACAGAAGCCCTCTCCGATTATGTAGACGGTTTGTTCAGAAATGAAGATGGTTAACAAGAAGCACAGCTGCCACATTATTCTCACATTATTTGCACCTTTCCATGTGGTCATGACAAATTAATTCTATATTAATTATTTCTGTAGTCATGACTATTAATTCTATAATCTCAAGCCAACCTCTGGATTTCCACCCCTTTTGATCAAAAAGGATTACTAAATCAAAAGGTATGCAACTTTGACACAGAAAAAAAGTTTCCACTTCAGCATAAAAAAAGGCAACTGGGACAGGTAGGTGTTTGTGGGTGTAAAAAAAAAAAAAAACCCAAAAATCAAAAAGGCGGCAGTAAGATGAAAGTCAGATGCAGAAGAACAATCCAAGCAGATGGCCTAGTTAGGAAAAGATAACAGGCACAAATAATGACTCACACCAGAAAGGAGAAGTACAGGATGACGTTCTCCAACACGGAAAGCACCACTGAGTCAAGGACGCAAGGAGGGCAGAATAGCTTAAGCAGTGGTCTGAAGGTCAGCTGTAGCGTGCAAGATGACTCCCACAGCAGAGGAGACAGTGGACTAGAATTCGTATCACTGGTGAGCTTTTAACTATCTTTTAGTACACTCACACTCTACAAGACCTCTAACCCTTCAAAATACTCTCATAGCCATGTGGGATGAAAGTGTGGCTAATAAACTGCCTAAAACTGCCCAGGGCTTGTTATATTTTCTAATTTAGGTGGCCTGGGAAAGTATTTCAACACTGTACCTCCACAGCACTGAAAAACAGAGACCAGTCTGCAGACAGCACATGCAATCAGACTTACCAGTTAGACATGGGGAGCAAAGACTTCCTCAGTTTGCTCACCACAGGAGCAGCAAGGAATGGGATGGTGCTGTGCTGCTCCAATTCCCACAGTAAGCCCCAAGTCAAGCTAATTCTGACCTCAGGCAGAGCAAGCCCAGTCATATTTCATGTCTATCCAAAGACATTCACACTGCATAAATTTACCTCCTTCTGTTGCACAATTTCTCATTTGTATCAAAATTAGGAGCCTACATGGCAAATCTGATCTAAATTTAATTTTCTGTTTAACTAATTTACTGGAAGTCAATACTTAAAAAACTGAGGGAGAACAAAAACAATTAATATGTAGTTTCTCATACATTATACATTAAAAAAAGCTGAGAGTTAATTGAAAACAGTTGATCCCTAATTTTACAAAATCATTCAGTACAGCAAGTCTTAAGAGAAAAATCCTGGAAGTCTTTTTGATCCTTGTTTTATTTCTGAAAGAACTAATGACACTGCTTTAGAAAGAGGTCAGTTCACGCAGCTTTTCTGAATGAACAACAATGCTGTGAAAACTGGGATTGATTGATAGCCTACTGTTTGCGTCATTATGTCCAAATGTTTACCATTTGAGTCTTCAAGGAAGCATGAGACAAAAATCAAAACAAGTTTTATGAAGACTTCAACAACACTGGCAAATTAAAATTGTATCCAGAATTGTTTAGACATGATAGCAGTGGAAGAAAACTGCTTTCTTTTGCATTATACAGTTTTTATCTTTGCATTATGCCCAATGTCTTAAATTTCCGGTGTGGAAGAAGAAAAGTCTTTCCCTCCCCAGAAAACTCTGTTTTCTATCATTTTAACCCTTTGCCTCTTCAAAGCATTCTGTTGAACTCAACACTGTTTCCCCTTGCAGTTGTTGCTTTGTAGTTACGTAAGATCATACTATGTTCCTCCCTTCTCCTAATAAGATGAGTCACTATTTCTAAATGAACTGTTTACAATATTAGGATGTTCATTTACAGAAACTTCATAAATGTGTACTAAACAAAATATTTTTTTCAATAGATGTGAATTATTCACTTTTTTTTCCAGTTTGATAAATGCTGATGTTCAGAACTGATATTACTCCTCGAAACTAAGGCCCTTTAATTGGCAACAGAAACACTTATCACCAGATACAGAAAATCATGGGGAAATGCAGCATGACCTCCTTGAAGCAACAGATAAATAACACTTAATTTTATTATCTGTCATAAACAACAGTGTTGCTGTAAGCAGGTGGCCTAATCCACCTAATCTCAGTAAAACAGAGAATTTTAGACAGTAGAGGAGAGTAGCCATGGTATTATCTCCTTCAGGGATGGATAATTTTGTTATTCATCAGTTTGGAGAAGAATATCCAGAAGTAACATGTTCTACCATATCAGGTATGTGACCGTATGCTATAGTTGCAGGCAACAATAGAGTCTTAACATCCTCTCTTCCATACCTGCATAGAAACCACAACACAGTCTAAGAGACCACAAGCAATACCAAGCTTTATCTTAGCCTGTTCCTGAATAATCCACTAAACCTTCCCACAAACAGTAATAACTCTGAAGTTATTTAAATGACTGCTTAATTTTCTGGAACTGGAACTACTGCAGACAATTGCACTCTACCACACAAGAACTGTCCAATTAAAGAATCAACTTTTGTCTGTGCAAGTGGCATCCACAAGCATAGGAAAAAAGATCAGACAATAAGTTTACAGGCTGCAGCATGAATAATCAGGATAATCTGATTCTAACCCTGACCCTGAACACTCATGAATGGTTGTTTCGTATTAAAATAAAAAAGCCATCTGTCATGAGCTTAGATTCAAAACTTCTAAACAGTCTACGAGAAGCAAAACTATATGATTTTGGACTGTTGGCTGGAAAGGATATTTGTACAATTTCAAGAGTATAAAATGGTAAATGAGAAGGTGGTCACTGGACAACTTTATTCTGACTTCCCTGAGTAACTAACCAGGGCATTGGTCATCTTGGAGGACAAATGAAAACCAAGAGAAACCAGGAAATGGAAGAATGCTGATAGAGAGGCACTGTCCCTAGGTGTCAAAATACGTTAGATTTTCATATCCAGTGATACAAAAACTTGTTGGAAAACTCTAAGAAACTGAAGTAGAAGTTTAGATAATAGAACACCACAGGACAAAAGGACAGAGAGCAAAATGAAAAAATTAACACAGAAGTGACTACTGACTAATTACTACCCCAGAGAACTGTATCTATTCCTGTTAGGAAATCAGCCAGGTTCTGAAAATCTGCAAAATTAGTTATATAAATCACGGTGAGCTTAGTCAAAGAAGTAGGAGAGTTAGTTTTAGAGGATGCAAAAGCAGATACTAAAAGAGTAACAAAGGACAGCAAGAGCTATTACTAGAACAGATGATGAAGGAACATGAGCAGGAAAAAGAAGAGACATTGACATGACAGAAAACAAGATAGGTCAACGCAAGTTGAAAAGAGAACTGAAAAATAAGTACCTCTCTTTCCTGATGCTGCCATCAGGATCAAATATAATGAAACACTGCCCAAAAACCTAACTGACCAGCTTGCTTCAGATTTAAGTAAGAACAACTAGAGAGAAGCAAACATAAAAAACAAGTACACACACACTCCTCCAACAGAGGATGATCACAACGGAGAACTAAACACAGTTTACTATGTTCAAAGCACAGAACTTGCAACGTTTTACCTTAAAAGACTGAAAACTGAAATGAAATTGCCTATCTTCCAATAAGGATTTCCTGTAACTCTAGATGCTCAGGAATAGTAGTTCATGAATAGCAAGCTATGTATATATATGTAACTACACAACTCTCAAATTTGATTTCAATTGTATGCAGCCTTTAGACAAACTGAATTAATAATTATGGAAACATAGTAAATAAAAAATATACTAATACATAATATAGGTTTATCCACAGTAAAATTTCAGACTGAGGTGACTAATTTATTAACTGCTGCGTAACTGATAAAATACAATTTATTATTGCAGTAACTAAACACAAATATATAACACGCCTTAAAAAAAGACTACAGCAGGCTACAATACAGAAGAAGTGATTATTGGATTAGTTTGAAAATACTGATTTTAATAAATATTAAACATGACAAGAAGGACTTCACTGCTTCTCAAACTTTATGTCAACACAGGAAGATCAAAACAAAGAAAATAACTGAAACAAATGAAACGTATCAATATTAAATGGAAGGTGATGACCTGGTCTTACTGTTTCTGTTGCCACATAACCACAACCACTGCTTATGAAGCAGCTAAATAGGAACCATGTAAAAAGAAAAACTATTCAGCTGATGAGAAAACAGATGATTTAACACATTTGCTGTTGAAATACTAATTTAGACACAAAATTAGAGGGTTATTTTAGATCAGTTCTAACCTAGCCTTCTAGAAGAAAGTACTGCACAATACTGCAGGAGGAGTAATACAAGGTGAAATAAGTGCATCTTCCTTGAGGTTCTGTGAACATTTTATTATTCTTAAAGATGTTTCCAGTACCTAAAGCAGGCCTACAAAAGAGCTGGAGAGAGACTTTTTACAAGGCATGAAGTGATAGGAAAAAGGGAAATGGCTTTAAACTGAAAGAGGGCAGGTTTAAATTCGATATTAGGAATAAATTCCTTACTCAGCAGGTGGTGAGATCGTGGCACAGGTTGTGCAGAGAAGCCCCATCCCTGGAAGTGTTCAAGGCCAGGCTGGCTGGGGCCTTGAGCAACCTAGTCTGGTGGAAGGTGCCCCTGCCCCTGGCAGCAGGGTTGGAACTAGATGAACTTTAAGATCCCTTCCAAAACAAACCATTCTGTGATTCTGTGTTTGCTACTAACAAAGACAGCCATTCTCATTGTTGCTTTAGAAAAACAGGGTATCCTTCACAGTCAAGATAAGTAACGTAATTGCCAATAGTTTTAAGAAATACACTGGCTTTTTAGTGCTTGTTCTAACTCCACTGCCATTCTTTACACTTTCTGACCATTACTATTAATGTATGAAATGCTTGATACAAATTTTGACAAATGGGGTCCCAACTATTGGGCGCTCTGCTCCAACTCCACCACAGTAATTGAGGATTAGAGAAGAAAAGCCAACACTCCTTGCAATCTGAAGAGTTAGAGGATGGACTCTAAACAGAAGCCGCTCTTTGCTTTTGGTATAACAATGCGCGTAACAAAAAGCCTTTTGTCCACCAGTTTTTCTCTGATTAACAGCTTAAGGAGATGAAACTATTTAGCAACCCAGAAAGGTGAGCACTGTACAGAATTCATTAAGCAGAAAAAAAAATTTACACACACATATATATATTAAAAAAAAAATAAAAAATATATATATGTATATAAAATTGAATAAAGGACCAGTTTGAGGAGAGACAGAAAAGTATGGGTTGGGATAACAACAGTTCAAGTTTTCATTTTTTACAGCACTTCAACAAACAATAAAAGCCTTGAATAAACAGTTTCATAAGCCAATTTAAATAAAACGCAGTATTCTAAACCATTACCCACAGTTTATGACAGTCCAAAATAATATTGACACAGCATTTTACAAAGACCATTTTCACTATCAATATTTTAAGGTCATTATTCAACCTGTTCTTTTGACAGTGCTCTTCACACCGTGTTTTCAGCAGTTGGTAATCAATGCATATATTCAATCCACATATATATAAATACATTTTTTCATTGAAATATTTTTCTCAGCACAGTTAAAAGGAAGACTTAATTGTATCCATGTTTCCTAAAGCAAAGGCATATAGACACCGTGGGTGGCTCTTGAAACCCTTCCCTCCCTCTTCTTGTGGTGGTCCCTAAGAATCTGGCAGCAGGAACAGCCCAATACACAGCTACAAATGCTGAGTCTGAAAACCATATATTCTCTGTGTTCCCACGGCACAAAGCTCAGTTATGGATGTCACCACAGACAAGCAACCACCACAATTACCGTGAAGCTTCCAGTTGAACGAAAAGTCATTGGAAAAGAGAAAACCACAGACGAAAAGTGGAAAAAAAAAGTCAGCAGATGGAGAAAAACAGAAAGAAGCTCATACTGATTGTGTGCACTGAAGAAAAGATGCAGCTAAAGTCACCACTGAATTAATTCACTAAAGAGGGAGGTTAAATACAGCTTGGAAAAATATCTAAATGGTTTTGAAAAGAAGAGTAAAAAGATAAAAAAACTATCTGCTTCCCCAGTATCTCATACCTTTAAGCATATCTTTGACGAGATACTACTTTTATCTCCTTTGTTCAGAAAAATTAAGTAAATCTAAATTTTGATAACTGAATAGTCTAAAAATCCAGATGTGAAAGTTTTTTATAATTTTCTAGTAAACCTTTGATAATGTATTCTATTTTGTTACAGTATTATTTTAATCCCTCCACCAGAATAAAGTGTAGATTAAGACAAAACATACAAGTTTACAAGAAAAATATTAGAAGATACTAAGTAAGGACCGAAGAGGACAATATTTAATGTCTGACTACAATCTATTTTTCCTTCAGAAACCATTTTAACAGAAGTTTCCTGAATTATCATCATTTTAGAGATCACAAATTGAAGTCAAAGCAATATTACGGCCAGAAATATTAATTTTTTTGGTGAGTGGGACAGAAGAATAGTTAGGAGAGGCCTAAACTTTACTTCAGAAAGTGCTTGGGGTTTGCACACTTGAAGGCCCAGAGTTCTCACTGATTCCAAGTACAAGCAAGCAAACTGTTCAGCAGAACACTCAAGCTGGTCACTGGATTTTTCTGATGCTTCTCTCTATAAAATGGGTGGGTTTGTAACATTCAGCTTGCTCCTGTGATTCATATGAATGAATTCTCCAGGGAAAAAAGAACTAAATTCAGTTCCCAAAGGCAGCATTCAGCTGTCTAAATTATAATACTTCCTGAAGCACATTCATTCTTGATTTATCCTTTCAAGAATCAGGACTGTGATTTTTCACAATACACACCTGACACTAAAACATGCCCAGCCTGGGCAGAAAGACAACAGTCTCACAGAAGACAAAGGGAGATGAGAGGCAGAGAGTGATTATAAGCTGAATGGTAAGTGTGTAAGGAAATTATGATTGCTCTGACACCTTCTAAACTTCAAGTATTCAATGTCAAATGGAGACAACTGCTTTAGAAGTAAAACCTTTATGTGTAGTATCCCAAGTTTCCAAAACATGCTTGCAAATCAAACTCTCCTATGCCCATATCTCCTCTGTATTTTGAACTGATGGAACATCTGTTGACAGAGGAAGCTTGTTAAATTCTCAGTGATCCAGCACTGGAGAGAAAATGATTTTACTGAATGGGTTTCATAGAGACTTCAGATGTGCTGTGGTTCTTTAGTCTCGGCAGTTTCGTCTACTTGACGGAAAAGGGTGATGCTTTTCCTCATTATGGCTGCCAACATTTCTACAGGCAAAACTCAAAAGTGGCACTAAGCAGTCTGGTGAGTTAGTTGGCTTTTTAATAGCTCAAAGTTGTATTAGAGCATGAACATTTAATATGGCGCACATTACATTTGAATAATGAATGAGTGGATTTAGTCAAGCAAGAGAAGAATTGAATTCACTCACTGGCTAAGTTGAATAATCAGTGAACAGAGTAGTGTATAGTACAGAATCTTTGCCTTCTGTTTTCAACCCAAATTGATTTTGAGAGTATGATGACCTCTGTCCTTTCCTGTCCATGATCCTTAGCAGTAAGAATCACTGCTGTCATGGGTATCCATCTTTTCAGGTCAGTTTCCTTTATGTCTGAACCTTTCTCTATCATCCCTCTGCTTTGTTCTAACTCTGCTTCTTCCTTTTTTTCTTTCCATGTTGCCATGCCTAAATTTCTACTTTGTATTCCTGTCTGGGGTACAGCAAACTCCAAACAGGTTTTCCTCAGTCCTTTATCTGACTATCCCCAGCTCCACCTGACCACCTCTTCACCTGCAGCTTGTCATTCTGCCAGCACGAACTGCCCTTCTTTTCAACTTCTGATTCAATTTGCTTCTCCAAATCCCTTCTCCAAATCACTTGGCCAGCAGGATATCTACTCGCCATTCTTTCACAGATGCCTTGCACAATCTCTGTACATGTTCCACAAGCAATACGCTTCTTTCCCTCCCTCATCCTTTTATCATCTCCTACTCTACTTACTCTATTCAGGTGTTCACATCTATTATGTCAGGTTTTGGCTTTTGCCCCAATCTCATTCATTCTGCCACACTGTTTATAGTTGCTCTCCCCAACACATTTAATGATTCCCAGATCTGTCATTTTCTTCCAAATTACTTGTTCAGTCAGTATGCCTCCCTCCTCCACTAGCTCTATGTATCAGCCTATCCTCACATCTCCTCAGGAGCCCACATTATTTTCTGCATTTAGCTCAGCTTCCAAGAGGTTTCCAGCATACCAGGAGGGGAAGAGAACACTCACAATACAAGAGGAACAACTGAACGACACTACAATACAAAGCTGTGTTATGGGAGAAAATGTGCTGAATTCTGGATAGCTCACACCCATGTGAGGGACCAGATTTATTAAACTCTTAAGTTTGCAAGTTGTTCAGTAAAAACTGGGCCAGATTTAAGCAGATGTATACAGGAACAGACAAGCATATTCCAATACTCCAAAGTCCACCAAATTTTACGTCCCTCCTTGTAAGTGTAAGAATAGTACTTATTTAGTTTCTCTTCTTCCAACTTCTTTTTGTCCAAATTGAGTATAAGTAAGGTTTTTTTAGCTTAGCAATTAGCACAGCATATTTCTGTTCTGTTATTAAAGGTTGGTGCTTTTGTCAACATCTGAAAAGAAGGCCTACTGATGGGAAGCATTATCACTGGTATTCAGATAGAATTGTATTACATTCACACTTTTAATAAGGGCAGTTAACTAGCACATTCACCATCCGCAGCTTTGGCAAATCTACATAAAAATTATCATCCCTGAAATTCTGGAATAACGCAGGCATAAATGCTTTTGAGTTTCTTTCATTTAATTTGTGCTTGACTGCCTTCCAAGTTAAAATGCATCCATCCTTCTCAATGATTTTTTTTTTAACTCCCTCTGTACCTTTTCAGTAGGGTCTGTAAGATACTGACAGTTAAGTACTTAAAGATGGTTAAACTCTCTGGTGCTAACATTCATGTATCTATTGGTATCTCCCTTTATCTTTTGGACAGTTAGTGGAAAGCATTACTTAAAATAATGCTCCAAAATTTATAATAGCTTTATGAAGAATGGACACATGGTTAGCAACATTGCATATTTTTCTTACCTTTTGTTATTTCTGGAAATTATTCCCATGTGTTAACAAGTATTAAACATGGGTAAAAGAAATATTTTGATATTTCAGTGAATTTCTAAGATCAAGATACCTGAAGAAATCCATGACAACTGTTTAATTTTGAATCAAGCAACTTGTGTACAACAAAATCTTACAGAATTTTATACTGATTTCAAATTTAGTGCTTTGCTGTCAAAAGATGCTGATACTATACCACTAAATTCTATGCCAAGATCTTCTCTAGAATATCACACATTTCTCAAAAGTTCCTTATTTAGGGTTACTGGTAAGACAACAGCAAGAACAAATGAAAAACCTTTCACATTAATTAATTTTGATCTTAATTTGCAGAATACGTAACTGTTACATTTATCCCCCCTAAAACATATATCACAGTTCCAATACTTGTAAGCTCTGAGACTAAAATTACATCAAAAAATGCCTATTTTCTGAATAAGTGCAGATCAACAGTTAATGCTACTGTATGAAAAAATATGCTACATAAATTGGTCACATAATACTACTCCGAAATCATACATAAACTATTACATATTTGTAAAAATCTCTTTCTGCTACATTTTAAAAGGTTAGATTTCAAGAAGGGAAAAAAATATTCTGAAAACATCTTCAATTTCTATCAGTTTTGGAGTTTTACATATAAAATGTTTTTGGAATACAAAATTAAAAGTAACTTAAAACCTGCTGACACTTCCAGAATTTTTTCTTTAAAGTAACATGAATGTTTTTATTATGACCATCGTAATGGCAAAAGAGTACAGGAATTTTAGAATAAAACTTCTAGAGATTAATTTTCCAGGAGTGACTAACTCAATCTTATCCTCTTGAAACAATGCAGGTGATGCAGGGCACACTAAAGAGCCAGGAACTAATGAAATCTGAAACTGTGGTACTGACAATTACTTCTACCTCCAAAATATCCATATTAAAAAAAAAAAAATCCACCAAAAAACTCAATAAATCCACAGAGAAAGAAATATCTTATTGGACAAAAGATATTTCTGCAGTACCTTCAAGGCTGATAGCAGTAGGACACACATCTTTTAGCAGGTCTCCTAAAGTATGCAACTGTCCTCCTGAAGCAATTGGTCGAAATAGCTTCTGTATAAAAGGTCTCTCTGTTGTTGCCTGTTTTAATAAAAAAAAAATATCAAATCAAACCATTTAAGGACCATGCAAATTTGTAATATTAGTACTTGAGACAGGTTGGACAGAACTAAATAGAACAGAACTAAAGGTTGAAGCAGAAAAAAATCTGGTATTTCCACATTCTCCCCGCCCCACACCTTACATTTCATTCATATCATGAAAAGCAGGGAAGTTTTTGTTTATTAAAAATTGCAAGGAAGCTGTCACTCCAAAAAAACTGTGAAGATAATTTATAGACAGTGCCATGGATACAAGAGTGTTAATTTTTTTTTTTTTAAAGCCCCAAATCTTCAGTTATGGGAATACAACCTGCTTAAAAAAACCCAAACATTTTAACATGCCCTTAATTTAAAAAGAACAAGCAGTGAGCACAAACTTAGGAGTTCAAGATATCCCTATATATTTTGCCAAGCCAAAGCAATACTGTAGTCTTACAGCTCAACAGGTGATTTTTTTCCAGCAGATTTTATATCAAAACTTTCAAACTATTTCAGGTGTAAGAAACACTACAACTTAGAAAAAAAAGTGTTGTGCTTTGACAGGCAACCTAGAACCTTCTGCCTACTTAAGAAATCAGTCATATGTAAAGAACATATATGGCCCACTTCTGCTGCAGATATGCAAAAGAATTCAGAATTATTTCAACTATGCATCCTTCAGTTTAACGCCATTCTCCTTGTCCTATCACCACATGCCCTTGAAAAAAGTCCCTCTTCAGCTCTCTTGTGGGCCACCTTCAGGTACTGGAAGGTCTCTTGGGAACGTTCTCTTCTCCAGGCTGATCAAACAGAACTCCTTATTCCCCATATGCATTAGCACAGTTTCCAGGAGGATTTGCTCCACGACCTTTGCTGGGCACCAAGGCAAGACTGACTGGCCTGTAGCTCCTCAGGTCTTTCTTATTTCTCTCTTTTTCAAATGGGGTTACATGTCAGTAGGAACATCACTGGACTGCCATAACTTCTCAAATATGATGGATGGTGGCTCAGCCATTTCACGCACCACTTTCCTCATGATCTGTGGGGACATCTCTCATCCAGTCCCATAGACTTGTGCACCTTCAGGTTCCTTAGGTGTTCCTGGACTTGATCTTCTAGAGTGGGCAGTTCTTCATTCTCCCAGTCCCTGCTTTTTCCCCTTTTGGGACTTGGGCAGTCTGGCTGGAACACTTGCCGGCAAAGACTGAGGCAAAAAAGACACTGAATATCTCCATGTTCTGCATAAACAGGTCTCTCATTTCCTTCTGGAGAGGGCCCACAATTTTTCTGTCTTCCTTCTGTCTCCTAAAAGTCTTCCTTTTATCTCTGACATTCCTATAGAAGCTCCTCTTGTTGCCCTTAATGTCCCTGGCCAGATTCAATTCTATCAGATCTTGAGCACTTATTTAAGCACTGCAGTTATGTTAAAATAGCTCTCTTCTTTGGGTATCTGTAAAAGCAGCTCCAGGGGCAGCAAGAATCTGACATTGTAAAGACAGGCAAAGGTTTTTTTCCTGATAACCTGACATCTCCATCCAAACTTAGCACCTGAGCCAGAGGAGAGAAGTTAAAGGTCTCATATTCAGCCAACCCAAACATTTTAGTCTAGCTCCAAATTGCTGCTGACAATTTTCTGCTAGCAGCTAACTCTCAAAAGCAGCTGATGTGCCCTGTATTACGGGTGACTGGGCTCCAGCAAATGAGATTTTCATCACATACTATCTTAATTGGAACA
This sequence comes from Cnemophilus loriae, assembly GCA_013397755.1. Taxonomy (NCBI): domain Eukaryota; kingdom Metazoa; phylum Chordata; class Aves; order Passeriformes; family Corvidae; genus Cnemophilus; species Cnemophilus loriae. The sequence continues at coordinate 3,163,704 of VZTF01008130.1, forward strand.
AGCAATACAAGCCCTTGCCCCTTTCAAATTTAGTTTCCTACCTCTCAGAAAGTGTTTCCCATCCTACTATAGTAATTAAAAAATAAAAACAAAACAACTCAACATCAAGAGGTATTTTATCTACCAGTGAAGGCTTATGGGGAGAAAAAACAATCACTCAAACAAATTAAGAATGACAACAGAACTGTCACTCACAGGCAGGCAGGGAGTCTTTGCCTAAGAGTGGTACCCTAACTCAGAAGTAATTCCAGGGCAGTACAGTGCAGAACAGGTGACACACAGCTACTTGTTACTTCTTGCTAATAGTCTTCAAATATGGAAAAATAGTCTTTTCCCAGTTTTTCTTATGAAGACTGATCAGAAGTAGTTTCCTAGCTGCCACAGTCAATTCTCTATGTCCTCAGGGTAGCAATATGTGGATATCAACAGCGCTAGTGAAATATCTGAACATTTGAAAAATGATGGGAGGCACACAGCCAGCAGGATCCATCCACCTCAGACAGATCCACACTTGAGAAGTGAACTCTGGCACATTATGTTGAAGAAATGTACAGGCAAAACATTTTTTAAAAAGATGGGGAAAAAAAAATAACCCCCCTAAAACACTGTTATAGTCAAAACAATTTTGTACCAAGTTTAGTTTTTAAAAATAATCAGGTATTGACAGAAGTCCAGTCATAGCTCCCAAATGCTTAACATCTGTAGTAGCAAAAGTGGAAATTAACAGAAATATGCAGGCAAAGGTTATCATCAACAGACTTTTACGATAAGAATTTCCCAATTGTTTACTGCAGTTTCTCATTATTTATTAATAATTTACAATCAATTTTTCCCTAGTTATAATAACTTAATGTCAAGAGGGAAAAGCCAAAGTTGTATTTTCTCAAGTTTCCCACATAACTGCTGACTGCTGCACACAATATCCTTAGCTGCTATCATGAAACATAGAAAATGAATTCAATTCTGCATTTTAAGTGTTAAGCAACACAGATGTGGTAAAGTAAATAAAAATCACTGGTCTTCATCAATGTTATAATGATAAAAGTAACTGCATGTTGTTTAGACAAAGACCGCGGTTCACAAATGTAATCCTATGGGCAGCATATTACCCCAACATGCTTACACTTCTTCCCTCACATGCAGCAGATGCTTTATGCATTAAAAGAATCAAAAGAAAAGTCCCATCCTACATTCCACAATATTTATAGGATAACTTTTCAAAGTATCTTAGTCAGACAGGAGCATAAATAGTTTTAGAAAAATCTTGCCATCACCCTTCTTCAAGTGTAGTGATGTAAGACCAACTTGACTATAACTTTCTACTCCAGTATTCCCATCCCGGCAAGTGTCCTAATCAGGCTGGATGGAGCTTTGAGCAATCTGGTTTAGTGCAAGATGTCCCTGCCCATGGCAGGTGGGTTGGACTCGATGACCTTCGGAAGGTCCCTTCCAAGTCAAACTATTCTATGATTCTATTTACTACAACAAGACATGAAGGAACAGCCACCATGAACAGCTACTCATATAATGTTGTGTATTGTACAATATTTGCTTAATCAATCATGAGAAAAAGTACTACCTGTAATCTAACCCATAAAGATATCACCGCGTAACTGATAATGATTTTAAATAATCCACACCAGATTTAAAGCAAATATTCATACAATATCTATAATTTTCCCTACTAAAATGATCATAGCTTCAACAGAATGTAGCTCTTTTTAAATGATTTTATTTTTTAGTGTAGCCTCCACATAGCTGTGAGCCGCTCAAAAGATTCTGGATGCATTTGCAGGATACAACAGATGAAAGTCAATCAGTAATTGCCAACCTTTATAGAGAAAATGCCTTCAAGTATATGAGCATTTGAAGACAATTACTCAGCCTAAAAATTACAGTGCATTTTACACTGATCATATCCACACTTTAGTATCAAATTACTGAATTAATATGAAAGCAAATCTTCATCTCTGAACTAACAAATTTTCTAGAAAGTTGGATTTAACTGCAATTGCAATTTCTCGTTCTTCTCCATTACTACACAGCACCGTAAATCTCATGATTTGCAGAACAAATGAAGAGTTTACTCTTTTTAAAAGAACTTAAACCCTAACAATGATAGGAAAGTGTCAGTGAAAACAAATTACACCACAGTCAGAACGATTAAAGCTACCTCTTCAAGTATACTGGCATTGAGAAGAGTTATAGGTGAGGGCAAGTTTTAAGAGGCCCTTTAAGGCAGTGTAAAGCCTCACACGATCAGAGATGAGCTATATAGTTACATACTGTGCTAACAATTGTAACTCTTTCTTCCCTATCATCCTGGCAAAAAAAGAAAAAAAAAGAGTTGTCGGCTTGCCTGGTCCTTTTCAGAATCAGCACAACATCAAACACTGCATGAAATCCACAATTTAATTAGTCAGATATTTTATACAGGATGCATCTTAAAATGAAAAACATAACTCATGAACCACTGGGTTTTAATCTGGAAAAATCACAGAGTTACCAGTATTTTCATCAAGAGGAAAGGATGTGGATTTTCTGCCTAAACACTCAGCTACTCCTCAACAGTCAAACAAATAAAAGTTACCATACATACCAAACCCACAAAGTAAAAAAGAATTTCTTACAATCCCCGCATGTGTTTAAGCTGCAACCTAAAACCATAAAAGTTGAGACTTCCCTACATATTCCATCGTATTTTCAGTAACTTGTCAAATTCATAGTCTGTGCTGCTTTGTAATGAACAACTTTACATTAAAAAAAAGCTCTCTTAATTTCATAGAACTATTTTGTTCAAACTCATTTAAACTCAACCAAGAAGCTTTAGAAGTAACAAGAGTTTGCATAACGATACAAGTTATTTTACATAAAAAAGAAAGAATGGGAAAATTAACTAGTCCCTGAAAATAAAATTATGCAAATATTTGCTCAAAAATATTTTTTCCATACATTTTAGATGTCTTCTACTTTGTAGAAATGTTTGCAATTAAGAATCTCAATGCACAGTGTAAAAGTGACTAACTGAAAAGCTGGTGGTTGCTGCAGTCACAGAACCATCACACCACCACGGCTGTCCAAAAGCAAGATACTGCAAATCCCCATCTGAAATACTGTTCTTTCACTGGTACTGAATGCTGGGGTTTTGCTGGAATTTCAAGATTGGTATCTTTGACTTCTTTTTGCTTAATATTAGACCAGACTCATTGAGTATTTATTTGTGGAGAAGCTCAACAATGTTACTGGATGGGAGTTGATGGGGCTTTGTTGCTTTCTTTCTTTTCTTTAAAAAAGAACTTTTTAAAATAAACTTCCATCTCTTTCATAAAGGTGATTTTCACACAAAAATGATCTTGTTTTATCTATTTGAAATCTGTCACCTTTCAAACTTTATTAGTATTTTTTGAGCTTCTATTACAAGAGGCGTAAAACACAACAATGTGATACGCCTTTTTCCTGTAATCATTGCTCCTCTCCTCTTCTTCAGATCTTCCAAGCAACAGAGGGCTTCTCCCAGACAACCCACTGCTTTATTCAACACCTTTGATAATTTTTCTATTTCACTTATTTAAGACATTAGGACTGGAACAACATTCCCCAAAAAACCCCCAAAAATCTATTTCTATTATTTCTTTAGTCTCTGCAAAGCCCATCAAGTAGATGCTCTAGTTATGATTTTGTGTGCTTTGAATAGGGCTGGCACTGCTTTTGTTAGCATTCAAAATTTTGAACTGCTTACCTGCAACATCACATCACTGTTCCGAGAACAGGGTACAACTCAGTACAAAACAGAATTAATTAAAATTGTTTTGAATAAAAGAACCAAGTAATGCTTTTATATGTCCAACATGTAACTATAACCCAGAAGACAAAAAGAAGGAGAACACACATTCTCAACACACCTACCCAGAATTACCACAAAAATTGAGTCACTGATAGGATGCGCTGTGGGTTGCAGGACTAATTGTAAAATTAACAAATGTGTTAAATCAAATTATCTGGTTCTCCTATGTTACATTTTCAATTTCTCTAATAAATTAGACATTTTCGGTGGTTGTAAAAATTACAACATATATATCTGAGTTTAACCTATGGAAAAAATGAATCTTTTCACCTTTTTTTGAATTTGTATCAGAATTTCTGCAGTTATGTTGCAAAAAGGATGCTCTGGTTTCCTCATGAAATTGAAAGTCTTTATCATGATGGACAGGAATTTTACATTCCCTAATATTTTAAGGGACAACAACAACAACAACAAAAGATTCAACAAACAGGCTACACTTCATACATTTAATTACTTTAACTCAAGTCACCTAAATCAGTAGTGCTGAAGTTTATCACTAGATTGAAGCTGAATGAATATTCATGAATATGAATACATGCACTACTATGAATACATGCACATATGCTTTAATGTGGCCATGCTAAATGTGTATTTGGATACCTCTTTAAAACTCCTTAGATGGGGAGGTAATCATTGTATAAATCACACGTATCAAGGAATCACAGCATCAAGTGAACTGAAAATTCTTTTATTCTTGAAAGCACTCCTAACAGTATTACACAAGCTGAAAAACCTTTAGGTGGTGTTGAACATTAATGATCACTGGTTTAAAAGCAAGATGAATTATATTATGTGTTTTCTTGGTGGAAGCTTTAACAGACCTTAACAATGGCCCCCATAACATGTGGCAAATATTATGTCAAGAATTGATTCAAGTAATAATGCCAAAATTATCTAGTATCTTAGCCAAGACTGTAGTCAAATTAAAGGCACAACTAGAATTATAAACACATCTGGAATAAAGTTAAAATTTTATGTAGTAGGGCTTATTACAGTCATGTCTAGACAATAATATTGAACCATTTTTGATCATGAATGGTTAAGGACTATTCTCCTAATCATTCATGGACAACAACTTGTGTCTTCCTTGATGCCTTTCATTGAACAGAACACACTTATGAAGCAACTGCAGTTCTATTCTAACTTTGTACACAACTAACAATAGTTTAGCATTATTATAAACCTACAGAGAAATATGGCAACTATTTCAGTTAATTCTCCCTTACATTGCTCAGGGCAATTACTTGCTCATCTTTAAAAAGATTAAACAACCATTTAAAATATCACCCTTTTCCACGTTATTTAAACTGGCAGAGAATGCTTCCTTACAGTCTTTCAGAAAAAACTTTACATAATAGCAACAAAATGAGTAATTAGAACCATGTAAAACATTTGAAAGTTAAAGTCTTACCACATGTTCTACTATGTGAAAAAGGTATATGTAGTTAGAAAGCATCTCTTCACAAACTGATCAAAAATTTAATGGGCTGGGTACATTGTGACACTTCAGAACAGAAGACATTGCTTCAGTTTCTGTAACTGTTCGTAAAGCTGTATCATGTTGTCCACACTGATTTTGCACTCAAAGTATTTTCTGATGTTCAGACAGATATTTATACACATTGATGAGATCTCCCCATCCCCAGATCTTTTCTTCTCTAGGCTGAACAGTCCCAGCTCCTGCAGCCTTTTTTCTCCTCTCACGTTAGATTCAACAGTTCCACAATCATCTCAGTGGCCCTTTACTGTACTCTCATCCCATAGCTCCATGCCTCTCTTGAACTGGAGTGCCCAAAACTGGATTCCAGGTTTGGTCTCACCAATATCGAGTAGACTGGAGGGATCATTTCCCTCAAGTGGCTGACAACTCTCATCCTACAGCAGCCCAGGATACAATTTACTTTCCCTGTCATAGGTCCCACTGCTCAGGTCCCGTTATACCTTGTGGGTCATTTTTAACAGGAGTATATATTGCCAAAAGTTCCAATTCCATACAAAAAGTTGCAAAAGTACCACTCAAAATTGCCTAACAAGCATGGCTGAACCACATTCTGGCTGCGGCCTGGTCCTTCAAATTATCTATCAAATTTTCTTGTGCAGGGAAAGTAGTACTGTGTTTTCTGAACAACTGAATTTGCATTATCTGATGTCGGGTGAATCGGACAGATCCTAGAAGAAGAAAGTCAACATTTGAGACACACAGAGCAGACAGCAGGCAACTGTCACACAGCCAGAAATAGCAGAGACTAAACACAAAAAGAGGCAGTTTTGTTGAGCCCTGAGAAGACAAACACACCTACAATAAAAGCATGGTCTCGAAGCATTAAATTTCCTTCCCAGCAAAGAATTAGTATTTGTAACTGGTAAAATATCAAGATATCTGAAGAGTCAGGGATAACAAATCAACAGTGCTCTTCACAGCTGCAGCATTTTATGTGCACATGCAGACCTAAGCTTCACTTTACAATTGAGCAATTGAGTACTGACTACCTATGAAGCAAACAACTTTAGAAATGGATTTACATCCACAAAAGTAAACACTACATTGCTTGCTTAAGAGCAGTGAAGAATCCAATACTTCATAAACCACTTTCAAGCTACTTCACACCATTAAATCAAATAATTCTCTGTAGTTTTCTACAGTAATGATTAAGTAGAAGGAACTCCTATAATCAAAGGCAGCAAAATTTCAAAAATTTGTTTGCTAATTCATATTGTATTTCTACAGTATGGTGTCATACCCCACTTCCTCATAGGGCTGTTCCATTCCACATTTCCCTGTAGAGAATTTGCTTTCAGTCTTCTGTAAAGTGCAAATAGAAGTCTTCGTACTTTCCAAAAAACAGAACACTTTCTCTATTTTCTAATCCTCAAGTCTGTGCAAAAGTTCACCTGCTTTATTCACCTATTTTATTTAAAAATAAGTAAAGGTGGTATACTGATATTGATAAACCAAAACAGGTACTGGCTGTGGCTTTCATCTATGTTGAGTTTTGCATCAGCATCACAGGCTAGCTAGGCTTAGTTCTATAGGCACTGCTTATGCTGCACAGTCACAGAAATAACCCTTGAAGATGACATTCCTCATTTCTCTGAAGAAAAAATTCCATATCAGCTTTTTCACTTTTTCTGAGCAAAGCAGCTCACCAACAACTTTTTTTTTTAAGATTTTGCTATTTCATCAGATTACCAGAGCCAGTCTCTGAGGAATACAGCTCCACGGTAAGCTTCAGGGAGGCAAAGACCCTTTTGTCACAGCGTAAGAACCTGCCCACATTAAAAAGTATGTGGTGAAAGTGGCAAATCGGTTTGCGTTGACTAAAGCAAGTGAAATGGAAAAGTAAAATGATCAGCTTTAATGATCAGAGGAAAGGCAGCAATATACTAAAGAGCACTGCATTTAAATTATAATCTATGAGTAACTGTACACAGACCCAGCTCAACTGAATTAGTGCTTCATTCACTGTCTTCATCACAGCCTCTCAATGCATTGATATTCTTAAGAATTAAGACTCAACGTTGAGGTAAAAAGCGCAATTTTTTTTTTTTAAACTGCATACATACACTAACTTTCCTAACAAATTTAGGATGATATATAAATCTACAAGAGTACCACCTTAATGAAACAGTTTAGGGAGCCACAAGAATTCAAATCTCATGGTTTAAATTCAAACTTGTAGCATGAACACTTACCCAAACTTATTTACACCCAAATCCATTATAATAAGACAATTCAAAGAAAAGACAACAATTGAAGAGTTTTATACAATACCAATTGGTCAAAAAAGTTACTACCAATTTGTAATTGCAGGGTGCATAAGATGTAAGATTAAGATATTTTCAAATTGGCAATAGACTTTTTTTTTTCCACACAAAGTGTTCGTTATTTCATTGTCATTCAAGATTACTTTGTCTTAAAAAAAATCAGTAAAACTGTTCACACAAAGTTAATTTAGTAACTAGTAGGATTCTATTGGTTTTTCACATACTTAGATTCTTCTGAGATTTCGAGTAACTCAAGTATTGCAAGATTAAAAAAAAGGGATTTTAAAAAAAACTTTACCCATTTTTTCCCCCATATGGAGAATCCAGTATACCCCTAAATTTTTTTAAACTAGATATAATGTAACTCAGAACCTCAACAAACTGTTTCTTATACAAGCAAAACTACTTTATTCATTGTATACAAGCTACATCTACACTCAACTCAGAAGAATTACTGTAGCTCCTAGTGACAGGCCTGAACTAGCTTAAAACCACCCAGCTTGGCAACAGCTCAACCACAGCAAAGAATCAACCCAAATCGAGGTTTTACAGCTCCATCTCCTCTGCATCTCCTTCCCTGAGCACTGAGCAACTTTTACAACAGCTTTGAACTAGGCAGATTGACAGTTTTACAGACAACTTGGGCATATTTAAGGAAACTTTAGTCACATTTTGACAACAAATACAGTTTATCATCTCAGAATTTTTCTTTGTAACTCTGATTGACAGCTCCCATCCTGTACCAAGATTCTTAAAGGCACAAGGCTGATTTTGCATATGAGTTCCTTAAGTCTTTCAAGAGAGCAGCATGAGCACTCCTTAATACAGAAGATGTAAAAAAAGTCATCTTTAGCAGCACTGGTTTGAGCCAGTGCATTTCACTGTGCACTGAGATGAGCAAGAAAAGCTTATGCAACTATGGAACCTCCGGTGGAACTGTGGTAACAGTGACCTTCAACTCAAGGTGACAACTAGTCAAATTGCTATTACTTTCAGCACAGAACAAAACAACCCAGTTCAGAAAATAAATATTTAAGGATCACGCTGCCCTCGTACAATACTTCATAGAAGTGTTTCTTTCTTCTTTTTTTCCCAATCGTGAGGCACTAGGAAAGATATTTTTAAAAAATATATTTACCTAACAAAGCTTTTAAATGTTCTCATTCATAGAACTTTGATTTTGAAGTAATTTAAAACTGGTGAAAGTGTGCTACTGTTTCTTTAGTACTGAACCATCAGTTATTAGAATAAATCAGAGTCCATTTGTTTCTCTTCAGCACAGAAATTCAGCCGAGCCTGGCTCTGTTACACAAATCACTGTTTCACGCGATTTTCCGCTCAAACTTCTTCCTTGTAAAGGAAGTTTTTAAGAAACAAATTGTCTATTTTCAGCAGGTCCTTTATGAAAATGTCATTTTCAATAAATAAGAAAAAAAATAAGGTATTGCACACAGGTCTGTTCAAGAGCATTCTACACTAGCCAACAAAACGCTGAAACTTGCTGTGTTGTGTTGCCCTCTTCAGGTCAACAGCACCTACACTTTCTAGTTCTTTTACTTGATGAGTTATTGCATTGCAACTTCTTGCATAACATTTTTCAGATCTGAAGTTTCAAGTAGCAGCTAACTTCACCCGTATTCCACCAGTGCATGAAGCATTTTTGGTTTAATATCCTATAAACATAAACTTTACTTTTGCCCTTTATGTCTCCCTAACCTCAATATTAATCTTGAGGATAATCAAAATATCAGCTAGCGTTTGAAAAGATGACTAAAAACCAACTTCAGTACTGATAAGAACGTCTCATGACAAGAGGCTTAAACAGCTCAATTGATTCAGCTTACCAAAGAAAGCTCCTGATACCAATCCATAAGTGAACATGGGAGGTCACAAAGTCACATGAATTTAAAGTAGGCTAAGGCAAAACAGAATCTAGAAACTGAAGTTAGACAAATTCAGACTTGAAAGGCAATGGAGACTTTTCAACAAAAAAATTAATAATCTACTAGCATAAAAGGGTAGATTTATTATTACTTGGAAACTTTACAGGTAACTTTACGATCTGTTTTGATCAGGTCCTTTAATAGTTGTCATAACATGGGCCAAATTGTGCTGCTGATTTGCATGCTTGTAATGGGTTGTGCAATTGCTTATCTGAGCTCTGCCAATTCATGTGGAAATATAGATAAAACAGTCTTCAATTGCTTGGAAATGGCCATGCTCGAGCTTCTGATTCATTTATGGAGACAGATATTAATATTGTCTTAAAATATTTCATTTCCCACTTACACTTTTTGAGGACAGGTCATGGTAAACACTTAGTCTACTTAGACATCTCAATACTGCAGCTTTGACATAAGGAGCAAAGTGTTGAACTTAACTGATATATTATTAAGTATGGTGAATTTCAGTCGTTACAAAGGAAGATAAACATCCCAACAATTTGTGACTGTACGACTTAATCTCAACATCTTAAGGGACTTCTGACAAGAAAATCTGTTCAAAGTTAAGGCCCACTATGTAATTAAGCAATAAAATTAATAAGCTAATCACAACCCTTAGAAAATGGAAGCAAAGGAAATGCTCGTTCCAGTACCAAATAAAAGAACAAGCAAACAATCCCAGATCATCCCTTTTTGGGCCGGCAAATACACAACAGCCAGCCTGCCTCAAGCAACTGAGACTCTAGAAAAACTCAGGAGAACTGGTCATGAAGAGTTTTCATCCATTTTCTTTCCAATATTTTTGTAATTTTAATCTCAAGAATGAAATACAATATAAAGCTTTAAATCCCTTACACTCAGAGGGCAGACTCCAGAGAAAAGCATAATGAAGTGGGAGAGCATGACATGGGCAGAGAGCAAGATACCAGAACTGGGGGATGAGTGAAAACTAAGTGCACAACAACTGAGACTCAGAATGCTCTCACAGCAGGCAGCAGTTCATCAGAGCAGTCACTATCAGCACGTAGAGACTCCTCTCCTGACTAATACGCCCTGTCACAGTGCCTGGAGCCAAAGACTGATGAAAACTTCCTGCCATCTATCAGCTAGTTTGTTCAATTGGACTGTGAAACATCAGCTGGTCTTACAAACACCGGCAGAAATTCCATAAGCCAAACTAGCTCTGGTACTGGACATGAAAAGCAACACTTGAATTCAGAATATACTCAAAACATTACTATTATTTTCTCTCTTGCCATTAAAGAACGAGTGCAAAAAGCACTCTGTTCTACAGTACTATCACATAAAAAGGCAAGAAAGGTTTTGTGTACCTGTCAGTTGAAGACAAAGAAGCTTACACCTCTGAAGTGATGAAGTGGGGAACTTCCTTTTTGACACATCGAAGTAAAAGTATCACAAAAATATAATCACTATTTTTAAACTGTCTCTAGTAGAAAAAGTTTCCACCTGTGTCAAAGGTTTATCTGGTTCAAGTTCTATACAACACAGCTAACAGAATATGACAGATGGCTGGCAATAAAATTTCCAAGATATCTTAGCTAACTTTTAAAGTTGCAAAGGAGTTGATCCTTAGTGATTCTCAACCTTTTTTTACATCATCTACTGTAGATGTCAGGATTCTGGTCCAATCTTAGCTGCTATAGTTAAAAGAAGAGGTGCTGGGCAAGGGTTTTTAAAATTACCTGTGGTTAGTTTAGTTCTGACTTACCCAAGTATGATGTTCATATTTTTGCCATTTCTTTCTCCCACACACTCCATCAGATTTGGTCACCATAGGAGGTATGATTCATACTACTCTTTAGAAATGTATTTTAATAGACAAACTTTACAACTGAAAGAGTCACTGAGTTTTTAAAATAATGAATTCTTCAGTAAAAAAAAAAACTATCAGATCACTTTATTGAATGCATTTTTTCTGCAGCAACTTTGCCAATTCACTTTTAATTGCTGCTAAGACTGGTTTTTCTTACTTGGTATCATAATCTAGTACATTTTTTTGAAGGAAAGCAAATTCATCCACCTCACACTGCCAAAAAACAATGTAGACAGTTCCCTTCACAGAATTTCCTTCTAATAATTTGGGTTAATAGAAGGTATGGAGAGTACAAGGAGGAACTCTTGCCATTGAAGGCAATGCCTCATCATTTCCTGCCATCCACCTGTGTATCCTTAAGTATCTACAAGAACACTGTGTGAAGACACACAGGGAATAAATATCCACTGCAACACAAACTCAGGTTATATCAGGTGTTTACATAGGGATATACAACCAATTAGAATGCCAAGCTGACTTCTATCAGCACTAATGGAAATCAAATGCATTTGGGGTGGGGGTTAAATACATCTGAAGAACACTTTAGAATCGGTTATTTTTCCATATGCAAGTTTGTCACTAACTCCTCATTTGGAATTAAATTATGATCTCACCCTTCCTAAGGCTTTCTAAAAATTCCTTTAAACACATAGAGCAGTAATCAGTACTGTGTGTGCTGCTGTACACACTAACGAACCAAACAAAAAAGCTAGAAACATGTGCATCCACTTTTTTAAAAAGACTGGAAATATTTAGAAATGCTAAGAGCAGCATTACTGAAAATAATATATATCAATCTTCTCAAAGGCTGTCTCGGCATCATCTTTATTTGTGTTTGGTCTTCAATTCTTAGTTAGATATTTTGGGTTTAAACTGTAGCAAGTAAGGGTTTCCAATCAAAAAGGTAATGGAAATCAAGATAACGACTACTGGCTCAAGTGATAGATTTTACTTATTTATTTATTTTTTAAAAGCTTTACTAGCTTGAAATTGTGTGGTATCATAGAAATCTTCCCTCACACCTTAAAGATCTGCAACCTATTCAGACAGCAAAACCTCTTTTTTGCAAAGCCATTTACGTGACTTTTATGAAAAGAGTTTTAAAAAAACCCACACCTATCAGAGAACAAGCAAATAACTTAGTCACCAACCAAACAAATGCTGTGAGTACTACTTTTCCTGATACATACTTTTTGATTCTTATACAAAACTTGCCTTCTGCTGAGATCTCTAACAAAATAACTGACTTCCGTTCTCAATCTAAGGTTTCACTATGACAGTAAATGTCTTACATTTAACATGAAAAGCTACTCCAGTCCCACTGCAAGACTGTACAGGCTTCTATGGTCATTGTAACCTGTTACAAAGTAGTATCAGAATATTCAGTGCTATGAATAAAGGACTTTCTTTTCATAGCCATAGGTGCAAAACTTAAATATAATTGGATTAAAACATTCCAACAGAACACAACTGTTTAATTTACAGAGAGGCTGCACAAGCTTTTGTTTAAGCTTTTAACCATAAATAATTCCAAACTTCATCGTGACCTTAATGCTATAAAAGCTAAGACGACATCAAAAAATTGTAAGGGTTCCAAGGAATATGTCTCCAAACAAAATGCTGAGAAAAATCAAGTGCTGGTGTATTAAAAGAAGAAAAAAAACCGCATTCAAAGCTAGTTTTGGATTGTAAGTATACAATTAGAAGACAAAGGTAAGAACTAGATGCAAGACCTACGCCATTAATTCCACCTTAAAATGCCTACAAGAAAAGAAGCCTATACAGTGTTTGAGAGAAAAGTGTTGCTCCTAAAGTGTTTGGCTTAGACCCTTCACAGGGAATTTTGCATCTAAAGCACTCTTCATAGTTAGTAGCTACTTTTAGTAACAGAATTAGGTTGTTGTACTGTTTCAAAAAAAAACCAACATCATCTACACCAGCCACAGCACATTCTCAAGTATTACACACTTGCAACATAATGAATGTTAATTACCTATTAGAATAAATACAGTCTATTTTGTCTGCTAATCCATAAAACTCAAGGGTCCAGCAAAGATGACCATGCGAAGTTTTGTATTTTTTGCATTTGCCATAATGCTAGAAAAGGAAACACATAATTCTGCAAACAGATTACAATATATGACACCTGAGTGGAAGAGTCTGGTAAAAGTGGTTTTATTTTATTGTCTCCTACCTGATAAATTCTAAATGGGATGTATCGAAATCCATTATCTTCTGGAGGGTACTCCATGAGTTTTCGATTTATTGCCCAAAACTGCTCAAATTTATCTGTGAAGGTAAAATTAGACTTTGTCAATATCAGTAACATTTTTTTTCAGCCTAAAGAGGTAAATGAGACACAACTGTAACAACATGCAAACTTTTCTTACATTATTTTAACCTGTATGAATTTATTTTTCCCACATTTCTCTTCCCTATTTAGCCTGAAGCCAAAGGTAGGTCCTCCGCATTCTCCTATGAAAACAGTGACGTGGTGATTTATTGAACTGAAAGAGAAAGCAACTTTAACTCATATCTTATCTCCCACTGTTAAGGAAATATTGGGCTATAAATTATGGATTTCATTACCTCAACTAACAGTGCCTGTTTCTCCACTCTCCACTGTTACTGGTCCATACTGTCTCACAGTCTGCTAAAAACATCTAATTGCTCTTAGCTATAGCTGAACAATGGGTGTAAAATACAGAGAAACTAAAGCAGGAGAAATACTTTTTGAGTGGTTACATTTGGATATGTAGATCTTAACATAATCTGCAACAATGCACGATATGATCGGAAAATACACTGCCAGATTCATGACACAACCTGAAAATAAAAGTTTATGCTTGAAACACATTTTTGTTATTATCCAAGTAAGCAGGGTTAGTAAAATAGCCTGCACACCATTTCGTGCTGTTCAGACATTACAAGAACTGAATGGTTTATTACATGTAAAATGTACTAAGGACAGCATAGGTCTAAGAGTAATGAAGGCTTTTATACATGCAAATAACTGACACCAGAAGTGACAGAAACAAATATAAAGAGCTAAGACGAATAAAGCTGCTGCTAGCCTTACTGGAGAAGGCAGGCATATCTTACTTTAGAAGAGGAAGAGCAAGGGATCAATTTCCTTATAGGCCCTAACTCTCCAAGACACCAAACACAGGGGATGTTTCCACAGAAGGAATACAGTCTCCAATTTTCCCTCCTCGGCACAATATTCAGCCAAGTCTCAAGAAGCTGGGCTCTTACAGAATATACCCATTATGGAATTCAGCCCCACTGAAGCAAGGTAAAATTCAGAAATGTATTCATAGGACAAAAGTTCTTCCTGCTTCCAAAAGTGCTGATTACACTTAAAGCAACTGCAGAAAATGAATTTGAGATTCGCTTCACTCCAGCATACAGCACAGATGCCTGTCAGTGCAGTAAAAGGCACAGGTTAGTATATACTGCAGAGTTTATAATACATTGCTATTCCTGACTAAATGCAACACAAGGCAGGAATTTCCAAGAAACTGTGAACAAACTCCTGCCAGGTATGCTGTAGGAGTATTTCCTGATACTTATCTCAGAAAGTACCTCCACACCCTTGTTTCCTGATTAGCAGCAAGTGTCTCTTGACAGGCACTTACCTGAACTACAGTCAGCACCACCAGGCAGGCACCTGCCTGGCATGAGGAGCTGCCTGGATGCAGGGTGTTAACCCAGAGCTGGATGCTGGCCCATCATTCACTGGGCTGGGAGTGACAGTGACAACTCTGGAGCAGACTGTAATCAAGCAATCCCACATTTGAGAACCCCAGTCTACAGAGTCAGACGTTTAGTCTTAAAACATCCAACATAAAGGATGACTGCCTCCTCCTCAGGAACTCTTTCAGAGGGAAGGTGAAGATTTAGCATGCTTCCTTTATCCTTGGAGGCAGCACTGAGAATGGCTTGCAGCTTTCACTACAGATGTGTGAACAGGCATTCCACAGTAGGCACTGATAGATTTATACTTCAATTACCACTTCTAACTCACTTGAGAAAACTGTTATGGTGATACACAAACCAAAACAATCGAGACCTACTTAAGCTAGTGAGCTTCAGCAGACTTAAATAAGGAATCTCCATATTTGGAGACATCCTACTTGAACAGAAATAAAACAAACATTAACTTGACTTACTTATTTAATGCTCTTATTACAGAAAATAGGAAAGTTGGGTGAACAGTTTACTGTTCTCAAAATTCACCAGAAATGAGCAACACATGGATCAGAAGAAAAAGAGATTATGAACAAATAAAAGATTTATGTCAGAAGACTAAGTATACTGACCCTTGTGGCATGTATGTATGTCAAACAAGGGAGGCTCTGGATGACAAAAAAAAAGTTAAACAGTTGTAATGTGCAGTTAACTCACTTCTGTTCTTCATTCCTGCTTCCTCATCTCCCACAAAACATGCCGGAAACCAGGAAATCTTATTTAAGCTAGTTAAATTTAAAAATTTATATCTCTCAGATTATTCTCTGAACACTCAGGCAGTGCTTAAGACAATCTATTGTTCGAAGTTCTGACAGTTTCTGTAATTTCCAAATATAACAGCAATAAACCTGCAACAGTTGAATTATGAACTTGTTGCATTTTGTAATCAAGCATGTTCTGTCAATCCATCTGATATCCCCGGAATTTTAGCTAGACATAATGGAGTCAGATATCTTAAGACGGATCTCCACTGTGTGTACAGCACTGTCTGAAGACCTCTGAACAAATTCCTCCTCACAACCTTATATTGCTGTCCTCCAAACATCTTTCCACGGATACAGTATTTTTACTACAGGAAACAGAGTTGGGTGTAAGAAAACTAAGACAAATTTTTAAAGCAAGCAGGAGAAAGACA
This sequence comes from Cnemophilus loriae, assembly GCA_013397755.1. NCBI lineage: Eukaryota > Metazoa > Chordata > Aves > Passeriformes > Corvidae > Cnemophilus > Cnemophilus loriae. The sequence goes on from VZTF01008130.1 coordinate 3,179,975, forward strand.
GCTATCCAGTTTGCATACTAATGTATATACAACCTGGCAAGTGCTTTTATTAAGCAGAGTATTGGCTGAGCGCCAGAATCCTGAAGCTCCAAAAGTACAAAATCCAAAAGTAACTGCTTTTCATAGAATCCTTAAGACTCAAAACTTAAAATAAACAAACAAACCCATAACACTGACAAATATCCCCTCCATCTCCCTAAAAACCTAACTGAAAGGATTCATCCTCTCATTTTTATGTATCAGTACCCCCTATTTTCGCAAAGTCTCAAGGAAGCTATTAGTGCTACAATGAGCTATAGGAACTAATTAGTTTATTGGCTAGACGGGACAAAGACAGAAGGTGCTGGCCGGAAATTTAACAATCAAAACAAAACTGAGTTTTCATCAAGCCAGTAAACAAGGAAGAGTTCTCTACCTATCAGTAAAAGCGCTTTATACACTTGTCTCCCTCCCTGGTGAAAAGCTTATGCAGTCTGCATGACATCTAAACCACCGTAACAGTCAAATCTGATTCCTTTTGTTTTTCACAGTCCATCTGTTTTTAAGAAAGTGCTTGCTCGAAGTGTTAAGAGTTTCTGTATTAGCAAAAAACAGTACTTGCAAAAGGCAGATGTCCCTATCTGAATAACAATATTTAAAGTAGTGACAATAAGATCTGAACAGAAGAGAGATTAGTGACAGTACAAAAGTTTCATATGACTCCACTAATCGTATTTCTCAAACAAGAGATGATGATTGCTATATAACTTTGCCTAACGTGACATATAAAAACTTCTCTATGTATTTTATGTCAAAGATCAGAAAGTTAATAACCAAATAATTGAGAAGAGAAACATATCAGCCAAGTTGCTTAAATTTATAACTATTCATTTCTTAGAAATGCAGTCACTGAATGCCCAAATGCCAGACAGACATTAGCCTTCAGTACTACAGAGTTGCACAGAATCTAAGGAGAGCTTTGAAAATAATCTATTTACGTATTTAGAAAAAAGTATGAGTTGACAAAACTACACAATGTCATCCATGACAATAATCTCAGTACACAAATTCATTAAGCAACAAAGTAAACTCAAACATAAATTTACAAATATAGTATGCCACATTATGCATGTAGGGTCCAGAAACCTATCAGTAAAATTATTCATGCCTTTAAAGTACCCATTAAAACAGCTGAAGAAATTACTGACACAGAGAAACACCAAAAATTGTTGTCTCCTCCATTAAACCAGATTGGAGATCCTTTAGCAGTCATTGAAATTAATCCGAATTTATACCTTCTTGGTAATCCCGTCATACTTTATTGTTAATAGACAGCAACTGCTGAACCTCTTACTATTGATCAGTGCTAACTAAGGATTAGTCCAAGCTGAGGGCTAAAAGGCCGTGTCTCTTTTGCCCCTGGGTTTCAGCCTGAAATCTTCTTCAGGCAACCAGAAAAATTAGCTTCACTCATACTAGTCTCTTACAGTCATTTTCTGAAACTCAAGTGCCATCACGCTTCAAACAACTTGAAATTTCACATGGATTTTGAAGTTAGACACGTCTCCTTCACCCACATGAAGCTACAACAGGATGGATCACTCAGAGGGTAAAGGGCACTGCTCAAGTGCTCGCCATCAACATCTGCATTTCACTGCAGCATAGCTTTAAATCTGCATACACAAACAATCTGGGCAATTATCACAGAATGGAAAAATATATCTACAAATACCTTGCAATGAAAAACCCTGGTAAGAGCATATAGACAGTTAAAATGGAGTTCCCACTGCAGTATAATAGGCAAAAGAACTAAAAAACCCCACCCTAACCTTTAACCTTATCAACAAATATATCATAATAATAAGGAATTATTTTGTTTCTATATTTGATAGTTATGCAACTGCTATCAGAGATTATCAGACTCTAGGACTGGACGTATTTCAAGAAGACTGTTCAGAGGGTTTATAAAACAGAAAGCATTAATACAAAAATGAGGGACAGACTTGCAATTCAGAAAGGAAATACTAATTCATGGCTCTTGTATTTCAGTATCTTTTTAGAAAGTCAAAGAAGTGAACAAACTGGTGTAGCCCTCGGGGTAGCACATATGCACAATTTTGTCTGGACTATTCATGGTTTCTTCTTAAAACCATTTAGTGGTATAAATTAAAAAGAAAGCTTGGAATTGAATTTTATCTGTAGCTCTATGCAAGCAATACCATCTCACAGCTTGCATACAACTATGTCCAATACTGAAGTTTAAAAACCACAAAACTTGTCCATTCTCAGTGATTCACTACTGTCTAACAACCATATGAACCATAGAAGTACTTGGGCAGAACCACACATAGGACTAAGAGACCAAAGACTGACGTACAAGATGTACAAGAATGACAGAAAAACCTTAGTTTGGAAGTGCCTTTGAAGGTCAAGCTTTGGAATAACAGCTCCTCAACCTGCCCCAAAAGAGCTGCCTACACAAAGTTAAATGAGTTTGCTCAAGGCCTTGCCCAGTGAAGTTTGACTGTCTCCATGGGTTTCCACTCAACCACTTTCACACCCCCAACCTACCCCACCCTCCCTTCCCAATGTCTCATCAGACTTCCTCCTGCTGTAACTAGTAACTATTTTTTATTTGGTAATTGCCCAGCTCCACTGCCAGTGGAGACAAGAGTGAGAGGAGTCTGACTCCATCTGCTCTAGGGGCCTTCCTTTCAGGTAGCAGAAAGCAGGTATTAAATCCACCTTCAGCTTCCTCATCTTCAGGCTAAACAAGGCAGCTCCCCCACTCTCTAATACAGCATATGCTCCAGCCCCTAAGAATTTTACCAGCACTCTACTGGATTCTTTTCTGTTTGCCCACATTTCTTTTGTCCTGCGGTCCCCAGAGGACACAGCACTCCCAGTACAGCTTTACAAGTGCTGAGCCAAGCGAGAGGCACAAGGGCTTGAGTAGCTCCCCAGTTAATCTTTATTTATGCAACACCACACAACAGGCTTTCAACTCAGTTTCTTGTTCACCATTACTTCCAGAAAGCTGCTTCCCAGTCAGTTCCCAGACTGCCACAACGTATGGGCTTTTTCCTGTCTCTGGTGCAGGACTTGTGTGTCAGCTCTGGGAGGTTCCAGCGCATCATGATCCCTCTGAACAGCAGATCTGCCCTCCAATCCACAACTGCTCCCACAAACTTTTCCTTTCAGTCACAGACAAACTCACTAAGGGTTAATCTGTCACATACATATAATCAAACTGCAGGGTACAGAGAGCTGCAGCTGAAAGTCAAGGATACAAAGTGTATTTTCTTAACATTAAAGCAAGCGTATTTTCTACTGACTCATGTTTGAACAAGCATTGCTTTTAACTGCTATAGCCAAAAAGAAGTCTTCTCAAAATTTAGTATAAATACTACTTCCATTGTTCCCAGGAAGACTAAGACTCTGCATGCATACATAATTCTGCTCACTGGTATTTCTAACCAATTTTATAAAAAGTTAAGTTCTTGTGTGGTATGCATCAAGCATGAAGGAGGTTTTGTTGATGAAACAAATATTTTGAACACTTTAAAACCAATTTCTGTGCTATTCAGAAACCTTATTTTACAGCTGATCACTATAATTTCTCAGCTATTTAAAGACCTGTCTCTAAATTACTTAGTTCACCTAAATTCACCATTCATATTCTTGTTTTATAAAAACACTTATAATTACAACTATCAAAGACTTCAGGAAGACTCTGGTACTTATCTGACTCTCAATGACTACTACAGTTGGTGACAGCCTTTTTGAGAGCACAGCTTGAAGTACTGGTATGGCATCATTAAGATATTTATTTTTTTTCTTCCATTTTGCACATTGTCGCAGTTAAAATATTCTTGCTATTAAACACCTAGTTTACTTGGGCATTTTGGAAGATCATGGTATATAATACAAACCCACCACTGATGAGGGAACACAAGTTTACTGAACTTTTCAGACTATCAAATATGGAAAGACAGGACCTTCGAACAGTTTTGACTCAATGTAGCAGAAGCCACAGAAATATGTGAAAATATTCTTCGTGTCACAGATAGCAAAGTAACAACATTCAACATAAGAGGACATTTTGAAGACTGTACAAGAAAGCAGCATGTCATTCTTTAGATTATCTATCAGATCAAAAAGGCATTTTCCCCCTGTTTTCTTACAGTATACACAAGGGAGCCCTACCTTACCAACATTTTTTTCACTTACTAAACGTACTCACAAACCAGCAGTTTCACTCTAAGTACACTGTTTCTTTAACATCCCCTCCCTTCATTTCTAGGTCACCAGTTTACCTGGAAAAAGTTTAGGCATAGAAAGCCATCAAGAGGCACTACGTCCTTTCTTTTATTCAAATATGAAAATGCGTAAGTATAATCCATTTTTGAAACATAACCCACAGGCTGTATAGGAATTAAGTAGAACGGCTTGTTACAGACTTCCCTGAGTAAGTCAAAGGGAAAAGGACTCTTGACAATTTTATCCATCCTCCAGCTCTCTGCTCCACGTCTAGGATAGCCTTGGAATTTTGATTTCTTCATCTCTAATTTTGCTCTCTATATACACATGAAAATAGAGCAGCATAACACCATGTAACTTACTAACCCACTTTGCTTTCCCTGTACTACGCTTTTTCTAAAATAAAGCTTTTCTTAAAAGTTAAGAAACCTTTATATTAATGCATATTAATAAATTCAGGAGTTTACTAGCAGAAAGTAACTTAGAAGCATTTCAAATTGCAAAACAAGAAACCCTCAACTAAAGAAAGTTAAATTCAAAAGTGAAGTCTGTTTTTTAGAGATTGCTTACTCTAAATTTTAATTAGACCATACACATCTTTCAGGAAATGACTTATTTTGAGAGCAAGGGGAGGAAGAAAAGCAGAAGGCAGCAAAAAGAGACCTCGAAGTTTGCTCCTTCAGAGTCTAATGCTTTTCATTAGGTACATGGCCATCTAACACAAGATGGTGAAAACACTAGAAATACTATCTCTGTCTACCTATCTCTAGGCAACCTCCTCTCATGGCAGAGACTTCAGCAGGATTGTGAATGCTGTGCTACCTTTTGCTTTCCTTCCTTCTCTGCCTTCATACAGTTTTGAAAAGTCTGAGACCTCCTTTGAGACCTACTGGTTCTCACTGGCCTCAGACAGAGCAGACCTGCTCTGCCCTCTTGTTTGAGAGCAGAGAAGAGAAAGCCAACAGGGGAATGCAAGCTGCCATCAATTCTCCAGCTTCATGCTGCAGCAAAGGGCAGTTATTCAAGAAGACGCCAGACCAGCACAGAGGAGTAACAAAGCCAAAAGCAGTTTCAGGGCGATGGCAGTTTAGACTCACAATACTGCACTCATATGAGTGGAGCATTGGCTTAGTCATTTGTGCAGAAAGGGTAACAACCCCATAAACACTGCAGAACTAACGGTGAGGTCTAGGTCACAATCCATTACCAGAAAAACCACCACAACTAACCAAACCCCAAACAAAACCCACTGCTATGGAAAAAAACCCAAAAACATCCCCAGGAAGGCCTGCTCTGATGCAGCTGATTCATTCTGCAGGTCCTTCCTGCCTGAAGCCAGACCCTGCTCAACACCAAACCAGCACTGGGCTGACTGTGCAAGGCTATCTGAATCTGTCTAAATCGCATTCCCTCAGTTCTACGGTATCAGCAACACCGAGTTGTAAACACCTAGTAAACTAGGTGTTTGCTGTGTGCCGTGCTAGCTTAACTCCAGAATACGCAGGTACTGACACTAATTATAAGGCAACTTGATGCATTTCAGGAAATTTTTAACTAACAGTCCAGGAAGGTAATGACTGGGTTTTTAAAATCGCTTTTAACCAATACACGAATTTTCGAAGCTCAGAGGAATTATTTAATCTTTCTCCACAGTTAACCAAACCTCCACAGACTGAATACGGAAAGAACTCCCCATTTCGGTAGCAATACAGGGAAGACGTAAACAAGGTAGCTTTGTGATTTAAAAACGAATAGCTTTTTTATTCATCGTCCTGATAAACTCCAGAAGACTTTCTAAGGAAATTTCAAATGATGAGTTGAGATCACAGAGATTTGTTCAGCTACTAAAGCATGCTCACCATGAGGTAAAGAACAGAGCACTGCTTCCACCAGTTCTCTACGAAGGGGAGAAACACACCTATCAAGCCTGAGTGCGTCAAGCATACGCACCACAAGAAAAGCTGTAAAACACTTCCTTTTTTGCAGTTGAAACATTTCTAAACAGAAATGTGATAATTGGGAACAAACACAACATCTGCCTCTCAAAAACCCAAGAATAGTTTAGATAAATTTTGGAACTAAATGCAAGACAACACAGGCCTGATTCTGTCAGTAAGGCAAGAAAGAGATCAGATACATTAAAAAATAAAATATTGTATATTCTGAATGCTTGCGGGATTTTTCTCCTCTAATAAGAGCAATTCAATATGGCCACTTTTGGTAAGCCCTGCAGCATGAATGAGCATTACATTCTTTTTCCATAATAATTTTAGTAAAATAATGACTTCATTATATTTTATAATATATAAAAGAAACCTTAAAATGGTTATGAGTTTTTACTGTTTATTTCACCCACTCATGTATCAGAAATACCAAGTCTAGTCTTCATTGCTTATAAATGATGCCTGTGAAAATTTCAGGGTACAGTTGCTTCTGTTAGGCCACAACTGATAAAAAGCAGATGTGCTGAATCTAAATCCCCACATTTATCAGAACCATTATATACTGAAGTTATAGATATTAATTCTTTGAACCATGCAAAAAATAGAGCTCTCCCCCTGGAAACAGTTGCAACTTCATTCATTTGATCCTGAGTCATCAGTAGGCCCATAGAGTCTTAGTTTCAAAGCTGAAAGCCTTTATTTTTCCACACAAAAGGCAAGAAGAAAAAAACCCACCCACTTGAAAATCCTCCTTATCCATGATAAAAATGGCCATAACTCTATTAAAGCAAAAACAGTAGTAACATTTTCCATGAATTCTGAACAAAGAATTTTAACAATTCATACAAGGGAACAAAGGTCAGTATAGCTGCATAGTCTGCTTTTATCACTTCCCTACCACAGACAGACATCTACGACGCTGGTCAAAAATGTACCTGTCCCAAAGAAGAGTTCTAGCTAAGAAATATCTGGTTTATGAATCAAAAATTGTCTGTGAAGAGCAAGAAAAACCACAGCACAAAATAGAAGAATATGTTTGCTTTCCTGATTTGGTATCAGATTAACATAAAACCAGAAATGGTGGGAGGAGGGATGTAAAGGTTGGTATGAATAACCACCAGCTGTTACCAGCACAAGATTTTCCCACAAATTCACTATTACAGCTCTTCTCTTAAAAGCCATCTACAGGCAACTGAGAAGTTTCGTGTGTTACCTGTTCAAGTAGCTGCTTCTCAGCAGAAACATTTATAGCAAATTACGCATTACTTGATAGTTACATTTCTCCAAACAAACAGAATTGGATAGGGGTTTTTTTCAAAAATGTAAATTCAAGACATGTCTTCTAAGTAAAGTTATCACTCGTTAAAGAAATAACACTTCCTCTAATTAAGAACTGAAGAAAATTGTTTGAAGTTGCACAGAAAAAACAGTCTGCAGATGTATCTTTACTTACAAAGCAGTTATCACAAATGCTACTTTCTTTTCTTTTTTGTGGTCATTCACTCTGTTTCACAAAGTGGTTTAAAATTATTACATCTCAAACGAAAGCCTATAAAAACATATTGAAAGATACAACATGCTTAAAAAGAGTTTTCTTGGTTTCACAAGCTTTTCTTGTTTCTCTTTTATGAAGAGTTGAGAAATTAAAATTAGCATTTGAAAGTATTCAAAAGATTGCTTGAACTTCTCATTCAGGTGTCAGATTCCACAGGTGCAATTTCTCATTAAGTACAGTGAAACCTTGAAATCAACTTTGCTAGGCAACCTCTGTTCTTAACATTACAGCGCGAAACAGAAAAATTCTGCTTTCCCTATAACTGAAGATATTCTTAGACAAATAATCAACTAAAAGATAAAGCCTAAGATGAGCATGAAAAAAGCACGCTGTTTATCCGTCCTCTTACCTTAAATGTTGAAAGCATCAAGAGTCTATAACTTCTGGTTAAAAGAACTTTAACTTGTACTGTTTCATCGTTTAGTCAACTCTTCTCTCATTATCAAGCTCATATTGTAAAACTCTATGCTTATAGTGTAACTTATGTTAGAGGTCTTTTAGTACTAATTTTAAAAAGCAGTAACAAACGGAGCATATAAAGTGCACTGCTGGGAACACCTGAGTACTGGCACGAAGTGACAGAATTTCTTTTTGCAATAAAGATAATAATTTTTGAAATAGAAAACAAAATTATGCTGGCACAGCTTTTTGCTTCTTGAACTAAACTGCTTGCAAGACAAATACTATTACAGCAAAAGACTTTTTTTCCACGGAATTATTAAAATTTCTGCTTAAATTGACTTGTAGTGATGTAAGCTTTAGGTAAACACCTATTTTTTTATACTGGCTTTGGCCTTCACTGGATCAGAACTCTTATTTACTGTTAATTCACAAAACTGAACATAGTATCAGTCAGTTTGCTGACTATTACCTATGAAATACAGAATGTCTCAAGAAGTACTTGGAATTTAACCAGATAAAGTGTAATTTCCTACTCGATAAATTTTGCAGGTATGCACAGCCTTCCTCAAGATCTTACCACTCAAATGGCAAATTAAGATAATCCCTCAATTTCTAGATCTCCTCCAATTAAATAAAAAATAGAAAGCAGAGTTCCAATAAGCATGCATCTTCAAAATCATCACTGGAGTACCTTTAATATGAAAGGCAGTGCCACTAAACAACAATGAAAAAAAAATGCCATGCACTCACTAAATACACACATTAACCAAAACTAACTTGGAACTTTCTTGTCTAAACCAAAAGCATGGTTCAGTCAAGTCTCCTTGCATTAAGCTTCTTCTGTTTCATTTAATTTTTCTTATACACATACGGGAAGATGTTATTTCTAAGCGTTCAGTATTTTGTATCGCAACACAGAATAAACATCTTCACTATTACAGTAAAATGCTTTCATAACATAAATTCAACAGTGATAATATAAATGACAGCTTCAGGAGATGAGAAAAACGGAACAAAAGTTGCACGATCACCCAGTCTAGAGAGCAGTTTCTGAAATACTAGCAAAAGCTTTTCAACTTACAGGACTCTAAGAACCATGATACGGAAGACACTACAAACAAAAGTTTTATTTTGCACTGCAATATAGATTTATGCCATCTGTGCAAAGTAAGAACACTAATTAAAGATCTTGTTCTGAATTATTTTGCTGACTTTTTCAAGTCAATGTTTATTTATGCAGAAGTCCTTCTGAAAGCCATAAAGCAATTGAAAAAATGGCAGAGAGAAATGTAGAATTATTAAATCTACTACTTTTTTTACAGTTTACCTGTATTATTTATCAGTGACAATCCATAAGCATTAACTAGAGAAGACAATCTCTTATGTGTGGCCCAAGATAGCCAATACTGAACACTTACATCCCAGGTGTCTCCCAAATAAGGACCATCATTTGCACAAAAGTACACTAGACAATGTTTATCTGTCTATCTTGATTTGTTCCTAGTTTTGGTTTGTTAAAACAGAGTCACGACCCAATCTAATTCCTCGAATAACTCAAGGTATATTTGAATTATCACCAAAATGATGACTTTAATTTAAAAAAAACAAGAAACCACCAAAGCCATCAACGCTTTCCATGACAGTAGACAAAAATTCTGCAGAACAATGACATTTTATATCTCATGCAATAACTAAAATTTGAAGAAATTATTTATTAGTTTGTTCAACCTGAATATAATTAACACTTGATGTGTTATATTTACCATTCTGTAATCCCATCCACAATTGCTTATGATCCTTTTTTTGCATTTCATTGATGACTTGACTTTTGTGCTTTAAAGCATCTGCTTCTTTTATACAAGCCATAAAATGAGCTTCAATCACATCCTTAGAATGGCAGTGTAGAAGATCCTTTTCTGGAAAATTCTACAAAGAGAAATGACAGATCAAGAAAAATAAATACATCACATACCTTGTATAATGAAGAATAAAGGATAATTTTAAACAGGCATATATTTATGCAAAAGAAGCACACTGGAATCTTCTACTTATGGAAGAATGTAACAACCATTCTCTCACTCTGCTGCCAAGAAAAAGGTTGCAGTGAAAATGTTTCAGGGAAAATAAAAGCTCAACAACTTTCTGTAAAACCAGAATTTTAACATGTTTTCAAGCAGATATTCAATTCTGAGACAATAAACAGGAGAAAATGATGAAAAGTAAGTGACAAATGGCTCTCTATGCTATTTTATCAACCATTTCTATGCAGTTCCTTGAAAACCAAGCAGAATCACCCACATATATGAACTATAGCATATGTGCCACTTACAAACATTTTTCCTTAGAGATACTGGAAATCTTTGTCAGCTCCAGCTTCAACTAATCCACATGACTACTTCTAGCCTGTGTGACTTGATTTTACATCCCTTTTATTTGGTTAGAACTGGCACACAGCATTCAGCATTGCAGATGCACAGCTACCATTCCTCAGGTAACTCTTAACCCTTCAGTAGATGACAACTACCTCTCCTAATGAATTCATCAAGGAGCTATAGTAGTATATCTCATTCAGGCACAAAAAGGATTTCTTTGGAAATTAAGTGATCAGATGTCCAGCATTGTAGAAGTTGTGGTTTTCCTTTACCAAGACTTACTATCACTCGCCATTTTATAATAACACAAGCATTCCCTACCACAAATCCACTGCCTTTAGTTTTCAGGTTTTAAAACCCACCTTTATTCCCTCCTTATTCATCTAATTTTCACAGTTGCTTATGACAATGCTGAATTGAGCAAACCTCAGAGCCAAACCAGAGTGGCGGCATCATCGGTACTCCCCTTCCTAACAAGGGCTTGCCACATTTTTATACTTTAATTCTCATGCTATTCCACCAGAGGCCCTTTCCTCTTAAGCCATTACAAATTGGCACTTTAAAAAGCTTTTGTGAGGGACTGTCAAAACCATTTTGGAAATACAAATACATATAATGGGATAGTTTTCAAAGGCTTTTACAACATAGTTAACATGTCAAAGTAGGAGCAATCTAATGCTGGAAAAAACCCTACCTGCACTCCCCCACACAAACCCAAGAAAAATAGTGAAGACTGCTTCGAAATACAGAAACACAAAATATCAAAAAGGGAGCTGGGGATTGCCTTACCTGAAAGAAAATCTGAGGATAACAGTGATAGTTCCCTCCCCATTAGGTTACTGAGAAGAGTTGGAAATTAAATAATGGAATTTCATATAGTGTTTCCTCCTTATGACAGTGAGAACCCAAACTCTGGAAACTGTGGATCAAAAAGATGAGTATTTTCCAAAAACAGGGGCATAAAGAAAAGGTTGCTAATATCTTTTCCACTAAAGTTTACATGATTTGGTGTTGAACTTGCAAAAGGGAGTGCTGTTGTTAGGACTGGTGTATGTTAAGCTGACTACAAATCTAAGGACAGAGGTAAATCTAGTTTCTTGTATGAGAATGGCCAAGTACAAAGACATTAAAGAAGACAGAACAATAAGGAAAGTTCTTCTGGGGCAGACCTTGCTCCTGTTCTACCCTACAAAGCTGAGTGTCTCAGCATAACTGGGCCCAAGATTACTAGGCAAACATTACTGGGACTGTTACTTGCCAACTGACATCTGCATAGGCCTGTAAAATACTTTCAGAAGTTCAATTTACTTGCTCAAATAAAAATGTAAAGTCTCGTAACCAATCCAGAAGAAACAAACGGAAAGAAATAGCATACTTAAAGATCAAAGAAGTTCTTTACATACAAGAATTCGAAGTGAGACACTGGCATCCCTCAAAACAAAGGAAGAATCAGTGGTACATACCTAATGCCAAGTAATATAAGAACCTAGAAACTGACTTTCATAGTTAAAAACTGATGTTTTAGCTAAGTTTATGAAAACAACAGTTTTGTTACAACAACTGTTACACCATACATATGTCTAAATATTGAACTGCACGGTCTTTTTTCGGACATTCTTCTCTTTCTACAGGTAGACAGACATCTTCCTGCTGACTTTCTTCCAATGAATTTCAAATCGCAGGGAACGTCACTCCCTGAGGATGAGTTCCAGAAATCATACACAGTGTAGTCTGCAGAACAGCAAGGATCTTTTAAAATTGGTCAAAGCTAGTTAAGCTAGTGTAAAGAATCTAGACATAGTAGTAGAACTAGGTTCTACTATGATTAATTTTCCCAGCTTCTAAGGAATAACACTGTGAAAGACTGGAAAACACTCCTGAATCTCAGCACTGTGTACTCTTTTCTTTAGTAGGAAAACACTGACACATTCTATGAAGTACTGTGAGCAGAAGTTGAAAACATAAACATGAAAGTGACAACCCAGGAAAAAACACTGCACATGTGCAAGAAGCATACGAAACAGTTTCATGTACATGAGACTGTCAACCGAAAACATGGCATCCCCACTGATTTATCAATCAGGGCACAAAATAATAAGTTTTATACTTAAATGTAGATCATGTGTGCTTGTATTGTTTTAAAAAATTCTACTTGCCTTCTTTCTACCTGAGGAAATAGTGATCAATCACAAATAACTTTATTCAGTTCCCTGAAGAAAGGGACAATTGAAAACCAACCGGTAGCCACCTCTGGCTCTACAACTAGGAGATTTGCAAAAAGTATTAACAGATGACATAAGCAGCTTTAATTCAAGTACTCTTATTGGTGGTGTCTTATTCCCTCCATGTCCTGCATCTTTGAAAGAAAAGTTACTAAAGGTTGACTCTGATTTTCTTAGAAAGCTCAAGGAGTTCTGCTGTTTATTTTCACATATACCAGTAGACCCTTCCAGCATAAACTGAACAAAGAAATAGGTATCGTCTATACAGACAGGAGCACTACATGACCTCTCGCATAAAACTGTACCAAAAACATCACAGGCAATTTCAACAGTCTGGTTTCATAACTCCATTCCACCCATATTTATCTCTCTGTTCAAGTTCACAAAACATCTGTTTATCCTGTGACAGTCTACTTGCATTAGACTACACTTACAGAAAATAGGGCATTAAAAACCATAAGGAATGTATCCAGTGGCAGGGCACGCATCTATGTATTTGTGGTTACCATCAGTGGTCTTTTCTTTAAATAGAGTCATTTCAAAAAATCTTATTTATACTTCTGCCTTCCACAGTTTCTCCTAGCAGTTCCACAATTTATCCATATGCTACACAGAAAAGTACTTCCTTGCCATTCCACCTGACTTAATCTCCACTTAAAAAAACACAAAGATGATGGTTGTCACAGAAGGACAGATGCTGTCTCTCCTCCTGTACATCAGGTCATGGGTGGAGAGGCAGGCACCAGCAGACAATGGCTTCAGCAGAACCTCAGCCTTTCCCCGGCACACACAATTTCCTCTCCTCCAACAGTGCTACTATTTCCAGACCAGTTCACCACTTCTTATCTGCTGCCCAAATTCTGGAGAGGTGGTTACCGCTCTGCGAACGTGAACAGTGTTAGCAGGCCACAGAGTAAGGTGAGATGATTTTAACAGGAAGGGATAGAATTTCCCTCCTTCCCATAAAGCCACACCTGGGTAACAAAAGCAACTTCCCAGGCTACAGCTTCTCATGATTCTCAGATCCCAGTATGCTGTTCAGCCTCATCCTTCTGCAACTATTTAATGCAACCGTTTTACAACTTTACAAGCTACAATGCATGTAATTTTATTGCATACCAGAAGTACATATTAACAAACTGTTTCTTCAATGCAAAAACTAAGTGTGTTTATGATTTGGTTTGCATACGTAATACAGGAAGACAATTACAAGCATCTATCAACCTGAAAACTTCTGCTGAACAGAAATAAACCTTTTCCATGTTTTTAACTTCAAACAAAGAAACCTGATAGGGGGAGCTTGACTTTTAAAAAAAAGAGTTGAAAAACGCTCTTTACAGATGTTTGAGCTATCTGTTGTTGACTGCATGCATTGGTAGAAGAAAGGAGACAGCCATGACAATAAAAGTTAAATTCCATAAAATCTAACACTGTTTAATTAAGCTAAATCAAAATAATGGCTCTTTGAAGAATAACTACACAGAAATGAAAAGAATACTCTAGTCAGAAATCCCATACCTAAACTGTTCAGCTGTAAGAAACTGTAACACATGGAAACCTCTTCAATATTTTGACATACTTTGATATCTTTCAGTTATGTTTTGACTTTAAGGATTCAGAGGGGTTTTATTTAAATAAACTTTCAGATTACATCAAAATAGGAAGAGAGATTATGCAGGTGCTAACTCCACAGTATTATATTACTAAATTACATCAAGTTTTAAAATATTACTACCTTAGCAGTTAATTATTTCTGTTGATCTTTAACATACACCTTTGAGAAAAACTTCAAGTAGCTGATCTTTTGGCAAGCAGCAACACAAAGACATTAAAGTCAAATTTATGTTGCTGTGTGAAATTAAAAAGCAGTGCGGTGCTGCAATTTAATTCTCAAGATGCCTCTACTTTATGATGGCAACACCCACACATTGCCACTGTTAATATCCCAGAGCCCTCAGAACATAACAATTAAACCATGATTTATGAAACTAGATGCCCTACATTTTCTTCAGAACATTCTGGAAGTTTCCTCATCCCAGATCTCTCACATATATCAGACAAGCGTGCAATTACAGTGGTTTCAAAAACATCCCCAACTTCAGGCCCATTAAGTCAGTCATTTTAGAAGTTTCAACATGTAGAAATACATGCCATAAGAATGTACAATTTCAGTGTACACTTCCAAAAAGAATCACATCACTGTTAGAAAAAGCTTTTCTAACACACCTTCGAGAATTGTTTCAACGAAAATGTTCAACACAATTGCTTCCCAGCATGCTTTTCATTTCACTCAATTCTCTCATGCACTAAAATCAAGCCTATTAATGTAGCATTGTCCTTCAGATCAGTTTTCCTATCGCACTGTTTCTTTTACAATGGAGAAATTAATATTTCAAAGTTAAATATCATGATTTGTAACTGTGCTTTTGACTTCAAAACATACCTGGAATTATCATCTCAGTGCATTTCAGGGTATGCAAGAATCCTGCACCAAAGCTAACCCTGCTCAAGTACCCTTCTGAGCAAAGATCAGTAGTGCTATTAAGTCATACCTAATAGTTTTACAATGCATAATCAAAATAATGTCTTTCATGTGACTAAGCTGTCACAAGACTAAACCCATTTCACTCTGTTCTCTGAAAGTGACCAACATTAAGTACAACAGCGTTCCCTCACTTCAAGGACTTCTACAGCATCTCATATCCACGCTCATATAAATCAAGCCAATTGAATTAACAACATTATAGAGAGTTCTTCTCTTATATTGCAAGCCTCATAACTTATCTTGAAAATCAATCTTGGATCTTGAGAATATAATAGAATAATTTTCTAAGGAATCTCATGGATGGACAATCTCATGGAAAATAGCTGCACATTTACAGAAACCTTTATATGCTTCCTGAACAATGAATATTCTCCCTTTTAAATCATACCACTAATTTGTTTTATAAAATAGTTATGAAACCTTTTCCTAGCATCCAAATGTCACACAATCTCATGCTCACTTGCTCTTAAAAAAAGGGTCTGTATCAGTTTTACCTTGAAATGCACTGTGATGCTCCAAGGAAGGGC
Organism: Cnemophilus loriae; assembly: GCA_013397755.1. Classification (NCBI taxonomy): domain Eukaryota; kingdom Metazoa; phylum Chordata; class Aves; order Passeriformes; family Corvidae; genus Cnemophilus; species Cnemophilus loriae. The sequence goes on from VZTF01008130.1 coordinate 3,195,780, forward strand.
TGTATTTGATGCATGGAGATCGAAGAGTAAACCAATTGGGTAATGCCTAAAAACAACAAGATATTAATTTAAATTATAGAAGCCGTGCATTTAATTCTACATATCACTGTTAACATACCTGCATTTACACACACACACACAAAATAGCTGTTTGACTCCCACAATTAGCATTCTTTATTGCTTACTCAGAAAAGTTATACAGGCAAGTTTAGATGACTGACAGGCAGAATCAAGTCTGGAATTTACACGTTCAGTATCTAAACCAGTGGTCTCCAAGATGTGCCCACAAAACACCGCTACTTTTGCAACAGCCTTAAGTGGCCTAACAGCTGCTTTGTGGAACTTTCCAAAACAGTACTTTTAGTTAAAAAGCATCAGACCAGGAATAGCTGGTCTGACAGAAAAGCACACATGCTTTCAGATGCTTGAGCGTCCTGGGTTTATAGCACACTGACTCTCAGCATCCCTCCCCTCTCTCACATGCCTGATATGTCAGTGCAGAGAATGAGTAGAAAAGCAAAAAAATTACACATCTATAAAAGAGGATAGATCAAGATCAACTCCATATCTTTACTATCAAATTAAAAAGAACAAAAGGGGAGGAAAAAATTAATTGGAGTTTTGTATTTCAATGGTATTCTAGATTAAAGGAGTTACACAAAAAAGCTCGCTTCTGACAAATATCCACTTCCATCTCATAGCTTGTTCTCTTTTAAATCCATAAGAATATACAGCCCCCAGCAGTATATGGAATATATATCACACACACAAAACCTCCACAGGCACTGTGAAAAAAGCTCTTCATTCAGTTTTCTCATACACAGATATTGGCAAGATTTTTGATAAAACATTATTTTTTTACATTCAGCATACCAAGACCCATTCTCTTATCTTTCAGAAATTGTAACCCAAAGAGCCTTACTAGCTTTTCATCCTACAAAGAGAGAAACACGCGCTGAACTGTAAACTCAGTAGTTTCACTGAATTAAATGGGGCTGATCACAGGTCGCAGAGCCATGCACGTACATAAGTTCTGAAAGTCTCAAGAGTACTAAACAAGAGGGTTGCTTTAACAGCACCTGTGCCAAGCCATTTTCCAGACCGGTGAAACTCTCACACAATAGTGCTTTAGCACCCTCTACGGGTGAGCCACCCCAAAGCTAAGACAAATTCACCACAACAGCAAAATAAAACCCAAAAAATTATTACAATTCCTGAGCTTACCTGAGAATAAAGAATAAAGAGAATGCATACCCAGATTTATCCTGATTCACTGCTAATGCTCAAGTTCTTACCACGAAGATTTTTTTTACTACTAACTGCCAATCATGTCCTAAACATTTAACAGGGATTCAGCAAGAGTTCTATGAAAGAGCAGTTTTCCAGGTGAGTTAAGTAACATAAATCAGATTTGATAATTAGATGAACACAAATTTTCAACATGAACAATGCCTTCCAGTTACTTTCCATTTATACAACAAAACAGGTAACTAAGAAAACCACAACAAAAAACCCACACAAAAACTCTTGCATCAGGTCTTGGCCTACATCTGTATTTTCTAATCAGTTAAGATTAAAAAGTGAAGTTCATGCAATCAAATTTCTTCAGTAAAATCCTTGTGCTCTGCAGAGTTGACAGATGCCTGATCAAATGGTGCTTTGACTTTTTGTCTTCCACTAATTTATGAACAGCAAGGGTCAAGCATCCATCCAGTTGGTACTAGAGAGACACCTATACAATTACCAGGGCTAGAACACAACCCACACAAAAGGGACAAAAACTCCACTGGAAGCCATGTGCAAGTGCTCAGACAGGACGGGAACAAGCTGCAGGTGTCATCCCCTAGCATCTGTCGAAGAAGCTACGCCAGCACAGAGTTGCATCACTCAGGGAGGGCTCCTGAGAAAGGCTGCAGCTCTCCAGGTCTCAAGCTGCCAGGAGAGCTTGGGACCTCTCTTGAGGGTTGGGGCAAGCAGAGGAAATGTCCTTGGCTATAGAGGAGGTGCACATTAGTGAGGAGCTATGTCACCAAGGAGCTGCAGGTCAGTGCGCTGCACAGCATCAGGGAAGGTAGAGATTAATGGCATCTTCACGAAGATCTCACAGAGATGAGAATCTGGAGAGAAAGAGTCAGCAGTCACTGGAGTGGTCAGCAGGGACTCACAGGATGGGGAAGACCAGAGCTGTGTGAACTCCGGTGTTGAGGAATCTATTCAGTGCCAGTAGCTCAGTGTGCAGCTGCAGAGGGAGCTGCAGGTTGAGCTCTGGGTGATGGAAGCCCAGAGGATGGGAACTGATGCTGACCCTTTGCACAGGAAAGGGCACAGGGACCTGCGGCCCTGCCAGGTGACAGGACACTCAGAGACATGGCAGGAGCCAAGGACCCAGAAGAAAAACCCCACACTATCTCACACACAGACTGTGAGGGTATAAAAGCCCAGGGGTTCCTCCGTTTGGGGTCCCTGCTCAGGAGCACCAGTTCAAGCTGTTACTCTGTTGTTGCACCGTGATTAAAATGTTTTAAGGATCCAGATGCCTGAGGCTCTGCTATGGGAAACCGAGGGCTGAGCAGGTAAGGAAACCTTGTCTGACTGTGTGGGTGTGGGGTGTGTACTGAGTCAAGCGAGGCACCCATCGGCTCCCTGGAGCCGCCTGCTGCAAAGGGGCCTCGGTCCCAGCTCAGGTGGTCAGAGTGTGTGACTGCCAGAGCACCTCCTGGATGGTCAGACAGAAAAGTTTCCTTAACTCGTGGCCAAGAGAGGGCACGCCTTCTCCAACCACTGGCAGTGCTTCAGTGGCAGACAAGTGGCTGGAAGTTCTGAGGAAGCATCAGAGCTGTAGGAACAGCACATCCACCATCAGAGGAAGCAGGCATAGCACTAGAAGACTCCATCCCACATGGGAGAGAGACCCATCTGCCAACTTTACTTGTTAACCTGCAGAGGTTTGCTGCTCGTTAAAAAGTTGCAGACTGGCAGAGTTGTCCTCTGCTTGGATTATCAGTCATTGCTGCCACATGGGCACAAATTTTAAATGCTGCAAGAGAACTCCTGAGTGTATCAAAAGTGATTATACAAGTTCTAAGGGCAAGGAGGCATCTCCACATTTTTGCCATTAAAGGAAACAGGTTCAGAGAGATGTCTGCAGGTCAAGAGCAGGTTATGCAGCTGGTGCAACAACAAGGACTTGGCTTTTACAGACACAGGACACTCTTTGGGGATAATGGACTACTAGGGAGAGATGGATTCCACCTAAGTCAGACAAAAGTATCTTTGCCTTCAGGTTGCCCAGCCTGGTGAGAGCTTTAGACCATAAACAACAGGAGTGTGAATAACAACCCACAGATAAATAGAAAGTAATGGATATGGGTGGACAGCAAGTGGTCAAAGGTGACAGCTACAAGTGAGATGTCAGAGCGATAAAAGAAGGTAGAAGAGAGCCCACCACAAGTATCTACATAAATGCACACAGCGTGGCAAACAAGCAGGAAAAACTAGAGTTGCACATGAAATTACTTGTGAGAGTTGGGCTACCTGAGGTACAGTGAGACAGCTTGCACAACTGAATACTGCTGTGGATGGACAGACATAAGCTGCTTAGTAAAGGCAGGCAGGGCAGATGAGGGCAGAGGGTTGTCTTCCATGTGAGGGAGCAGCTTACACGTATGAAACTTAATGGGGCAGACAACAGGTTGGTTGAGTTCTTGTGGTTCAGGAACAGGTGAGGGACTAGTAAGGGCAACATATCATGCAATCCAGGTGAGAAAATGAAGTCTTCTTCAAACAACTCAGTAAGTGTCTACATCACAAATCCTGGTTCCTGTTAACCTCTGACATCTGCTGGAAAAGCAACACAGTGGGACACAAGTACTAAAGATTTCTTGATACAGACACTGGATGAACCAGAGATAACCCAAAGCTGAATCTGTTACTTATTATTAAGACAAAAGAGTTCTGGATGTGATAATCGGTGGCAGCTTTAGCTGCAGTGACCATGAAATGGCAGAGTTAAAAATCTTGGAGAAAGGACACTAAGCAGAATACAGACTTTGGACTTAATTTTTCATTTCCTCCTGGTGCCTCTACACAGTTCAGGCTAAGCCACATCAGATGCATCACTGGAAAATACTTTCAGTCCTTCACCTGCAGCCAGAGCACCAAACCTATGCTATACTTACAGAAATGCAGGTGTAGAGGGAACATTCCTCCTATTGCAAGAAGTCAAACTTCCAGCTCTTCCAAATCTTAGGAGACTGTTTTCTAATCCAGAAATCACAGTCTTTGCCTGCATCTCCTTTAGTGTGGTTGTAGGTTTAACCTCCTGTAGCTGTAGGATGGCCTGAGGTTTGATCCATTTCCTTCTGTAGTCCCTAATGCTGCATAGTCTGATAACCTCTTCCTGAAACTCCTTACCTCAGTGACACAGACCCTCCCACAGCACACACCTCCTGCAGGCAAAGAAAACATCTTCCCCTGTCCCAACACTCTCAGCAGGAGAAAGAACCCAGGCCCCTGTAACTCCAGGCCTGGAGCACTTCATTCTCCTTTAACAATTTGGCCCATGTGCTGCAAAGCCTGAAGCTGAAACCATGTTTCAGACTTCCTCCAAAATCTCACTGGAAAATGGAAGAGCTGCATCTGAACAGACATAGACTTCATCCCAACTAGGTATGAAACTGCACAGACTGTAAGCAATAAGACCTCACAGTGCAAAGTAAATAATCAGAATAAACAATATTATTAACAAGTTCTATTTGATTCTGAATGCACAAGTCATAGCTAAAAAGATTAAACATTAATGCTCACTATTCTTTCTCTACCAACTACTAGCTCAATCTAATTCTCAGTCCTGGTGTTTGGGTCTTCCCCAGAAGAAGCTTCAGCTCTTTATGGGATTACCATTCCCCTAAAATAGTGGTTTACAAAGAGCACTTTCCTTAGAAAAGCAGTTCCACTGAAATCAGTGGAGCTGTTCCTGGCAGAATATGCTGAGTTTGTCTGAAAGATGAGAGCCTTAATTAGCAGATCATCATTACACTATTTATTTTCATTTCTATGTTCAATGAATTTAATAACTCTTCACTTAATTTTATTTATTTATATTTTTACTCTATGCCTATATTCTACAGGGTTTTTTTTTTATTCTAGTTTAAACATCATGGTATTTGAAAACTTAGAGACAATACTGATCTATTTTTGATTGAAGTACAAAACCTCTCTTTCCTTTCTTGTTACAACTTCAATGAAAACTAGTTTCCTCCCAGTATTTACCTGGGATTATGAACACACTGGGATAAATGTGGTACCTTGCTGTTTATTTAGTTAGTATAGATGACTCAGAGTTACTATGGCACGTAAGAAACCATTTCTTGTTAAATTCCACATAACTTATTTAGATGTCTAAAGCTGGTTTTGCCAGTCAGTTACAATAAAAGTTTAAGGAGATCGTTTTTATGGGTTTCTATTTACATATTTTCAAGGTTTACACTAGGTCAGTCTCAAAGAAACAAAAGACCAGAAGTGATCTACTGTATCACCAAGTCTACAGGAACTCCATGATGTGATGTTTGCTAATCACAAGACAATCCAGGTTCAGTAGATTAAAAAAATCACTAGTTTTCTTTCCTATGATGATACAAGAAATAAAAAGAGATAAAAATCTCTTCATCATTCAAAATTCTAAATACCTTCTGGAGGGCTGATGCTATCTATACAGAACCAGCAAACACTGCAGCTCTCAAAATATTTTCTTTAAAACTCTTTAACAGCAGAAGAATTAGAAAACCTGATGAACAGTATTTATGAAAATTAATTAAATGAAATAATGTCAGTCCAAGTCCCTAACCTCACAAAAAAAAAAAACAAACAAAAACAAAACCCCAAAAGAAGATCATTATAACAGACCATAGGACAGAATAAAAACAGAATCAACAGCAATTAGTTCAGTAAAGTTGAACTAATTGAATTCAACAAAAGCTTGCAGATCAAGATTAGATTTCTACAGTGCAAGCACGTATCACACCAGTGAGAAGTGAAGGCTACTCACGTTTTATTACCTTCGAGCACCTATTTGCATTCAGACTCCAGAAATATTACTTCCTATATGCGTTATTAGACATACTTTAGGAAGGTGGAATATGTTAAAGGAAGATTTATTTGGCAATTCTACTGCAAGCAACAGTAAAGCCAAAACCACAGGCAGTCTGAATTATAGTAACAACAACTAGAACAAAACCAGTAAGTGCAGCACAACACCTCTGTCTTACACATACAGTAAAAATTCAAGCAGAATTAAAAAAAAAATATGTTCAACATTAAACCTTCTTTTCTTTTTCCAAAAAAATGCATTTCTTACCCTCTTCCTCTTTTGCCATCATTGAAAACCCAAGAGTGGGATTACTTTAGGAAAATTACTGACACTGTGCTGAACTTGGAACTCCCTACATGATAAACCACATAAAGTACGAAGTTAAATACTCACCATTTCAGTGGTGTACCTTCATATTCAAACCATATTTCACTAACTTCCTCTTGTCTCATAACTTTCTGAAAGTGTTTCTTCACTTTGTCTGTTACCAGTGTCAAGTAGCTTATCCTTGGCAAAAGCAACTGAAAAAAAATTATAGAAGCTTTAAGTGTAAATAAAATACACTAAACTAGTAAAAAATCTGTAACAAGTATGCATTTTCATAACCAAAATTCAGTTAGCATTCTCTTTTTCCCCCTTTTAAGGTAAGAGGTCTTTTAGACAGTTTACTTATTAATGGTCAATAAAAGGCTATAAAACGATGTACTCAGAAGATGCAGAATAGCAGTATCCAATATATTAACACAAAAAAAAGTAAAAGATTAAGTTCTTGATTCTTTCAGTGGGGTGGGAGGGAGAACAGTGGAGTTTAATTTCTACTTTTCTGTATTTAAATAATGAAGTTTTAAACCTTTTTCACATGAACACATAGAAGAGATTCTAACTTTTTATTGAAAAGAACGAGCAACTGTGTATCAGCTATTATTTCAAAATGAAAATTCCTATGTAAGGAAAAAAAAAAGAATGAAAACTAGATGCTTAAGAGTTTGGTTTGCAAGTGTTTTGTACTTCCAATAGCTGGCAATTTCCATTCTCTTTGCACTGGGTTTGCCAATTCAACCTATTAGTCAAGACTACTATTCTTCCGCTATTTAACCTTCACCCAGCAACTAAAATCAGAAAGAAAACTGCAAATATTTTATTAGCTGAAACAAGACACCTTCTTACAGCTTTGTCATATACTATCTTCTTTTCTCAAGTGTATACTATCCAAATCAGAACGTTCTGCTATTTTTATTTGCAACATCTTTCCTACCATGTTTCTTTTTTAAAGTCTTATGCCTAGAGAGAGTGGTTAAGCACTCTGTCTCAATCAGTGCATTGACTGATGACTGTGGCACATTTACTAGAGATAAATCAATCCATAAGCATTAACAAGCAATGCTTTTCAGTGTCTCAACGAGTAAAGATTAACCTCCCTGTAAAATACCAATTCACTTTAGAGCAGACATTTTAAGTTAATTGTATTCATCCTGTAAAGTTCTGCTTCATAATTATTAAGAAAATAGATGTGCCTAAGGTATATATAGATTATATTTTGCATGCTTAGAGAAACATTTGTTTTCCAGTGTTCCTCATAAACAGTGTTGTTTCTTAAAAGTGTTTTCTTTATAGTATATGAATAATGCCAGGCTCTAAGTGAATGTCTGTGGTACAGACATCTCAAACCATGTAAGGATGTATTTTGACTGACAGAAAACTTGATCTCTGCTGCAACTTTCTTCCAGAATTTCTCCAACAATTAGACCACACTTTGGTATATAAATCAGATCATATTTTGGCCATGATGCTACAATTTGTAAATGCCCAATTCATAAAGAAGTATGGAGGGTACATCAAGTTCCTGGAAGAACAGATTCATCTTTTTCATAATGCCACACTGGGTTACATCTGTGACACAGCTAGATTTTACAATTATATAAAATTACATAAGGCCAAGTCTCACCACTATCACAGGCATCACGTCAGTTAACACTCCATCTTTCATGTACCATATGGTTTTCTTTTTCCAGCTGCTGCTTTTATTACCATCATCACATTGTTTCTACCTTGTTTCATAGGAGCAATGTAATCAAAACATAGCCTTCATCTTTAAAAGGCAAACAAACTCAATAAATTCAATGAAGTTATGCACACACTCAAGTGAGAATTGTTTGGTACTTTAATGACTTGAATGACAACATAAGCTTACCCTTTATTTATCTAATTCCACATATCTTCACTCATTGTTCTTGAGACAATACAGTCCAGGCTATACCAATCAAACCTACATATTTTTGGTAATAATTTCATGTTATTTCTGTATGATATGTACAGTTAAATTAATGCTGCTGCACTCTGATGAGACTTACTAGGACTCTTACAAAAGCCAATTTTCAGCATGTTGCATGTAGCACAGTCATGCTGGAATTGATAAATATATTAAAGCATTATTTATTGCAACAGTGTTTCGCATAACCGTTTAACTTCCTCTCTAAAATATTCTACTTCAGTTTATAACGTGAAAAAACAACCCAGTTTCTACTTCAACGCAATTAGAGAGCATAGACAGTAACCAAACAGCATTCAACTGAATTTAACAGAATGTGGCCAGCACTCCCAAAAAGCTTCAACAAAACTGTACAACTGTACAAAACCCAACAGTTAATCAGGTTAACAGGGATTAACTGTTTTTCAGAGATGCTGAGCATTTGTAGAACCTACTGAACTCTTTGTTTTGTCTCCCCACTTCTTTTACTATGCTTTAGTTTTCCCCTTCCATGGGAGAAATGAAGGGATCCAACTCTACCACTTTTCTAGCTTTAACTATCTTAGAGATTTACAAGTATACTAAATCTGTTAAGTGAGATCTTTAAAAGCAGTTTAAATACATTTTTACTTTGCTACCCCTTTTAATATCCCTTCCCCATCCACTGAAAGATAACAAATAAGATCATGAGTTCTCCTCATTAAATTAAGAAGAGTAAATCTCCAAATACATCACCAAGCAGAATAAATACTCCCAGCCGTCCCTAAATGTCATCCCCAAAAAATTACACAAACCGCAACACCTTCCTTTTCAATATTTTGTATTGCTACAGTATTTAATCACCATAACCAGGAATATTTTCTTATTAACCAGGAGGTTAAATGGAATACAAAGAACTCCTAATGCCTAAGTAAACGCTTGCAATATAACTGCATGTAAAAAGAGTACCTCTCCAGGTATCTGCACAGTTTTGTTGCAGAGCATACAGTATTTTTACATGCAAAGCACTAAAACAGAAAAATTACAAATTTAACAGGAACTGGACTGGTCTGATCACAAAGTGTCGAGGGAGATGAAACAAAGCATCCTAACGTGGAATGGCTTCATGTTGCTCACCCCTACAGACATCTTAACAAAATAATAGTTTTGACATCGAACAAGCTAAAGAGTGGTCCTGTTAAAGACTAGTCCCTTGGGCAGAGCATCATTCTAAGACTGTATCCTGCTGTAATTTTGTTCTTTGTATCTGACAAGTCTCAGCCAATGAGCCTCTGCTTCCTGTATACTTCTTTCATCTTCTTCTTTCTAACTGTTGCTTGCACCAAGAGGCAAACAGTGTATCATTTTAAAATAAAATGCATAACAATTTTAGGATGAGAGAAAAATCAGATAAATCAGCAACGAAAGCAATTCAGGCAAACTGCTCCTAAATACGCTGCCACTCAAACCATGAGCATCTGCATGAAACACTCCAAAGAAAATTGATGCATCCGTTTCTAGTGTAACTGTGGAAACCTACCTGACTTGACTAGAGTAAGACACAGGACAGTGTTTTACCAGAGCTGCCCAGTCTTTATGTCACTACTCTTTCCAAAAGATAGACAAGTTAATTTTACATTACTTGTCCTACCCCCGGTGCAGTGCCAGAAGGTGATACACACATGCATCACTCCTGTGCTGCGCTAACCCATCTGAGAGACACGGCTCTACTGTCACACCACTCACAACAAACCAAAATCCATCCCACAGACTCTGGGTTGTTTTTCTAACCCCTCACCCTCCAAGTCTACGTCATCCATCATCTTCATAAAGCAAGTTCCTCAGAGCAGAATCCCTAATCCTCTCTCAACTTAATGATGCCAGTATTTCCTTCCCATGCAGTCTTTCCATTTATGAAAGGCAGTCTGGAATACAGAGGTTGGATCTATATTAACAAGTAAGAGGAGACGTGAAGCTGAAGAGCTGATGTCAAGGGCTGGAAATGTTAACTACATATACTTTTCTACTTTACCCACAATTTTAGGGGATTTAATGTTCTTTTACTTTGATTTCGCTCAAGTTTGCTCCCATACACCAAATGTCCATTAGTAGCTGAAGCCCATCTGCTGCTTCAGCTTCATGTGGAAATGATTCGGCCCATGGGCTATCTGACTGCTCTGTGATGCCAACGTGGGCACAGGAAGTGGAAAGGATGAAGACTTATTTCAAATGCACTCCAGATCTGAACAAAAACATTAACGCAGACACACTCTGAAACTATCAGAACTATACCACAATTTAAAACCTTGGTTGCTACTCTGCCTTATACTATTATAAATCCTTGGTCCCTCCAAAGACGCAAAGCTGCATTATCAGCTCCGACATGAACTGAAATATGAAGAAGCTAAAATTTCGGAACTGTTATCTGCAAGTAACCAGATTTCACAGGAAGAAAGAATTAAGCATTGAGAATTTTTGTGCACACTTTACATGGAGTAAATAAAAGAAAGCCTACGACCTTAAAACCATCTCCTTGACTTAGAAAGCTGGCCACACCACGAGGATAACGTGGTTTCATGGTTTCCATGCCAATGTCAAACAGATCAAGGCTGCATGCCTCTTAAACTCATACCTTTCAAGTAGCTCTTACACAAAGTATGCAAACATATTTTAACTCATATGTATAATTTAAAGTCTGAGACTTTTAGATGTATTTGGCAATAGGTCAACAAATATGAAGTAAAGTGCTTATCTTTTACCAGTGATGAAATCAAAATATCCAAAGATGAGCACTAGTATTGCTGAACAAAAAGCACTAATAGTTTATTGAGTTTCAAAACAACACATGCAAATCAGAAACTGATGACACAAAGACACTACTGAACACAGAAAAAAAAGTTCTATCCCGTGTGGAATGGGATATGACAACACTTAAGAATTTCAGAATCTCATAAAAATTAAAAGCTCAAGATTTCCCTCTCATATACTTGTTACATTTCAAATTTGCATTTCACCGAATCAGCATTCTTTCTCAATTACATGTCTATTAGATGCTGAAAGAATGAAAACTGATGAGAACACTATAAATAAATATATCATTATAGAAGGCACTTCCATGTTAGAACTCAAATACATCCATCATCCTTTTTTTTATCATCAGCTAGCAATCCTGTTCAGGCAGTGTTCTGTTTAGCCATTATAGCTGCTTTTCTTACTTCTGAGCTAGATCTCTCATGGCTGCTGGACTTTAAAGAAAAGAAAACCACCAGAAGTCATCCACAGAGCCAGCGTTCATTATGAGTTTGTGTTACACAGGTGATCAACCTTAATGTTTAAGATTTCATAAGTCTGGCTAAATTATTTCTGCATTAATAGAAGTTTTCTCCCTTCAACTGTTCATTATCCAAGAACATATAAACTCACATACAGCCTCCTCCTTCACCTAGTCACTTGCCGACTTTCTCAGAATTTTTTCAAAGATCTTAATTATCTGTTATAAGTTTCTCTCACTAGTGAAACAAGCCTGAAGTTTTCCATCTGCTGCGAAGAAAGATGAAATCACACGGTTATATGTTTACTTTCAGAAGCCACCAGGAATAACAAGAAAAAAGTTGAGTTTTTTCACAACATGCAGTAGTACATGTGATGAGAATGAAGGAAACAAACATAACCACGGCCTTGGACTATTTGTGATTACCTCTGTTATACTCACATAGTAGGGTTCAGCTTCCCTTTCAGTTATCTCATCCTGATACAAAGTGAAACAGGTCGGTATTCGCCCAAACCACACATCTCGAAGCACATCTTTGTCATCTGTCATTCTTCCAATGGACAGTGAAGCACATGTAGATCAGTTTGTTTCTTCAGCTACAACTGCAACCCATCCCCCCCCCAAAAAAAAACAAGTCAGCATGACTACAAATAAAATACATCTTCTTAAAGGTTCTCCTATAACTACGCTCCTGCAGGCTAACCAACACTGTCACCGGGGCATTAATGCATCACTTGGTACAAAGAATGGGATGAATTAAGTTCCCCGCTACAAACACATGGTGGATAAGGTGTGAAACGTAAATGACCATTTCCTAAGGCTGCATCACGCCCCACACGCGGAGCCAAAAGGTCCTTTCCCGTTACCGCCCCGCAGTCCCTGGCAGCTCCCGCACCCCGAGGCCCCGGTGCCAGGGGCAGAGCCCGTGTCCGCAGACACACGGCGGGCGGCAACACCGAAACGAGCCGGGCTCTCGCCGGCGGGGGCGGGGACCGGGCCGGGGGGTCACCGAGGCCGCAGGACGGGCCCCAGCATCGCCCAGCGCCGCGCTGAGACCCGAGGACGGCCGGGGCCCGGCCAGGCCCCGTGGAGTCTGTCTGTCTATCTGTCTGTCTGTCCGCCTCCCTCCCTCCTTCCCTCCCTCCCTCACTGCCGGCAGCCGCCCGAGGTGAATCAGCGGCGCTCCCGCCCCACGGGGCCGGGCCGGGGAGCGCCGCGGCGGCAGCGCCAGGCGTGCTGTCCCGGGCAGCGGTAAGGCCTGGGGGCGGCCCCGCC